>JAUMJL010000487.1:600000-990624 GCA_033558185.1 Dromococcyx pavoninus
TGGCTGTAAACTGAATAAATGCAAACTCTGAAGGAAGGATGCACGCAAGAGCAGCCAGCGGCTCCACATTGGAAAAACACTGCAGCTCCACAGCATTTGTGATCCCAGAATAATTATGTAAGTGTTGTTTGATGGTAAAGGGAGGGAGATGATTGTTAAAGCAGGTATTGGGAGTTTTGAAGAGAACAGTGGACAAGGAGCTGAGGCATGAGACTCAGAAAGATTATTGTATATGTTGCTTGAGTGGTATACAGAAATAGGGAGAGGAAAAAAGATTAATAGAGGGGAACGCTCATGGAAAAGGAGGATAAGGGAAGATATAGCGGAAGGGGCCAAAGCTGGAGCCCCTTACCACAGAAGGTTCAGGTACAGACAGGAGAAAAATAGTGTGCTTACTGTAAAAGGGGGGGAAGGGCATTGGAACATTGGAAGTGGGAATGCCCTCTTTTGAATCAAAGTATCCTTCCAAATAACCTGTTCTCTGTAAAACAGGACTGAAGGAAATTGAAGGAATTTTCTGCAGAACCTCTGGTTAAAATCAAGCTGGAGGAAGAGGAAATTGAATTTCTGGTGGACGCCGGGACTGAGTATTCTGTACTGAATTGAATACTTTGAAAGTATAATAATAAAAATAATATTTAAAATATATAATGAACTATAAATATATAATGAACTATAAATAAATAATAAAATATAAGCATTATTGGTGTGATGGGAGTCAGGGAAAGCCTACCATATTTTTAAATCTTAGAAATTTAAAATAGGAAAATGGTGGGTAACTCATCAGGTTTTGTATTTGCCAGACTTTCTAAAGGCATTGCTAGGAAAAGGATTTGCTTAAAAGGGTAGAAGCTCAAACAAGGTTTGGAGAAGGGAAAGTCACAGTTTATATACCAGAATCTAAATATATCTAAGCGACAGCCGACAGCTTTACTATTACAGAGTGTCAGCATTCAAGGAAAATGATCCCTTGAGAGGTTGAAAATGCTGTGGTTCTGACAGTGTGGGCTGGAGAGATACCTGGGAGGTCCAAGTGGACCAAAACTGTAAGAGGTGGTTTGAAGCCAGGATTGGTCCTGGTAAGCGTTAAACAATATCCTTTGGTGTGGTTGCAGCAGAACAGGTGGCTCCAGCTGCCTGTATGATCAAACAATATTAATTATATCACATGGCAACAAAGTGAAAAAAACGACCTTGGCCAGGCCTATAAGGATGGTTGTGCCTTGAGAAAGGGAGTGTGTGGAAAATTTGAAATAGTCATCATGTGAATGTTTTGAAACTTTCTGCAAAATCTCCCGACTGGCCTCATAGTCAAGGTCCGTATCTGTAGAGTATAAAACTGCTGCAAGGAAAAAAGTAAAGATAGATTGATTGACTTCAGACTTCTGCTCTGCAATCGTGTGTGTGTTGTTTTTTCCCTTTTCTTTCCAGTCGCTGCACTTTGGAATTGAAAGCTAAGCTTGGTTTATTATTGGCAATTCAAAAATTCTTGAAATATAAGTTGTTAGCGGAATGTGAGTCAAAATATCTTACCAGTTAAAAGGCAAATTGGTTTTACCAGTTAAAAGGAAAATGTTAAGGGTTACCATTTAGATCTTAGAGCAATGAATCCAATTGTTCAGGACGTACATCCAGTGGTTGTGAATTCCTATATTCTTTTAACTGCTTTAACTGAAAAACAGGGTAGTTTTACAGTGTTAGACTTATAAGATGCCTTTTTCTGCATTCCCCTTGAAAAGGGAAGTCAAGAGCTTTTTCCTTTTGAATGGGAAAATCCTGAAACTGGCAGAAAAACTCAGTATACAAGGACTGTTCTACCCCAAGGATTTAAAAACAGTCCAACAATTTTTGGAAATCAATTGGCCAAAGAACTTGAAATATGGAAAAAGAAAATGATGGGGAAAAATATTCCAATATGTAGATGATACAACTGCTGGAGAAGATTATTTGTGATGAACTATAAATCTTTTGAACTTTTGGGGACTAAGTGCATACAGAGTTTTCAGAGAGAAGGCTCAGGAGATACGAGGAACTGAAGGATTTGAGATACAACAAGGATAACAGAAAAAAGCAGCTCTTTGAGAATCCTGGATGATCTGTGAGTTAAGAATTTTTCTTGGAATGGTGGGATAGTGTTGGCTCTGCATTTCAAATTATTGACAATTAGTAAAGCCTTTGTATGAAGTATTAAATACATCCCCACCCAGCATTTGGATTGGACTGATAATAGCAGAGCAGTCCTTTAATGAAAGCATAGCCCTGGGAGAGCAGTGATGCAGAGTGGCCCCTCTCTCAAAACAGCTGGACAATGTCAGCCAAGGATGGCCAGGCTGTCCGAAAGCAGTTGCTGCTTGGAACAAAAGGAGAGTGTTGGCTCTTTCATAGTACCAGGTGGTATTATTGCAGCAAGATGATGTCTTCCTTAGAACCACCTCAGTTGTTAACCCGGCAGTGTTTCTTTCTACCGACCATGTAGAAGGGACTCCTGGGCATGATTGTCTGCAGATGATTGATCAGCCACTTGAGAATCCAGATTGGGAATTATTTACAGATGGGAGCAGTTTCATGCTAGGAGGGAAAAGGTTGTCAGGGTATGCAGTTACCCCAATAAGCTCTGTAGTGGAAGTTCTTGCTTTGCTATCAATAACCTCTGCTCAGAGAGCTGAATTGTGGCCCTAATTAGGGCCTTGGATTTGAGTCAAGACAAGAGAGTGAATATATGGACAGGTTCTAAATATGCCCTTGGAGTTGTACATGTGCATGGAGCCATATGGAAAGAGAGGGGGCTTTCAACAGAACAAGGGACTGGAATCAAGCACACAGAATGAATTAAAAAATTACTAGCAAATATTCAGAAACCTACAGAAGTGGCTATTTCGCATTGCAAGGCACATCAGTCAGAGAGATCTAATATTGGATTGGGAAAACAATTGGCTGATAGAGCTGCTAAAGAGGCTGCAGAAACAGGCATCATGGCTTTAGTGCCAGTGAAAGAAATAAAATTGCCAGAAACAGCTCTTAGATATGATAATAAGGATTTTAGATTAAGACATTACAGGCAAAAGAGCAAACGAGTGAGTGGTTTGTCACACCCACTGGGCAGGTGGTAATCCCTCCTTTTCTTTTAAGGGAATTGGCCAAAAGGGAACATGATAAAGTACATTGGGGAACTGAAAATCTTTTAAAACACTTAAAGAAAGTAGTTATAGGGAGAGCCATGACAGAAATTGTTCATTCAGTCATGGAAAAGTGTGGGGTATGCCAAAGAAATTGAGTAATATTTGGGAATGTTAGGGAAGGAAACTCCCCCAGAGATTATTGACAAATAGGATTTACTGAGTTACCCCGAAAAGAAGGATATTGATATATTCTACTTTTAGTAGATACCTTTTCAAACTGGCCAGAGACTTTCCCTGCTTGCACCAACGAGGCGAGAGAAGTAGTAAAATTTTACTTAAGGAAATTACTCCAAGATTTGGGGTGCCTTTAGGAAGGTCTTCGGACAGAAGTCCTCATTTTGTGGCAGAAGTAATCAAACAACTAAGTAGAGTTTGGGGAATATCTTGGGATTTGCATATGCTTTATAGACCTCAGTCTAGTGGGAAAGTGGAAAGGATGCATTATACTTTAAAATTGCACTTGAGTAAAATATGTCAGGAAACCTCTATGACCTGGGTAAAAGCTTTACCTTTAGCATTATTAAGAATTTGAATTCAGCCTCTACGAGGAATGAGATATGTCACTGTTAAAGGTATTTCGACATTAATAATTATTTGATATTTTTACGAAAGACTCTACAGGAATTGTAGAAATTCATGACTGCTAACAAATCCCCAGAACTTGATACACCAGCACTTCCATTCAAGCCTTGGAGATTGGGTGTATATCGAGTCATAGATTTCTGAACCCCTGCAGGAGAAGTGAAAAGGACCATATCAGGTTATATTGAAAACTTACACAGCGGTAAAATTGGACAATAAAGGGCTGTGGGTCCATTATTCCTGGGTTAAGAAGGCATCCATGCTTGAATGGTGAACAGAGACTCTCTGTCCTCTGAAATTGAGGTTGAAGAGGGTACGCAATGAATATGATAAAGGGTCTTTGTGTATTTTTAGTCACTATAGCAGTAAGTAGACAGAAAGAATTATAGTTTGGGATAAAGACAAAGGATTGTGGACAAAATACAATTTATAGGACTGATTTGGGGTTTCAGGCACTTGTGTAATTTATCTAGCTTGACTGCTTGTATTCCTATGCCAAAGTCTGCCTCTGATTCTTTGCCTTGGGGAATCATACCCTTAAATTTAAGCTACTTGGAGAAAATGGACAGTATTATATCAGCTATTAAATGGGCAAATGCCACCTGTTATTTAGACAAAATGGGAAGTGCTGTCAACAAGGAACAGATATAGTACAAGACCCCACTTTGTGGAGAGAAGGGTAAATTGAACCTTGTTCGCATACCCACATAAAACAGTGTCTTAAACATTCTACCCCGTTAAATGAGACCTTTTTGGCAATGATGGTGGCATACACCCAGAATGGGTTTGTAGTAAGCCAGGGGCTTCATTCCTTCACAGCCAACAACACTCAAATCATGACATTGCCAGAATGTAAGACTCTTAAAAACTAATAGAGGAACCTGGGAAAAAGGGAGATGTATCTTGGAATTTTCCTTGGGGGGCCCTAGGGCAGGTCTGTGATGGTAACAAATTGGAAATATGGGTACAACAATAAAATAATAGTGTGCCATTCAAATTAGTCCAATATGTCTAGATGTGAAGAGTTGAAACTCCCAGAAATCATTAACCAAGCTTTAAGAACTAGCATTGTCTGTAACACTACTTCCAACCCTTGTGCACAAAAGCATGGAATAATGGCCCTAGGGTATAGGGTATACTGTTTGAGTCCTAAGCAATGGGAAATAGACTACCACGCTTACTTGGACTTCAGAGACTTATCACAGAATCATAGAATCTTCCAGTTGGAAAAGACCTTTGAGATCATCGAGTCCAACCGCACCCATCCTCCGCTAAACCATGTCCCTCAAAAACTCATCTACCTGTTTTTTAAACACCTCCAGGGATGGTGACTCAACCACCTCCCTGGGCAGCTGTTCCAGTGCCTGACCAGTCTTTCAGTGAAGAAACTTTTCCTGATGTCTAGTCTGAACCTCCCCTGGTGCAACTTATGGCCATTTCCCCTTGTCCTATCACCTGTCACTTGAGAGGAGATCAACACTCGCTCTGCTACATCCTCCTTTCAGGCAACCGTAGACAGCGATGAGGTCTCCCCTCAGCCTCCTCTTCTGCAAGCTAAACAACCCCAGTTTCCTCAGCCGCTCCTCGTATGACTTGTTCTCCAGCCCCTTCACCAGTCTTGTTGCCCTTCTCTGGACACGCTCCAGCACCTCAATGTCCTTCCTGTAGTGAGGGGCCCAAAGGTGAACACAGTACTCGAGGTGTGGCCTCACCAGTACCGAGTACAGGGGCACAATCACTGCCCTGGTCCTGCTGGCCACACTGTTTCTGATACAGGCCAGGATGCCATTGGCTTTCTTGGCCACCTGGGCACACTGCTGGCTCATATTCAGCCGGCTGTCAACCAACACCCCCAGGTTCTTCTCCGCCAGGCAGCTCTCCAGCCAGTCTTCCCCAAGTCTGTCACGCTGCATGGGGTTGTTGTGCCCCAAGTGCAGGACTCGGCACTTGGCCTTGATAAACCTCATCCTGTTGGTCTCAGCCCATCGATCCAGCCTGTCCAGATCCCTCTGCAGAGCCTCCCTTCCTTCAAGAAGATCAACACTGCCACCCAGCTTAGTGTCATCTGCAAACTTACTAAGCGTACACTCAATCCCTTCGTCCAGATCATTAATAAAGATATTGAACAGGACTGGACCCAGCACTGAACCCTGGGGAAAACCACTTGTGACTGTTTTCCAACTGGATTTAACTCCATTTCCCACCACCCTCTGGGCCCGGCCATCCAGCCAGTTTTTTACCCAGCAGAGGGTGTTCCTGTCCAGGCCAATGGCAGCCAGTTTCTCAAGCACAATACTGTGAGAAACGGTGTCAAAGCCTTTACTGAAGTCCAAGCACACCCCATCCACAGCCTTTCCCTCGTCCATTTACTGGGTAACCTTGTCATAGAAGGAGATCAGATTGGTCTGGCAGGACCTGCCCTTCATAAACCCATGTTGACTGGGTCTGATCACCTGTCTGCCATGCATGTGCTGTGTGATAGCACTCAAGATGATCTGCTCCATGACCTTCCCCGGTACCAAGGTCAAGCTGACAGGTCTATAATTCCCCAGATACTCCCTCTGACCTTTCTTGTAAACAGGAGTTACATTTGCCAGTCTCCAGGCAAGTGGCACTTCCCCAGTCAGCCAGGACTGTTGATCAATGAGGGAAAGGAGTTTGGCAAGGACCTCTGCCAACTCCCTTAATATCCTTGGGTGGATCCCATCTGGCCCTATAGACTTGTGGATATCTAATTGGCCAAGCAGATCTCTAACCAAGTCTTCTTGGAACATTGAGGGTTCACCTTCACAGTCTTCTGGCTCAGGAGGCTTGGAGGCCAGAGAGCATCTTTCCTTACTTACTATTAAAGACCGAGACAAAGAAGACGTTAAGTACCTCTGCCTTGTCCTCAGTCTTTGTTACTACCATTCCCCTTGCATCCAGTAGAGGAGGGAGTTTCTCCTTGGTCCTCCTATTGTTGTTAATATACTTAAAGAAACATTTCTTATTGTCTTTCACTGAACTGGACAGTTGAAGTTCCAGTTGGGCTTTAACCCTTCTATTTTTCTCTCTACATGATCTCACCTGCTCCTTGTAGTCCTCCTGAGATGCCTGTCCCCTCTTCCAAAGCTCATATATTTCCTCTTTTTCCTGAGGCCAACACAGAGCTCTCTGCTCAGCCAAGCTGGTTTTCTTCCCCGCTGACTCGTTTTACAGCACACAGGGATGTCCTGCTCTTGCGGTGCCAGAATTTCCTTCTTGAGGAGCATCCAGCCCTCATGGGCTCCTTTGTCATTTAGAACCGTCTCCCACTGGACTTTATCAAGCAGCCTTCTAAACAGTTCAAAGTCTGCCCTCTGGCAGTCCAAGGTGACAGTTCTGCTGACCCCCCTCCTTACTTCTCCAAGAACTGAGAATTGGTGAGCAGTGAAACCAGGTGCATGATATTGTTTACATTCTAGTTGCTGCCTAGAGCAAAAATAAAGTCATTTTTACAGCATTTTTTGCTACAAAAGTGTGGGAAGCCTGAACAATGTCCATCACCTAATCTGCTTGTGAATCCTCTGCACTGGCCCATACAAGCAGTCACCTGATGAAGATTGTTGGAGGAAGGAACGACCCTGCAAAAACCACCAGAGTGACTGAAGTTTGTGAAAATAGACAGTAGAAGGCAACATAAGACCATAGAATAAAATATTTTTGGCTGTGTAACTAGTTTTTAGGATAAGTGGGATTGTATTAATGATTTCCTGGGCTATGTAATGAATATACATATAGTTAGCAAATATAAAGACCCTGATGACATGTATCCAGGGCCGAATGTATGGTGGGATAAATTCCCTGCTTTTGCCTTGGCACCAATAAAGGAATGCTTCTTTCAGAAACCTTAAACTCTGGTCTCTGAGAGTTTTATTTGACTGGCTTTTACAGTAACACACTGACAGAATACTGTTAGCTGTCTAATATAATTCCACAGGCAAGCTCTCTTTAAACAAGCAAGCAAGCAAACAAAACCCAACCAACCAGAACAACTTCTATCACTATAATTCTTTTTCTCTCAGTCTCTTAAAATTAAACCTAGAAAATCTTATAACAGGAAAAATACCACTGCACATAGTCCCTCCAGAGCAGAATTTCTCCCTGCCTAGTTTTCTACCTCATCAGAATCAGCGATATAAAAAAACCTTATCAAAACACATCAAAGACACCAGTTTGTGAGTATTCTTCTAGACTAAGTGAGGACACACAAAAAACGTTGTTTCTGGTGCCACCAGAAAAATTATAATAGTTTTCATTGTCTTACCTGCAAACAGGAACGTGATACAAGAAGTGGTTGTTATTGCAGCAAGTGGAATATTTTGACTTAAGTAGAGTTGGTTTTCTGTGGAATTGTTTTTCTAACTCACTTCAGTTAAGCGATATCTAAGTGGCAGTATTTGTGAAAGTTAGACAGACACAGACTGATCTTCTGATAGCATGTTATTTTAAATAGTGCTGATCCCAGACAATACTTCTTTTCTTATATGAGAATGCAAGGTCAGACAGAGAACTAGCTTCTGAAACACTAATTAGTGGAGACTTGACTATTGTGAAATTCATAATAAAATTAGTACTTGGAAAGTAGTAGAATATGCCGGGAGAATTTATACATATGCATGTAATTGGGATCTATATTCTGTGACTAGTTATTGTCTTGGCGCGCATGATTGATGGAAATCATTCCCTCATGTCACCCAGCGCTGAAATAATGGATGCTGCTTTCTAAACTCCAAAACGAGTCTTAGAGAGTTTGTTTGCCTGCATTTTTGGTATCAAAATAAGAAGAAGGCAAGGTTGAAAGGATGCTTCTACCTCCAGCTGCATGTTAAAAGGGCTATTTCATGGAAGTGTATTATTCTTTACTGAAATGCAGTCACACATCCAGAAATAGCATCTCTACAAGTGACCTTGTTCAGGCCATAGTTACAGTCCCGTAAATGAGAAGTGTGTTTCTGAGTTGCTGAAGTTGAACTGGATCCAGCTAAATGGTAATGAGGGCAACCTGAATACCTCTTTCCTGCTCAGCAGAGCACACTCACTGCAGTCCAGGGTTCCAATAGCATGTTGAAACTTGTGACTCCTTCCACAGTTGCCTTTTTAGATAAGATTTCCTGTTTTCATGGCTGAATGCTGCCCTGTATCCCACCATTGCAGAGGATTGCAGCCCTGTATGAGAAGTGAGTTTCTGAGTTGGTGAAGTTGAACTGTATCCAGCTCTAGAATTACAAGCTGCAAGGAGAAAAATAAAAACAATATAGAGAACATTTTGGATAACAACAGCAATACATTCTGCAGTGGTTAAACCAGTGGTTGACATGCAGACCTGGAATAATGAGGGCTCCATTTCCAAAAGAATGCTTCATTGTGATCTTCTGAAGCTTGTGTGTGGCCTACAATATTTTCCCTGTATCCATAAGGCATCTAAGTTTTTCAGCAAGTGAATAGAAAATGGTGTGAAGATAAAGTAGATGAAGTGTGTTCTTCTTACATTTGCTTGCGTTTCTTTTACCCTACCTTGAGATTTGATTTTTAGAACATAGACTTTGGAAGGAAAACAATTTCCTGTAAGATATACGGAAAACTTTTTGCTACTGGAAAGGAAGAAGAATCAGAAAACCACATACTCTATTGTACATGTATACCCCCATAAAAGTTTGGGAAACTGCTTCACATGAGGCTCAAGCACCAGACACAAACTCTATTTTTAAATCTAGAATTACTGGCTTTGGGTTTCCATTGCTGACAACCCATGAAGAGATGTTAACTACAGCAGCAAAATATAAACATATTACAATTTTTTCCTCCTACTCCGTTCTTATGGTTAACTGAATGCTCGTCTTGTTCTTGAACTTGTACATTGCTCTACTTGAAATATGGAGTCTTACTGAGTCAAAGAGAGTCTTACTGAGTGAATGATCCTTTCTTGAAATACTGCTTATCTACACAGTCTTGTCCTGACAAGAGGCAATGAGTTTTATCAGTATTTGAAGAATGACATGAAACAATATTTTGATCACTACTTTCCTATTGTTTTCAATATGTAGGAGATTTTTAAAGTTTGAAAGTTGATTTTACTTCAGGTTGATCTGTTTCTGCTATATGCTTTACTTGCTTAAGGCTTCTATTTTTTAAAATCTTGCAAGGATGTAGAATATACCAGAAACAGAAATTACAGGGGGTTGCTTAAACAAAAGGTTGTACCTTTAGCAGGATGGAACATCCTGGAGCATGTCAGAGGTGATTGGTGATTCAGAACCAGCCAACCTGAAGGAGGAACATTTTGCAACCCAACAAGACCACAGAAGTGATGGAGAGTAAACTATCACCATTTTAATGTCATTATAATACTAAAAATCACACCCACAGGTTAAGGGACTCTGGCCCAGGGGAAGACACTTACTCATGGGGCATGCATAGTTTTGTTATGTATGATGTAAATGTATGTAAATCACTAACCAATCAGAAGTCACAAGTTGTACTTGGCAAATGAATTACTAACTAAATTATGTATAAACTGAGTGTGCAAGGAAAACTGGCAGGAAAGGTTAGCTGTAAGAGTACTATCCCAAGTCCACGGCATTTTGTATAGGCAGCAAGTGATGGCACTTGGACAACACATTTGGCTGTAGATGGGAAGGTAAGACAAGTCACACTTGGTATTTCTACTTTGTGTCCAATTTGGAAAAGGTCACCTTTCAAGGGAAGTAAGGAAAATTTACAGTTACTTGGGATTAAAAGGGAGATTCAAGGGGACATGGAATTGAAGAACGATGATGACATTTGGCAAGAACCATCAAGTGGAGTAAAGATCGGATGGGCAATAGAGTCACTGTTCACCCCAATAGCCAGCTATAGAAACAGGGAGTGGTTATTTAGGTTAACTGGTCAGGTACAAAGATTAGTAAAAGCAACTAGAGATGGATTCAGAGATCTTAATATCCAACTGCAAGCCACAACTAAAATGACGATCCAAAATAGGCTGGTCTTAGATATATTACTCTTAAAAGAACATGGAGTTTGCAGATTTTTAAAGGACTGCATTGATCACTGTTGTGTCCACATTCCAAATGTAACTGCAGACATTGAGCATGATATTGAAGAATTAAAATATGTTGAACAAGAAACTGAAAAGGAAAAACAGGACATGACTGAGAGCTGGTTGGATAAAATCTTTGAAGGTTTGGGACTGAATGTCAGTTCTTGTTGTTGATTGTGTTGTTGATTGTATTTTTGATCATTTGGTTGATATATGTTGCTTTGAAAGGAGAAATAAAACGAAGAGCATCTTGGAATCGGAGAATAATCAAGGCCCTTACTAGAACCATGGAGCCGCCACCTCCGATAACACCACCTCCAGCATATGATAACCACGGTTTTGAGGAAGTCAACCTGAGAGGAATATGGGAACTCAAAGAAACTGAGGGATAATAAATAGTGAAAGTATTACACTAAATAGTGAAATACTTTCAAAGGGGGGAAATGTTAGACAGGTTAGCGTTTGTCACCTAACTATGGTAACTAGATATCCAGGTGGCAGTGTTTGGTATATGGGGCATAGTAACTATATAGACCTTTTGTTTGTTAACTATGGTGATGGGCAAATAGAAATAGTTGATATGGGTACGGAATTATGTTGTTCTGTAACCACCAGGATGAAGAAATAATCGATAAGTTTGCATAACGAATCAGGTTATAACTATGAAACGGAGGCTGATCCAATGATAGTAGAGATGTAATAATTGTGATGAATATGGAATATATTTATGCATCATTTATCCAATGAATACAAAGGGCACACTGGGAAGCAGGCATATTATGTAAATGAATCATATATAGTGTATAAATATTTGTATTCTGTGCATAGTTGACAGAACTTGATTTGAGTCCTAGACCCCTTGTTCCCGGCGCCTGAATAAAGCACCCACATAATCATTCGTGGTTATGTGGTTTCTTGGATGCTAACACCGGGTCCTCCTGCCAATTCCTTCCAATGTTTTAATACGCAGCCTAAAGGGCTTTGCTTGGCTTAGTACCCATTGTTATTTTATTTCCTGAGTTTTCTTGCTTCTAGTTTCTTATAGAGTCCTGACCCCCCTGTCTGAGGTGGAATAACTTGCTCCCACGGGGGATAATATGTTTTTCTTAGAACCTACTCACAGGGTATTTGAACCCATGGATAAAGCTCTGGTCTCACTTCCCTAGTATCTGTAAGTCTTATATTCGTATTTAGTCCCCCCACTATACATTAAACACTAACAAAGACAGAGTACATTTGTGGGGTTTTAGAAGACCAAGGACATGTTCTGGGCAATCCAGAGCAGCAGGACCTTAGTCTGGCTAAGGCATAGAGATATCAACAGGCCGTGCAGGAATGTTGTTGCTAGGACACTGCAAGAGGAATTTGGCAAGATAAACAGCTTATCAAGTGAAAAACAAGAAAGGGGGGCGATGCACACGTGATTGAGGCTAAGACCTTGAACAGGATCTGAAACTTACAACAGAGACACCTGGACAGTAGAGACTGCCCTATTGTAAAGCAGCATTATTTGAGTGAACAGCACATGTTAACCAATCGTTCTTATTGTTATGCGTGAAAGCAGATAAGATAGACTATATAACTATTAGCAGTAAAGCAATAAACTCGGCTTCTGTCTGATCACATTGATCGTGTGACGAGTCCGTGACTTCTGCGTCAACATACATTTATAACACTAGACTCTTGCTTCGTTTGTCTCCGGCTGTTTCCCTCAGAGGAGAACAGAACTGTGGATCAGAACTCTGCACTCGCTTTGTGCTTAATTGCACGTCTCAGTCACTTTATCACACATTTTATACTCACACAAAAGTGCTTTCACTGGTCAGTTTGGTGTTTCTTAAATCATTGAGGTCAGAATATACGCAGCTCCGAACATTTACAACAGATGTATTATGTGATAGCTATCCCATGCAGCACTCCCACTATCCCAGCAAGGAGTGCCCAAGTTACCATTCCCTCACGGTCTTACGGGGTCTTGGGTCCCCCCTCACCCAGCATGAGCAAAAAAAACCAACGGGCCAGCAGTGTTGCTCCCTCACCTGGCATGGGATGCCTCCCCATGGTCTTGGTGAGTGATACGACTCCTCACCTCACATGGGATTTCACATGGCTTATAGGTTCTTCCCTTGCCCCCCCTGCAGGTATTCCCGATTCACATACCTTGTCTGCTTGATAGATGGTCCTTGTCTGCCTCCACAGCAACTGAGTGAAGAGGGGGAGTTCCTCCGAGAATCCCCCGGGGCCCACCTTCTCAGCCAGTTCTGCAGCCGGGCAGAGAGGGCCCCATCTGGGGTGCCAAAATTGATGTGCGGAATCAGACTACAACTCGATAAGACTTATAAAGAAGGTATGCTTTATTTGCCAGTAGGCGACAGGTTGGATCATTCCAAAAGCCCTGCACGTTGATTCCTTAACATAGTTGGTGTTTAAGGAGTACAATTATACATATTCATAGGAAAGGGGGCGGGTTATCATAAATAGTTGGGGAAATCACTGACGTATGGAGTCAGCAGTCTTTGTTCTTTTCATCTCTTGACTAATGCGCTGAGTTGTATCTGCAAACACGGTGCGGAGCTCAAAGTTCTCTTCTTATCTCCTCCAGCTCACACTCTTATCTTGTCCAGCTGGCACAACATCCCCCAGCTAGGGCTATGGCTATGGGTACAATGCTAGCCTCCCCCCTCCTTCCTTCCTGCCATTAACCCCTTATGCATTCTGTCTTCTAGTAAAAAGTATTCATCAGCAGCCTCTAGCAGCCAAAGATTTCTGTCTCCATAGCCAATGGTGGAAAAAAAGGAACAGAGCACAGTGCATTACACTTTTCAGACTCATGAGGGATAAGAGGTCATGAAAGTTTCCTTTGCAGGCACTACAAAAGTTCTCTAGTCCATTGTATACGTAGAATCTATCATAAAAAAATTAATATCTATCTAATCTATCACCACCTTTCTGTAGTTGCCAGAAGCACTAAGAATTTAACAGAGCTCATGACAAGCTCACCTCCAGACTAAGTTGTGATTTCCCAGCAGTATCATTCTCAATCTCTACCAGTCGCTACTGCAGTTACTATTATGATACACTAGAACTGTTTCAATTCTTTTTTGAAGTTACTTTCTCCCTTTCCTGTACACTGTCCTGGGTCAACTGTCAGCTACAGAAGTAATTAATTTCTTTAACAAAGAAAAACTCACTGGAGTTTTACAGCATTTAAAGTATTATTATGCAACATTTAAAGTATTATTAATACAAATAGCAATTATATGCATTGTTTTTCCTAGACATGCAGACCAAAAAACAGAGGGATGAAGTAACTATGTAGTTTGTTTTATTTCTTTATAATGTAATACATCAAATTTTTAGTAAAGAAAGTTTAAGATGTCAATACACGAGTCTAGTAAAACCAAAGTATATTACATGTTAAATTAGTACATGTCTAAAAGACTTTGACAGTACTCATTAAACATTTTATGAGTTTTCATTTTTCTGATTCTGACTTCTGAAATAGTAAGAATTTAAGACATGCTCACTTACCATGAAGGAACACTCTTTCTATTATAATAAATTACATACCTATGCTCTGCCTCAAGTGAGCTTGAAAGAACATCTGCCCGAGGGAAAGTTGAAGATTGAATGATCTGTTGAGATGTAATTGGAACATCGCTGTTCTCTTGCGGAATTTCATTTTCAAAGTTTTGGTTTATATCTCTTTCATTATGAGGACTGTTGCTCTTATGCAAGTTAAAGGACTCAGCATCCTGTTAAAAATAATTATATATTACAATAAATTCCATTCACAAGTAAATGTCTGTAAATGCTGCAATTCAGTGATTCTGTTTAATTTAAATTAAGTTCAATGGAGACACTCTCTACTACTTTGGGGGCAATTCTGTTTGTACTTCTAGAGCTTGCAGTACCTGGATACTACAGAAATCGTAAGTTATGCCACTGATCAAGTAACGTAGAAAGCAACTCCCATGCTTAGCCTCAAACTATTTTCTACAAAGTTTTAAACATCTTAAAATGCAAACTTATTTCTATAAGTATGAAAGGCAGCTTAATTAAGTTATCTGTTGAACTTAGAAACGATGTTCCTATGTGTGTCAGAAGTCTGAAAGCATGAGTTCTCAAGTTTGCTTGGTTTAAGGGGCAAGTCACAGCCAACTTACCTCAACAAGCAAATTCATCTGCCACAAGTTCAGAAAGATTGGATACTGCTCTTTAAATTCAGACAACAGCTTCCCTTACACACATGCACACATCACAGAGCTTCTCAGGTTGTTGTTACAGCAACTATAACTTACCAGCCATGAAATAAGAACTAAGAAACTTTATTTAGAAAGCAGACTGTCCAGGTTTATTAAAATATTAAACACAGAGATGTTTCTTTTAATTCTACTCATTCAGCAACTTGTAATTCTTATTTAGTAATGAGCCAAATAGCCTCAAAAGTCTTACTAAGCGTAAAAACAAAGACGAGAGTTGAAAACAAAATCCCTAAACTTGGCATATAACATCATTATCCATAGCAGGAGGCAATCGCTCAATTAGCCAGTTCTGCACTTGTACAAAATCATACTTTAGAATCCATGATCAAGACCATCTATCATCATTCCCCTCCCACTCAGAGTGTTGTCTGCCTCCAGAAATTTTAGAATGCTCAGAAAGAATTTCTTAAGAACAAATACCCCAGTAAACATATATTCACCTGTCAAATCATGTGCTGGAAGAATGCATCTCATATTATCAAAGAAAACTCATTAAAGTATTAAACAATTTTAATACATTAGGGCAAAATAGCTTCTTCCAAGTATGATTCAGCTGCTGATCACAATTTGCCTCATTATTTCAGAGATGAAATCTGTTACTGCAGGCCTTAAAATTCCATCAACATGATCATGTTATAAAAGTCTGTTGCGCGGTTATCTCCCTATCCAATCAGTTGCACACCATGTCTTCTACTAACAATTATTAAAATGAATGTCGGAAATAGGACAACTATTAGTTACATGAATTAACATCTTTTCACACCTGTTAGTGAAACAGCAAGGGCAGGGAAGAGGCCACATGTACTTACCAACAAATACTCCAGGCTACATGTTACATACACCTGTCCAAGGACCTTAGAATTTTCACTACTAAATCTCCCCAAATACACTGCTTCTGAAAATCAGTTGTATACAAAGGGACCAAAAAAAATGCATTTGACATAATTATCATGAAGATATTAAGAACTCAAGACAATTTCAGGAACAGAAATTCCCACAAAAGTCATGTTCAGAGAGCATTTCCCAAGGTCTTTTTAATTTTAAATCAAAATTTTGTGTATTTCTTAAACACACATGAACAGCATTAACCCCAACACCCATCTCAGGGTGCTCAACCATAAAATGCCTAATGGAAAGATGCAGATCTTTCCCAACTGATACATCCAGCTAAATTTATTTTGCCTGAAATAGGAACAGGGTCAGAAAAGTCAGTCTTTTATGAGCAATGCACACTGGTGCTGGTTCTTTTTTCATGTCTCTGAATCTGAATAACCCTTTCTCAAAACCACTAATTTTATTTGTCTGGCTGAATTGTAATTTGTGTCTTTTTTGTTTACAGTTTAAACCACTCATTTACAGAAAACAAAGGCCTTTAATCACCTCATCCTAAATAATACATTACTTCACTTGGACTATGCATGCTTATAACTATATGCTTATGGCATGTTGGTGGCTGGTAGCACTGCCAGCTAAGCACTGCATAAACTGATCCAGACTGAAAGAAAACTGACACATAATAATATACACAGTATATGCCTCCAATTAGGAAGTAAACCAAGTTTTTTTAAATTTGCATAAAACAAACTACTGCCCCTATGACTAGATCAAGAATAGAGAACTTCTGGCTACCTAAACGCTCAAATTAGAAAGGAAATGGTTTGAGAAGCAGAACTAAGTTTTTCCACTAATTGTTTTGTAGGATAACTAACAGCCAAATTGTGAAACATTGCCCGCCCTCCACAAAGACTAGGTT
This sequence comes from Dromococcyx pavoninus, assembly GCA_033558185.1. Lineage (NCBI taxonomy): Eukaryota > Metazoa > Chordata > Aves > Cuculiformes > Neomorphidae > Dromococcyx > Dromococcyx pavoninus. The sequence continues at coordinate 616,837 of JAUMJL010000487.1, forward strand.
AGTGTACTAAGCTTATTTATTCTTTTTATTTGTTGCTAATAACTCAGGCACATCTGTCTCTAACATGTATGAGCAGATACTGCAGAAAGAAAAAAAGAAACTACTAAGAAGCACTGGAGAAAGAGTAGTACTCGGAGCAAATTTTTAAAATTCGAGTGATAAATCCTTTCACAGAATCACAGAACGGTCGGGGTTGGAAGGGATCTCTGGAGTTCATCCAGTCCAACCCCCCGATCAAACAGGTTCACCCAGAGCAGGTGGCACAGGAACGCGTCCAGGCGGGTTTTGAATATCTCCAGGGAAGGAAATTGCACAACCTCTCTGGGCAGCCTGTGCCAGTGCTCCATCACTCTCACAGGAAAGAAGTTTTTCCTCATGTTGTTTCCTTCATTTACAGATCAAGACCATGACTTAACAGCTGTTTACAGCCAAATAAAAAGTAGTTTATGTTCAGTCTGAGAACTGTTACTGCTGAAACTACAATAGGTATGAACAAAACTACCTCCTCTTGCCCAGCATGATTTTCATCTTCACGTTCCTCTTCCACTCTATCTTGTTTCAATGCTTTCAAAAATTCACTCTTCCTATCAGTCCGCATTCTTGTCAGTTTTGTCAAACAAGGCTGACCAACTTTGTCAATAGGGGATGATGAATTTGACTGATTACACTAACGTAGAGGGGGTCAGAAAAAAGAAAGATTAGAAGTTTATTCATTTAGAAAACTTTGGATGAAAACAAAGACTCACAGGCACCTGTCATTTGAGGAGGTTTCATGTATATCCACAATCAAAAGCGGAAGGAAGATATTTGTATTTCAGTATTGAGTTCTTACATGTAACTCCAGAGATGAAAGTTTACGGAGCCCTGCTAACAAACAGTGGACCTTCTGAAGCATATCACACTATTAGCAGTTTTGAAGTTTAAACCTACCATGTTATACTTCTTAATACACCATTTTTACTCCAAAACAAACTTACAAAGCAAATACTGCAGTACTTAAAGGCCAGTAACATACCTTCCGTATTTCTCTCTCCCACACTAACTTCCACAAAAATAAACTTATTTAATACAGTTCTGTATTAAATTAATTAATACTGATCCAGTTATCCAAGCAAACCAGTTTAAAATTTGATAGCTTTGATAAAAGCTACAGACATTGCTTTACCTCTTTCACTGAATTCTGTGATACAGTAAATGCCTTGGCAGTTGATTTGAAAGGACTGAAATTGCCAATACTATACGCAGATTCATGAGAAAATGGATTCCCAAACTTATTTTCTTTTACTTGTCTTTTCCACTGTGTAGTCTAAACAAAAATTTAAACAAAAATTTAGAGAGTCATTAGCTACAATAAGATTATTTCCAGGAATATTTAGAAAAATGATTAATCAAAAGCAAATCATAACTACAGCCATAATTTGGAGCAAATACCTGGTTTACTGTGGAAAAGAGACTGTTTAATGAGGAATTCATCCTCTCTCACAAATACTGTTTACACTTTTTATATAGAGTCAAATTTACAAACAAATAAGACCCTTAAATATTTGAGGTATTAAGAATCAAAATATGAGTCTTCAACAGCCAAAAGTAGTGGTTTTAATGTAGTATGTTAAAACAGTAAAGTACAGCTCCATCAAATGCTCTCAGGAGCACAGAAAAATTCCTGAAACAAAATCAAAAGATGAACGTGGAAAGTTGCATATGGAGAGGGACCAGAATGACACTAAGAACATCTATATCAATAATTGGGATAAATTCTGGAGGTACTTTTATGCCAACTATAGCTCTCCACTAGATATCTATTTTTCTGTTAAAAACTTATATAGAAAAGGCATTGCTATTCTGTATGTTAGAAAAACATCCTTTTCACTTTCCCTTGGACAACTCTTGCACTTCTCAAAAAAGGTAAATGAAAAACAGAGAGAGCCAATTACAGTATAGTTTAAAAGAAAAATTAGAAGAGTTTCCATTCACTTTCAGGGTGTTCTGCACTTAGCAAAATTCGAAAGCATAATACTCTAGGAACAGTACTCTCAGGGGTGAAATAAGCACATTCAGAATTAGAGCATGTTTGTTTTCAGTATGTTGTTCATGCCACCAGTATCTAAGACTCACCTTTCCAGTTGGAGTAGCAGGTTTAGGGATTAATCCTTTATAAACACTTGTGCCAGTTCCATTCTTTACTGGCTGTGAATGAAGACTTCCAACTACAGGGTATCCAGATATTTGCAGTTCTTTCATACTGCCTTTTTTAATGACCAGCATTCTTGGAGATCTAGATTTAGGATTCAAAGGGTACTCTGGGGAAAAAAGTGTGTGTGTGTGTAAACATATATACATACATATGCATGTATATACATTCTTAAGTTTCTAGTTCATAGGGTACTGGACAGTCATATGGTCTAAATGGCATAAATCAGGAACTTGTTCCAGTATTGTTCCACAAATAACACACTGTACAAATCTGGGTAAACACAAGTTCCGTTCCGTTTTCCACAACCACCTTTTATAAAATATTTCACTTGGCAATGCAGGAATTTTACTTTCAGAAAATAAAGATATCCTTCAATCAAAGAAGCTAACTACACAGTTCAAAAGAGATTATGTTTTTTATATTTCCCTTTAAGGTTACTAAAAAATAATTACTCATATTTATTAACAACTCATTTTAGAGCCAGATGTTCCACACCAAGGTTGTATAAACACGAGAGAAGAGATGCATATTACTGTAGAGCATGGTAATGACCAGTTTCTCTATCTCTATGCCTCAGATGGGCATAATAGAATATCTAAAGCTTACACCATTTCCAGGTTCGAGAGAACACTAATTGGAGATATACATTCAGCTATCATACTCAGTAAGTAAGTGACATTTAATGGTTTGAAAGAACATCTATTAAAAACAGTTCTAAAGTTTTCAAAAAGTGAAAAAAGAAGACTTTTTTTTTCCACATGCATTCCAATGCTGCATGAACAATCTTTTCCAAGATTCTCCCCTCTCTGCAAGCATTTCTACTTCACAGGCAGATTCACCATACCCTACATTTAAAAAACCTATCTTAAAAGCGTAAGTGATTTTAGCTTTGTTTAGCAGGTAGATGTTACAAAACATTTGTGATAGCTGTATACTTAGCTCTCATTAAACTTTATGAAGACTTTTCATAATACTCACATGCTCCGATCCCAGATACACAAGGTAAAATGGAATCTAACAGAAGTATACATTTTTAACAGTCATTAAAAGGGGATAGCAACATTCTTCATGTCCTGAATATTGTTTCCTTTAATAGGGAATAAGAATAACCTTAATTTCAGGTTTTTTCAATTACAAAACAAGGTTTCCAGTAGCAGAGCTATAATAAAGTAAGACATCGAGCTGTAAGCTGTAACAAGCCACTGTACTGTAGCTTACAGAACTATGTAGCTAACAGAACTGTTCCTTCTTTTGCTTGTGAAGAGCAATACCTAGAAAGCCTGTAAAACTTGCCCTCCTTCAGATCAAATTGAGCCACATCATGCAGCAGTCACAGCCAGAGTGCTGCAAAGGTTGTAAAACACTCAAGTTGCTATATAATTTTCCACAACTTGGTTAGGAAAAAAAATTAGCTATTGTTACTCTTTTATTGAAAGTTAACTATATTTCCTGACTTTCACATGAAACCTGCTAAATACACAAAAAAGGAAAGCAGTCCAATTGTTTAGGCTCCTGAAAAAGTTCTTAGCAAATAGATATTTACATTGAGGGGTTGGCCTATACCTAGTGTTACCTAAGAACGCAAAACATACTGGGGAAGTATGAGAAAAAGAATCAGCAAATTGAAGTACCATTTAAAACAAGCAATCAGTTTCAGACCTCAGAATTAACAACAGTTTAAGTTGTAGTAAACTATTCAATCAAAGAGAAAGATTCTTATTTTGAGTAAGTTTATTACTTTAAACCTGTGTAGTCTAAAGCTGCCACCTTCTTAGAGCGAACAATTCACTACTTAAAGCCCACAGAACTGTAAAGTGGTAGCCAAATTTATCAGGTGAAGATGAGAAAACAAACCCAGACTACAGTTCAGTTAAAGATCCACTCACAGTACTGGCTTTGTTAAAAGTAGTTCATAAACACAACCAACAGCTTAAGACCTTAAGTCTCTGCAAACTAACCTGCTCTTCCCAGCCCTCCTAGGTTTCTCTCCAAGATCTTTCAACAGCTCTAATCAGTCAGGAGCATTCTTTTACAAAGTCTTCAGCTAGCAATCACTTCACTAGTTTAAGTGACCCACCTTCATCACATTTCCTCTTGGGAGATAAATTCTTGACGTCTTTACAAAAAGACATATACTTGTTCTTGGAAAGAATCCTAGTTGTGGCTGTGTCTACACACCAGATTGATAGCCAAAAAGAAGTGTCACCTCTCTAACAAAAAGATACTTACATTGTAATAATACTGAAGTTTCCTCAATTTCAATCTATACCTCTGTAATATTCTAAAAAAATCCTATGTTTCAAATAAAACAACTTCAGACATCCACTATATTTTTATATTTAGAAACATCAAAAATACTCACCCCACACACCTGCAGCTAAAGACTTATTCTGGTTTGGTGTTCTCTCATATTCAGGATTCAAAGATGGCTGAAAGGAAAATTAATCATTATTAAAAATAAAATTTAATAATAAGTCTTGAATTGTGAGACCAATGAAATAAAGAACCACAATAATATTGGAAGTATGACCTCTGCTGTCAAAGATTTTAAATGGAGACAGACTAGACACTTCCTCCTGTGACTCAAATAGATCAATGCTCACTTGTCTCTCTTCTCCAACAAAACATCTCAAGCAGCAGTCAATACAGTCAATACCATTATATGAACTATCTAGAGAAAACAAAACACATGATGCATGGTTCACCCTTCTCCTTACATCCTACAATTTTAGGTTGAAGCATGGGACCTCAAACGGCCAGTGGCAGAAAGATCATTTTGTTAGTACTTTGGATTTCCAGTAAGGTACTTGTGTAGAATTTAATACATACACATGCCACAGTAAACTGTGGTAAGATATTATGAAATAAACTTAGAATCCAATTATAGTTTCACTTAAACACTTAAGTAACAATAATAAAAACATAATGATAAAAAATGGATATAAAAAGAGAAACAAGTTAGCGGACAAATGACTAACACCCTCTTACCTATGGGAAAGGTGATCCCTTATATGATGATATGTAACTGGTGAAATCTCATGAAGTATCTTGTAATGGACAAAATTGCACTTGCAGAAACAATGAAACCTTGTTTATTATAAATACAATTGACTTACAAACTCCTCAGCCTCAAACTGTTTGGGTATTTCCTTGTCTTCCTTTTTCCCAGTTTCGTTATCAGATGCATTGTTTTCATGCAGTTCTTGGCCTTTTCCACAGTGGAAAGTGCTGGTACGAGTGCAGGAACCTCCGCCATGGTAGCCCCCACAACAGTTTGTATTTTCTGTACCATTTCTGCCTTGTGAACGCCAACCATTCTTCTCTTTTCTCCCAAAATGCCCTCAGATTTTTTAATTTTAAAGAAATATAATTACTAACACTTTTGAAAGAACATTCTACTTTTGCAAAATTGTTAGAGGAATTAAGCCAGCAGCTCTATACTCTGGGATGTGATAACACAGTAAACTTAGTTTTCATTCACAAAAGCAACAGGAAAGTATCTCACAAAACAGTGCCAAAGGAAAGAGAATAGTAGTCAAACCCCTTCTCTGGCTGCTCATTTATACGTTGCTGGCTAGAGAATTAACTTGAACACCTTCTACTTAAGAGAGTAATACATCTGGAATGACACTACTTTAACCAACCCTTAGTCATCACATCATCTCCCAGAAGACCTGTCTTTCCATTACCTCTATTCTACTACAGAATACAGCATTTAGCATAGGACAGCTATTATCATCAGACTTTTTTTCTAGCCAAAGTGTTACAAAGCAATGATTTAAATGTATTTTAAAATGTTTTGTGAAAGCTAAATTATACCTCCATTAGGCCATCCAATGATAGGATCAAACCCATCTGAAGAATTGTGTCTTCTGCAATTTGCTTCATAATGATTCTCTGTCCATGACAAATTTTCAGAATGTTTCTCAAAGTTCAGAGATGACTGTGAAGGAGCACAAGTGGTAGACCCAAGATATCCAATCAATAACAAAACTGAATTATCAGAACTGTAATATGTACATTACTCATGGTATATACAATCCATTTTTAAAAAGACTATGAATGGCAGACAATACAGCAGTTGTCAAGTATGCATATGTTCAGAGTTATGTAATCATCTCCTATGCTAGCAGAAGCAGAAGCTATATCTTCCACTTTAGGACACTGAAACAGTGCTGAGGACCATGCTTATGATACAAAGTAAAAAAACCCAAGTATTTATTTTGGTTTGGCAGTAGAACAGAGCACAAGTGATGTGTGGCAGAAGAGGAAAAATAAAAAAGGTAACCTTAAAGGATACAAGATCACAGTTTGGAAGGCAGGAAAGAAGTCTGGGATCTTAATTTGAGTGTTTAGAGACTACACATGTGCATTGCATAGGAAGCAAGAAGTTGCTTCCACCAGAGGCAGCTGTACCCAAAAATGCCCAGTTTATTAGCCTTGTCATTATACCTAAATAAGGCAAATGTAACTAGTTAGTAAATACAAGCAAAACCTAGAGTCAAAAGTGTACAGATTCACAAATATACTTCAAATTATCAGTTTAAGTAGGCATTGTAAAAATGTTAAAGTAGTAAATCTTTAATATACCATTAGGAAGTACTTTATAAATTAAAACCTTATGTTGAGAATAGCACTCAGAAATCAAAACACATCCTGACTAGAACTCATACCTAAGGAGATTAAAACAAAAAAAGATTATGTCTTACTTGTATCTGGCTTTACTATTTTAACACTATAACATTTATTCTGCTGTTACATCTTAAAAATTCAAGAATGAATTTTCATTCTGCAAAAGTAGTTCTTTGCCTTACTGTCGTACATGCCACACATATCCCAGTGATAGCACAGTGCTGTGGCTGTGTGGTAGGGACGCAGATGAAGCAAAGCACCCTTCCCTCCAGCACGTACTTGGCCATTGTACTGCACATGTACAAGAGATTGAACACTTCCCAGGACCATAATAGCTACAAATGCATAAATGCACAACTATGTAGAAATCTACTATGTGAACAAAGTAAGCTTAGTGATTCTGGGAAGCATCAACTTTGCTGCCTGAAGCTCGTTCTCTCTCCAGATCGAATAACAATAACATCTGGGGGGGAGTAGTATAACAGTAATGGTGCATGTTTGAAAATGAAAGCCCAAAGTTTATTTCAATAGTTATTATCTATTAACATCTAAACAAGCCACATTAATATTTAAAGTACTCCACTGATCACATTAATAGGTTTAACTACTACGGAAAATATGTTGAAGAAAATTACCACCATGAGACAATCACACAAAAAATGATACAAGTTCTACTGATAATGCCCCAGTAGAGCTCAAGGTGCTGTTCAAAATCCACTGCTAAAAATTCCAACTCAAGTAAACAATAGATACGTATTTTCAAACTGTAGAGAAGTCAAATGAAAAGGGATTTCCCTCTCAATTTGAGACCTGGGAAGTGAATTATTTCCTTGACAAACTTGGAGAGAGAGAAAAAACAGAAAACCACAAGAAATTATTGAAAGATCTAAGTAGTTAACAAATTATCAAAACGAATCTCAATATTTAAGTATAAGGTTGGTATAAAAGTAATTGCTGTTTTTAACCATCTACTTCAAAGCTGTATATTTCAGTTTAGACTAAAATTTATTAATCAAAATAAGAACCATTAGAATCTACGCATTTTTGCCAATGAAAAGCAAGTCTATTTATTCCAGTAGCATAGAATTCTGGAGTCCTGAAACTGATGAGTTCTTCAGAGGCGTTTTGAGCTGCTGCTTGATTGTGGAAAACCTTCTCTTGCATGAAGTCGTCAAGTTGCTTGAACATGTGGCAATCGGTGGGAGAGAGATCTGGTGAGTAAGCTGGGTGAGGGAGAGTTTTGTATCCCAGTTTGTGCAGCTTCTGCAGTCATTTGTGGTTGGGCGTTGTCATGGAAATTGGTCCGTTTCAATTGACCAATGTTGGACATAAACGTTGCAGTTTTTGGTGCATTTTGTGGATTTCCTGGCAATACTTCTCTGCTGTGATGGTTTCACAGGATCATAGAATTGCTTGGTTGGACAAGACCTTGGAGATCGTCAAGTCCAACCATATCTGTCCAATAAACCATATCCCAGAGCATTTCATCAACCCATCTTCTGAATACCTCCAGGGATGGCAACTCAACCACCACCCTGGGCACAGTGGATTCAGGAAGTTGTAGCGGATGACTCCACTTGCCAACCCTCAAACAGTGACCATAATGTTTTGATGCAGCTTTGGTTTGGGGAAGTGTTTTGGAGCTTCACCTCGGCCCAGCCACTGCGCAGAACGCTGTCAGTCATATAGAATCTATTTTTTGTCACATATCACAATGATCAAGAAATGGATCATCTTTGTTGTGCAAAAGGAGCCCAGAGCAGACTACATAATAACGATTTTTTTTATTTACATTCTGTTCACGCAGCACCCGCTTGTCGAGCTTTTTTGATTTTCCAATTTGGTGTAAATGTTGAAGAACTGTTGAATGCTCAATGTTTAGTTCTGCAACCGGTGAGCCTTACTATGATGGGGTGATAGCATCAGTGGACACAGGAAAAGCAATGTATATCATCTATCTGGACTTCAGTAAAGCCTTTGACACAGTCCCCCACAACATCTTCCTCTCTAAATTGGAGATATGGATTTGATGGGTGGACTGTTCAGTGGATAAGAAATTGGTTGGATGGTGGCATTCAGAGAGCAGTGGTCAATGGCTCAATATCCAGATGGAGATCCATGACAACTTATGTCCCTCAGGGGTCCGTACAGGGACCAGGGCTGTTTAATATTTTCATTGATGATACAGACAGCGAGATCGAGTGCACCCTCAGCAAGTTTAAAGATGACACCAAGCTGAATGGGGCAGTGGTCACACCAGAAGGACAGGATGTCATCCAGAGGGACCCGAACAAGCTGGAGAAGTGGGCCTGTGTGAACCTCATGAGGCTCAACAAGGCCAAGTGCAAGGTCCTACACCTGGGTCAGGGCAATCCATGGTTTCAATACAGGATGGGGGACGACGTGATTGAGAGCAGCCCTGAAAAGAAGGACTTGGAGGTGCTGATTGATGAGAAGCTCGACATGAGCCGGCAATGCGTGCTTGCAGCCCAGAAGGCCACCCACATCCTGGGAGGCATCAAAAGAAGCATTGCCAGCAGGTCGAGGGAGGTGATTCTACCCCTCTACTCCGCTCTCATGAGACCCCACCTGGAGCATTGTGTCCAGTTCTGGAATCCCCAACATAAGAAGGAGATGGAACTGTTGGAATGGGTCCAGAGGAGGGCTATGAAGATGATCAGAAGGCAGGAGAACGTCTGCTATGAGGATAGGCTGAGAGAGTTGGGCTTGTCCAGTCTGGAGGAGAGAAGGCTCCAGGGAGACCTCATAGAGGCCTTCCAGTACCTGAAGGGGGGCTACAAGAAAGCTGGGGAGGGACTTTTACAAGAGCAAGTAGCGATAGGATGTGGGGGAATGGCTTTAAACTGGAAGGGGGAAGATTTAGATTAGACATTAGGAAGAAATTCTTCATGATGAGGGTAGTGATGCACTGGCACAAGAAGTTGTGGATGCCTCCTCTCTGGAAACATTCAAGGCCAGGTTGGATGGGGTCTTGAGCAGCCTGGTCCAGTGGGAGGTGTCCCTGCCAAGGGCAGGGGGGTTGGAACTGGAAGATCTTTAAGGTCCCTTCCAAGTCAAACCATTCTATGATTCCATGACTCCATCATAGAATCATCTGGTTGGAAAAGACATCTGAGATCATCAAGTCCAACCGTAACTGTCCCCTTACTAAGCCATGTCCCTAAGAAACTCATCCCCCCGCCTTTTAAACACCTCCAGGGATGGTGACTCAACCACCTCCCTGGGCAGCCTGTTCCAGCACCTGACCACCCTTTCAGTGAAGAAATGTTTCCTAATGTCTGGTCTAAACCTCCCCTGACGCAACTTACAGCCATTTCCTCTCGTCCTATCATATGTCACTTGTGAGAAGAGACCAGCACCCACCTAACCACAACCTCCTTTCAGATAGTTGCAGACAGTGATGAGGTCTCCCCTCAGCCTCCTCTTCCCTAAGCTAAACCCCATTTACCTCAGCCGCTCCTCGTATGACTTGTTCTCCAGTCCCTTCACCAGCCTCATTGCCCTTCTCTGGACACGCTCCAGCACCTGAATGTCCTTCTTGTTCTGAGGGGCCCAAAACTGAACACAGTACTCGAGGCGTGACCTCACCAGTGCTGAGTAAAAGGGCACAATCACTGCCCTGGTCCTCCTGGCCATGCTGTTTCTGATACAGGCCAGGATGCCATTGCCCTTCTTGGCCACCTGGGCACACTGCTGGCTCATATTCAGCCGGCTGTCAACCGACACCCCCAGGTCCTTCTCTGCCAGGCAGCTCTCCAGCCATTTTTCCCTAAGTCCGTCACGCTGCATGGGGCTGTTGTGTCCAAAGTGCAGGACTCGCCACTTGGTCTTGTTGAACCTCATCCTGTTGTTTTCAGCCCATCAATCCAGCCTGTCCAGATCCCTCTGCAGAGCCTCCCTTCCTTCAAGCAGATCAATGCTTCCACCCAGCTTAGAGTCATCTGCAAATTTACTAAGCGTACACTCAAACCCTTCATGCAGATCATTGATAAAGATGTTAAACAAGACTGGACCCAGCACTGAACCCTGGGGAACACCACTCGTGACTGGTTTCCAACTGAATTGAACTCCACTTACCAGAACTCTTTGAGCCCGGACATCCAGCCAGTTTTTTACCCAGCAGAGGGTGTTCCTGTCCAGGCCAATGGCAGCCAGTTTCTCCAGCAGAATACTGTGAGAAACGGTGTCAAAGGCTTTACCAAAGCCCAAGCACACCCCATCCACAGCCTTTCCCTCGTCCATTAAACGGGTAACCTCGTCATAGAAAGAGATCAGATTGGTCTGGCAAGACCTGCCTTTCATAAACCCATGTTGACTGGGTCTGATCACCCAATTGTCCTGCACGTGCTGTGTGATAGCACTCAAGATGATCTGCTCCATGACCTTCCCCGGTACCAAGGTCAGGCTGACAGTTCTGTAGTTCCCCGGATCCTCCCTCCGACCCTTTTTGTAAACGTGTGTAACATTTGCCAGTCTCCAGGCAAGTGGCACTTCCCCAGTCAGACAGGACTGCTGGCAGATGAGGGAAAGGGGTTTGGAGAGGACCTCTGCCAGCTCCCTTAATACCCTTGGGTAGATCCCATCTAGCCCTATAGACTTGTGGATGTCTAATTGGCCAAGCAGGTCTCTAACCAAATCCTCCTGGATCGTTGGAGCTTCACTCTCACTGTCTTCTGGCTCAGGGGGGCGAGTATCCCGAGAACATCTCACCTTACTATTAAAGACCGAGGCAAAGAAGGCATTAAGTACCTCTGCCTTGTCCTCATCCCTCATCACTGCTGTACCTCCTGCATTCAGTAAAGGAGGGAGATTCTCCTTGATGCTCTTATTGTTGTTAATATACTTGAAGAACCATTTTTTATTGTCTTTCACCAAACTGGCCAGTTGAAGTTCCAGTTGGGCTTTAGCTCTTCTAATTTTCTCTCTACATGATCTCACCTCACCCTTGTAGTCCTCCTGGGACACCTGCCCCCTCTTCCAAAGCTCATAAACTTTCCTCCTCTTCCTGAGATCGATACAAAACTCTCTGCTCAGCCAAGCTGGTTTTCTTCCCTGCCGACTCGTTTTACGGCACACGGGGATGGCCTGCTCTTGCTCCGCGAGGATTTCCTTCTTGAGGAGCATCCAGCCCTCTTGTGCTCCTTTGTCATTTCGAACTGCTTCACAATGAACTTTATCAAGCAACCTTCTAAAATGTTCAAAGTCTGCCCTCCGGAACTCAAAGGTGACAGTTCTGCTGTCCCCTCTCCTTTACTCCTCCTTGAACTGAGAATTCTATCATCTCGTGATCACTGTGCCCCAGGCGTCCTCCAACAGTCACCTCTCCCACAAGGCCTTCTCTATTCACAAACAGCAGATCGCGACACCACAATTCTGATTACTGACTGAAAATGCATTTAAATTGGAAAAATCAGATCAGGAGAGTCGAATATCTCAGAAATCAAGCAGAATTAAAACAAACATATTGCAGGAACCATCCTGGAGCATATAGGCCTGATGTTCACAGAAAAGCAACTGACAGTTGCTGACAGACTATGCTAATCAAAGAAGCTATCTAGATCAGTGTAGAAGAAAGATGAAAAGAGCAATATAACAAATAAGGACATAGGAGGACCCGACTTAAAAAAAAAAAAGCATGTATGTATGTGTATAGACATATATAAGTAAAGCAATGGGAACTCAATTAATGCCAACAGCTGACTATGCATTTAACAATAGCACAAGCCTATATCCATAAGTTTATAAAGGCTAAACAATTTCCATGGACATAAAAGACAGCAAGAAACATATAAATACATTAAAGCAAAGCAATGCCACTCTCATAGCTACAGATATGGATATTGCATTCAAAAGAGTAATGAAGATAACAGGTCTACAAATAGGGAAATAAAACAAATGGGAGGAGTTTGAAATATCCAGTGCTGCCTCTGCTTCTGTATTCACACAAATTTCTTAAGAGCAGTAGACCAGAAAAAAAAGAAACATTTATATGACAGACATATTCAAGACTTCCTAGAATACTTACAAAACCTAATGATTCAGATTGCTATTTCTTGTTTCCAAGGTGTCCCACTGGATAAATTGAGTAACAGTAATCTTGATGAAACAACCACAGCAAGAATGCACAACTACTTGAAAGTGCCAAAGCAAGCATCCTACCAGCAGCTGAAGAGATGTTTCAGAAGGTCTATTTCAAAAGCATTTTTTTTAATCACTTGGATGATAGAATAACCCTTCTGTAAAATTTATAGGACAGAGGAAAATCAGATGCAAGAACATTAAGCGCATGCCTCTGTCTCGGTGGTTCTAGCACAAAATAGTATAATTAATTTTTAAGTCCCGATGAAGGCAATCTTAATCCAACAACAGCTCTGACAATGTTTCCAGGCACATACATCTTTTCATGAACTCAGATGCTCAAAATACCCCTACCAGAGGTATGAACTTGACAACCAAGGTCCAACTATTTAAATCACAACAGCAAGATTTGCTAGAAGTCATCTGTTATCACCCTTCACATATTCATAAAGAGACTTGTACTTTTACTATGCTTGAGGTTATGACATCTAGACTTCTCTAATAATGAGACTGTCTGATCAAAAGTACAGCAAAGAACGTACCTTTGTTGACGATGGCGGAGTAGGAAAATTAAGCCAGGCTGGAACAAAGTCATGCTGCGCCATTTAGGTCCAGTCTATCTGAATCAATGAAACAAGGCTTCAGCATCTCATGGCAAGTCCCTGTAATTGGAAAAAACAAGAAATAAGTACTTTTCAGATGCTTATCTTACAAGAGGATTACACTTGTGGTGTTTTGATCATTATTTCCCTTCTGTTTGCTGGTATTATTTGCTCACACAGACCTGTTTTTAGAATCTAACTAGTCTCATCTCATTTATAGTAGCATATCTGTGTTTTTATTACCAAAGTATCTCACTAATCAAACATGTCAAAAGTATCATGAAAATACAATTGTAATATCCACTCCTTTATTTCCTCTTATAAATGGGATGAAGCATTTTGTGTAAGGTCTGAGCAGAAAATTGTGGCAAAATTAGCTTGTTGAAATATTTCCCAGTATTATCTAGAATGAATTCTAGGAGCTATTCCATTAGCTTCCTAGGAGCAAATGATTTTTCAAATTAGTTCCAAAAAAATAATCTTAGAGGCCATATTAAAGTTCCTTAATAAAAGACTAAATGCTCAGGACCACCACAAGCCCCCTATTTTCTCTAAATTAAATGGAAACAGTGTTGACGTGTCCAGAAATACTGTCAAAATCCAGTAAAATTCTCCAGTTTGAAAAGGGGCAAGAGAAGGTAATGACTTAAGATAAAACACAAGAGTACTTTTTCTACCCCATGCTCTCTCCACAGGTGGGAAAACATCTCTCAGTAAGCAAGAGAATGCAAGATAAGTCAGTTGCTGAGGGGAGCTGCTCTGGAGCCAGCCTGATTCACAGTGGAGCAGCTGATCTTGGTGCACAGAGGTTTTCCTGAGGTGGGGAAGCACTTCAAAAAGCAGTCTAGGGAGCACTAGCGACCAGGAGCACTGCAACCACAGCAGGCAAACAGAGCATGGCACAACAGCCAGTGTGGCACAGCAGGGAGCAAGGCAGGGAAAGTAGGAAGGGCATAGACAACCTACCAGCCCAAGAGGTAAGTTCATTTGGAGGTCATCTTCCTCTCAGCAGGAACCTAGCAATGGTATCCAGGCAGCAGAAAGCTTTGTCCTCTATGTTCACCAGAATGGATGTGGCAACCCAGACAAAGCTTCCACAAAAACACAAAGCCGTCCAGTCCAGGTTTCAGCCTGCAGGGAGAGCCAGCCATTCGCTGGCAAGGGATGGCAGTAGTGAAAACAGCTGTGTGAGGTGTGACCAGGTGCATGACCTGCTCAGCATGGTGGCAGAGCTATGAGAGGAAGTAGAAAGGCTAAGGAGCATTGGGGAGGCTGGGAAAGAGGAGCCCTCACCGGAACAGAAAGAGGACCAGCCACCAGAAAAAAAGAAACAAGATCAAGGGCATCCTGTATCCCTTCCCTGCTAGGCTGAAAGCAGTACCTCAAAGGAAAGGAGTGAATAGAAGCAAGTCCATGCTCAGGTTGGCAAGCAACCACCCTCCTTGCCCACCTCACCTTCCCAGGTGCCTCTGTACAACAGGTATGAGGCTCTCAAGGTGGGAGGCCAGTCAACAGAAGATGTGGCTAACAGTCCATTTATACTAGAGATGCTGCCAAGGCCAGAAAGGCCCACCCCCTCCATATCAAGATCACCTCCACAAGGAAGAAAAGACGGGTTATAGTTGTAGATGACTGCCTTCTGAGGGGAACAGAGGATCCAATATGCCAGACAGACCCTCCTCTTAGGGAAGTCTGCTGCCTCCCTGGGGCCTGGGTTAAAGACATCGCTAGGAAACTCCCCAGCCTGGTACAGCCCTCGGACTATTACCCATTGCTGCTCTTACATATGGGAGGTGATGAATCTGCAATACGTAGTCCAAGGGCAATCAAAAGAGATTTCAGAGCCTTGGGATGGTTGGTAAGGGGATCTGGAGCACAGGTTATTTTCTCCTCTCTCCTTTCAGTTACGGGTTGGGGCTAAACTGCTGTCACGGTTTTAGCCCTGACCCCGCTAAATTATCGGCTAAACTCGTGCAGTTGGACTCCCAAATTCCACCACCCCACCCCCAGGGGAAGGGAGAGGGAAACAAGAGGAAAGAGGCTTGTGGATTGGAAACTAAAGCTACCGCTTTAATGAAATGATGATAATAGTAATAATGATTAAAATAATCAGAAAGTAATGAAAATATGTACAAATATCTGAGATCTCACCCCTCGATGACTATACATCACCACGAATGCTGTAGAGCAGACACGGGGGAATGGGTCCACAGCTAGGAGGAAGCTGAACTCGGGAAGTGGATTCAGGGACGCACGGATCCAGGGTCAGGAACAATCAGACAAACGAGGTCCTCACTGGACGTCGGCCATCGCAGGAGAGAACGAGACCCTTGTGATCTCTCAGTTTTATGCCAAGTATGATGTATATGGGATGGAATACTCTTTTTGGTCAGTTTGGGGGTCACCTGTCCTGTCTGCTCCTCCCTACAGGTGCAGCCGTTTTTCGTTAGCTCAAGGATGGCCTTGGTTACCAGAGGAATAAGTATAAATATTGGTCTCGCTGCATATCAGTGTTCCATGTTATCATTGCTAGAGAGAAACTGTCTGAGAAACATGCAATTAATTTTTCAGAAAATGCAGTTACTTTAGACTAAGGTCGAGCCAGAGTCAGAAGCACCCATATTAACTCAAACCATAACATTCTACCCCTTATTCCATACCATTTATGTCATGCTCAGGTAATTACTACTGATATCTTGAAATATATGTGTATATATATAAATGTAAATTGCTAATTCATGATATATCCACACAGAAGTTCATTAAATTCATGATTGTGGGTGTCCATCCATTTTAGCAGTCTCACAGTTTCCAATATTGTAGTGTCAAAGACTCCATCCTTGTGCTGAGGAAGCACATGGACTCGGCCCAACCTGCTATGAGTCTCAGCCCCTTGCACCCCCAGAAGTTGGTAACTTGCATTCAAGCCTGCAATCAGGGGACTCCCTCACTGGTAGCACCAGGACTGCCACCAGGGGTGAGGAGTGATTTCAGACAAATCCAGGAAAAATAAGCCTAAAACTCTCCATGCAGTAGTGAGTCTTTCCCTTTTCCCCACACACTCCTGGTTTTGCTCTTATGTTGGTGATCCTCACTGAGGATCCAAGCCAGTGCATCACAGCTGGCAACAGATTTAAACATACAAATTATCTCCTGAATTCATACAATATTTTAACATGTGCAGACTATAGGTCTGCATCTGGGAGAAGGACTTTATAGACCTAGTCTATAAGTAGGCCTATAACTTGAAACTGCCTTACGTTTTAGTTTGATTTTCCTTTCTTCTACCATGAAGTGTACAGGCATATAGAGGTAGAGTTAGCCAATTAAGTTCCTATTTTTAGAGAATTCCAATGAAAGCTACCCAGGCAAATAATCTTTCAAGAGAGAGATTGTACTTACTGTAAAAAATAATATATCATTATTAACAAAGAATAAATAGATTGTATGGGGAATTTTACTGGGACATTAACCAGATTGCACGTTGCATCTGTAATTATATCAGAATGTGTCCTCCTCTCAGGCATTCATGGTGTCTGTCTGGTGGTAAGTAATGGACACACAGGGAATTGGAATGACTTTCAGCTTTAATAAAGAAACCAGTATCTAAAGATAACCAGGAAAAGCATGATATACCTGAAGCCATTTCCATAGGTTGTAACACTTTACTGAGACCATTATTTCTACTCTTCATTTTACTCTCTCCTGCTCAGTCATCATGTTGTGCTGCTTCTTGCTCAGAAGTACCACCTGACTGCACCTCCTCCTCCTGCCAGTTTTTGGCTTTCTATAACCACCATCAGAGAAAAAAAAATATCAATTGTTTCTGCCAGTTGCAGGCCAGGTCTTGCTTTTCCTCATGTATGAGCAGTCCCTGAAGCAGACTGTCAGGTTTCAGTATTTCAGCAAGGAGAAACCAGTCCCATGTGTCCTGTTAGTGATATGAAGCCTGCACTTCAGCACTGCAATCCTCCGCTACTGTGCAACATTCACATCCAGGAGGCAGCAAGTACAGTAAAGCAAACCATTCTCAATGAATGTGTTGTAAACCTAATTTCCACAGTTGTCAGACAGGAATATATTTTCAAATCCAGTCATTTAATAATTATTAAGTGTATAATGAGACAGCTGAAGTAATCTATGCCCTTGCATGACAGCATCTCAGCCTGGAGAAACATGAACAGTACCTGCCTTTTCTGGCATGCTGAGACTAGTATTCCCCACCTACCCATAGACCCTGACCTGCTGAGCTAAGCAACACTGCAGACACCCTGACAAACAGCCTTCTCTTCAGAGATCAAGAGATGCCAAATAACCCCCTCCCAGAGAGAGCTGGAGATAAGGTCCTGCTCAGGAAAGAAGGGATTCTCAGAGTGATGGAGAAGGAGCATCCTCTTCAGCAGGCTGGAGATCACCGCCTGCTCTGATCTGTTACCAAAGTGAAGGCACGACAAGAACTGCCACTAGAAGTTGTTCCCAGCATCTTCATAAAGCTCGTACAACCCATGTGGAGCCACATGCCACACAGTCTCATAGCTCTGCTGTTTAAATCTTAAATCTGAGAAGAACTTCCAGTTGAATATGAAAGATGAGGTTTGGGCTTGGAAGGAGACCAAATAATAGACACCAAAAAGCTTTGAATTCTTGTTGCGGTTGTTATGGTTGAATCCAGTTCCTGAGTTCAACTTCCTCCTAGCTGTGGACCCATTCCCCCGTGTCTGCTCTACAGCATTCGTGGTGATGTATAGTCATCGAGGGGTGAGATCTCAGATATTTGTACATATTTTCATTACTTTCTGATTATTTTAATCATTATTACTATTATCATCATTTCATTAAAGCGGTAGCTTTAGTTTCCAATCCACAAGCCTCTTTCCTCTTGTTTCCCTCTCCCTTCCCCTGGGGGTGGGGTGGTGGAATTTGGGAGTCCAACTGCACGAGTTTAGCCGATAATTTAGCGGGGTCAGGGCTAAAACTGTGACAGTTATTTGGCACCCAATGCGGGGCATGATATTGGGACAAAACAAACCATATTGGACCCTTTCGAACCGCTCCCGAAAGTTTGCTGATCTAACTGGCCTGGATAGTTCAGTCAGGACTGCAGGAAAAAAAGTCTGAGTCTCAGTGTGGCAGCGGCTCGGCTGTGCAGCCTTTGGCAGCCTTGACTAGCTCTACTGAGAAGGTCCACTTGGAGGAATGCCAGTTCTGCAGGCCTGAAGCTCCTGTTCACGACTTATCAGGGCTAAATTAGAAAAGCACAATTAGAAAGTGTTAGGTTTTTTTCCTTGAGAGCTGAAGGGTTGGAAATTAAAGCGGACAGTTGGTTTATGCTGTTTTAGAGAAAACTATTACGTTTTGCTCTTGTAAAATTTTTCTGACTGTTGATTAAAAATGATAACAGTATCACTATTGATAGAGATTTTAATGGCCAACATATGGATCATGGGATATGTGGTGGTTCACGGCGTAGTGATCCTTTGTTGTATTTTGTGTGTTATGGATTGGAGGCGCTAGTTAAAGGTAGTTAAAATCTGTTTTTTCCTAAGCATGATTTTTGTGGAAATAGTTGTAGTAAGCTATTCTCCTAAGACTCATGAGCTCAAAATACTGTATGTCCTTGTCAAATTTTGTTTACAGCTGGTTTGTTCAATGTGGCATGTGAGACAGAAGATATGCTTATTTGCTCTCTATCATTCTGGCATTTATCAATTTTAAGCGTTGGATAAATGTGATGCTCATGATTTATGGTCTCACTGTAATATACTTTGCAATGTGTATAACTGTGGCCTTATCTGAGCATTTTGGGAGTTTAGAGAGTTTCGTGTTTAATTACACTGTTGGCCTTGTCTGGAATAAGAACAATACTGAGTTTAGCTACCAGTCAGAGGAGCTAAACTGGGGGAATTACATTCCATTATATTATACCGAGCTGATTCCACTAGATTTTGATCTAATCAACAAAATTTTGTTCAAGTGTATTGTTTTCCAGATGGGATATCTTATAGGAGCGATAAAATACTGGTGCAGGCATTACGCAATTGCCTTAGACTTCAAGGAGTTTTTTGCTTCATTTAGAGGCCCTATAAGATGCAAACTTAAGAAACATAAGACAGCTACTCAACCTAAATTTGTATCAGTGGCCACAAACACCATGGATACGCTTACTGATTCTATACTGGTGCCAGTCGCTCCTGTGAAGAAGAGGAAATACAAACAAACCTCAGCAGAGGAGGTGAAACAGCCTGATAAGGCAGTTATTAGCAAGGATGAGGATGAAGAAGGAACAGCTCCTATTCCAGGGCAAGAGGAAGATCCAGAAGAGGTTCCTTCACAGTGACCAAAGAGTCCTTCACGATCGCCAAGTCCTTCACAGCAACCACAGAGTTCATCACAAGCATCAAGTCCTGCACAGCTGCCAGGTCCATCACAACCGTCAAGTCTTTTAGGATTTCAAAGTCCATCACAATCAACAAGTCTTTTACAATTGCCCAGTTCTGCATGACCGTCAAATCCTCCACAACAAAAAGGTCCTTCAAAATCAGTGCCATCACAGGATCAGCAGACGAATAATTCAGGACAATCAAAACCAGATGCAAACAGCAGATCCTTGTATATGAAGGAGTTGTGACTTCTAAGAAAGGACTTTAAATGCTATGATGGTGAGCCAATTGTTTCCAGGCTGCTCCAGTGCTGGGACAATGGAGCCGATACCATAGACTTCGATGGAAAAGAAGCCAAGAGGATGGGACCCCTAACCAGAGATGGAGGAATTAACAAGACACTTCGGAAACAGACAAATGTCCTTAGACTCTGAAGACAACTCGTCAGCTGTAACGGACAGGTATCCCTATAGAGATGACACTGAATGTCGTCCAATCCTTCGGACCACCATGGAGTAAGGTATTAAGTACTTGAGAGAAATGGGTGTGCGAGAGAACGGGTGTTCCTAGGGAAGCTGGCAGCCCGTGGCTTAGACGGGAGCACTCTGTGCTGGGTTAGGAATTGGCTGGATGGCCGAGCCCAGAGAGTGGTGGTGAACGGTGTCTCATCCAGTTGGCGGCCGGTCACCAGTGGTGTCCCCCAGGGGTCCGTGTTGGGCCCAGTCCTGTTTAATATCTTTATTGATGATCTGGATGAGGGGATTGAGTCCATCATCAGCAAGTTTGCAGACGATACCAAGCTGGGAGGAAGAGTTGATCTGTTAGAGGGTAGGAGGGCCCTACAGAGGGACCTGGACAGACTGGAGAGATGGGCTGATTCCAATGGGATGATGTTTAATAAGTCCAAATGTCGGGTACTTCATTTTGGACACAACAATCCCATGCAGAGCTATAGACTGGGGACAGAGTGGCTGGAGAGTAGTCAGGCAGAAAGGGACCTGGGAGTGCTGGTTGACAGGAAGCTCAACATGAGCCAGCAGTGTGCCCAGGTGGCCAAGAAGGCCAATGGCATCCTGGCCTGCATCAGGAATAGTGTAGTCAGCAGGACCAGAGAAGTTATCGTCCCCCTGTACTCGGCACTGGTCAGGCCTCACCTTGAATACTGTGTGCAGTTCTGGGCCCCTCAGTTTGGGAAAGATGTCAGGATGCTGGAGTGTGTCCAGAGGAGGGCAACGAAGATGGTGAAGGGGCTGGAGCACAAGCCCTCCGAGGAGTGACTGAGGGAGCTGGGACTGTTTAGTCTGAAGAAGAGGAGGCTCAGGGCAGACCTAATTGCTCTCTACAACTACCTAAAAGGAGGCTGTAGTCGGGCAGGGGTTGGTCTCTTCTCTCAGGTGACCAGTGACAGAACTAGAGGGCATGGACTCAAGCTTCGTCAGGGGAGGTTTAGGCTTGATCTTAGGAAAAAGTTCTTCACTGAAAGGGTGATTGGCCATTGGAATGAGCTGCCCAGGGAGGTGGTGGAGTCGCCGACCCTGGAGGTGTTTAAGGGGAGATTGGATGTGGCACTGAGTGCCATGGTTTAGATGATGGTTGGTGTTAGTGTTGGGTTATAGGTTGGACTTCATGATCTCAGAGGTCCTTTCCAACCTTGTGATACTGTGATACTGTGAATTGATCTATAGCACATGGCGTTTAAGTACAGACTCTGATGATTTGCCATGTCACTGAGTTATGCGGCGGAAGTTTGTGCAGAGTTCCCCACCAACGTATTCCCATACATTATCAACAATAATTTGCTGAAGGTGGGTGAAGTGGTTGACAAATTCCAACAATATGAAGAGAGTCTCACTTGACCTACACAGGCCTATGTCTTGGCTCTAGAGAAATTATCTGAAAAAATAACCAAAGGATTTGACAAACTGTTTGATAAATTGTCTCATAGGGATAGATCTCACTTTTCACAGATCCGCATCTCAGCCATTAAGAAGAAACATTGTCCTACAAAAACAGCTGGAAAAACTCAGAAAACACCACAACGCACCCTGTGTTTTTTTCCTGCATGACCATGGAGAGAATATAGCATCATCTGGTTGGAAAAGACCTCTGAGATCGAGACCAACCGTACCTGTCCACTTACTAAACCATGTCTCTAAGAAACTCATCCATCTGTCGTTTAAACACCTCCAGGGATGGCGACTCAACCACCTCCCTGGGCAGCCTGTTCCAGTGCCTGACCACCCTTTCAGTGAAGAAATGTTTCCTGATGTCTAGTCGGAACCTCCCCTGGCACAACTTGAGGCCATTTCCTCTCGTCCTATCACCTGTCACTTGCGAGAAGAGAACAACACTCACCTCACTACAGCCTCCTTTCAGGCAGCTGTAGACGCTGATGAGGTCTCCCCTCAGCCTCCTCTTCTCTAGGCTAAACAGCCCCAGTTCCCTCAGCTGCTCCTCATAGGACTTGTTCTCCAGCCCCTTCACCAGACTCGTTGCCCTTCTCTGGACTCGCTCCAGCACCTCAATGTCCTTCTTGTTCTGAGGGGCCCAAAACCGAACCCAGGATTTGAGGTGTGGCCTCACCAAGGCTGAGCACAGGGGCACAATCACTTCCCTTGTCCTGCTGGCCACACTGTTTCTGATACAGGCCAAGATGCCGTTGGCCTTCTTAGCCACTTGGGCACACTGCTGGCTCATATTCAGCCGGCTGTCAACCAACACCTCCAGGTGTTAACCTCTGCCAGGCAGCTTTCCAGCCTTTATCAAGCAGCCTTCTAAACAGTTCAAAGTCTGCCCTCCGGAAGTCCAAGGTGGAAGTTCTAGCTGACCCCCCTCCTTACTCCTCCCAGAACTGAGAATTCTATCATCTCATGATCACTGTGCCCCAGGTGTCCTCCAACAGTCACCTCTCCCACAAGGCCCTCTTTGTTCACAAACAGCAGGTCCAGCGGGGCACGTTCTCTAATCGGTTCACTCACCAGTTGTGTTCGGAAGTTGTCTTGCATACACTCAATGAACCTCCTAGATTGTTTCCTTTCTGCTGTGTTATACTTCCAGCAGACATCTGGAAGGTTAAAATCCCCCATTGTGAGCTCTCAATAGTGACCTGCTACACCATCTAGACATGCAGAAGTTTATGGGGCCAGATAAGACCCACCCAAGAATACTGAAGGAACTGACAGAAATGCTCACCAAGCTGCTTTCCATCATTTATCAGCAGTCCTGGCTACCCAGGGAGGTCCCACCTGACTGGAAATGAGCCATCTACAAGAAGGGCTGGAAGGAGGATCTGGGGAACTACAGGCCTGTCAGCCTGACCTCAGTGCCAGGGAAGATTACGGAGCAGATCATCTTGCGTGCCATCACGCAGCACGTACAGGATAACCAGATGAACAGGCCTAATCAGCATGGGTTTAGGAATGGCGGGTCCTGCCTGACTAACCTGACCTCTTTCAAGGTGACGCACTTAGTGGACACAGGAAAGCCTGTAAATGTTGTCTACTTAGACTCTAGTAAAGCCTTTGACATTGTTTCCCATAGCATTCTCCTGGAGAAACTGGCTGCTTGTGGCTTGGACAGGTGTACTCTTTGCTGGGTAAAAAAGTGGCTGGATGGAGGGAGTCAAAGAGCTGTGGTGAATGGAGTTAAATCCAGTTGGAGGCCGGTCACAAGTGGTGTTCCCCAGGGCTCAGTGTTGGGGCCAGTTCTGTTTAATATCATTATCAATGATCTGAACGAGGGGATCGAGCGTAACCTCAGTAAGTTTGTGGATGACCCCAAGTTATGCAGGAGCGTTGATCTGCTTGAGGGAAGGAAGGCTCTGCAGAGGAATCTGGACAGGCTGGATCAATGGGCCAAGGCCAACTGTATGAGGTTCAACAAGGATAAGTGCCAGGCCCTTCACTTGGGCCACAACAACTCCATGCATTGCTATAGGCTTGGTGATGAATGCCTGGCAAGCTGCCCGGCAGAAAAGGACCTGGGGGTGTTGGTTGATAGCTGGCTAAACATAAGCCAGCAGTGTTCCCAGGTGGCCAAGAAGGTCAAGAGCATCCTGGCTTGGATCAGAAACAGTGTGGCCAGCAGGAGTACGGAAAAGATTGATCCTTTCTGCTTGGCACTGGTGAAGCTGCACCTTGAATACTGTATTTGGTTTGGGGTCCTCAATACAAGAAAGACATTGAGGTGCTGGAGCGTGTCCAGAGAAGGGCCACGAGGCTGATGAAGGGTCTGGAACACAAGTCTTATGAGGAGCACCTGAGAGAATTGGGGCTATTCAGTCTGTAGAAAAGAAGGCTGAGGGGAGACCTTATTGCTCTCTACAACTACCTGAAAGGAGGTTGTAGCAAGACAGGTTTTGGTCTCTTCTCCCAAGTAACAATTAACAAGAGGAAAGGGCCTTAAGTTGCACCACAGGAGGTTTAAACTAGATATTAGGAATTATTACTTCACCAAAAGGGTTGTCAAGCACTGGCACAGGCTGCCCAGGGAAGTGGTGGAGTCACCATCCCTGGAGGTATTTAAAAGATGTGTAGATGTGGCACTTAGGGATGTGGTTTAGTGGTGGAGTTGGTAGTGTTAGGTTTACAGTTGGACTTGATGATCTTAAAGGTCTTTTTCAACCTAAACGATTCTGTGATAATGCAAACTGTATTACTTGAAGCTTAACAATAGCACAAAAAGGAACAAAAATGGATGAATGTCTGAATTATAAGGTTATACAACTCGTGCTCTTCAGCTAGGTACTAGAAATTTGTCAATAACTCAAAAATTAACTAACATCCACATGCATTTTACATGGAGATCCAAATAAACGCATATTCCACATCTCCGCACAACAGAGTGCAGATCCATTAGTGAGCACAGATGTTCTTCTCTTTAATTGAAAGCTGCTGTAATTTGAGCAAGTTTCGCTAAGAGCTGTGAAATCTGAACTTGATAACTATTCTTGTATTCTGGTCTGAACCGGACTACTGCAGACTTCCAGTGACAAAGCAGAATGTTTCAACATCTAAAAGGAAATATAGCAGATTTGGAAGCATTAAACTGCACTGCTTAGTTGAGCTGCTGGTTCTTTTTTTATGTAGTGAGCTCATACTAAAATTTTTAGGTACCTCCGATACCAGAGTTAAACTATAAGGTAAGATGCACAAAATCCACTGTCATTAAATAGAGACCAGATTAAAAGTATGTGTCATCCAAATAACTTGTTATAAATTATTCTACTGAAGTCATCCAACGCTCTCCTAAATTTACTTCAAAAGAATTCCAGAGAAATTTTCTAAAAGAATCCAATTATGTTAGCAAGTAAATAAATAAATAATGAAGGAAGTTCTAGAGACACAGAACCATCACAAAAATAGCTTCTCTTTCTAACAGGAGCCAAGTTCACTTTTACTGATTAATCATGTTCAGCAGTTGTATAGAACCACAAAAGGGTGTATGTTTACAGATGAACCAATAGAAGAGATGCTAAATTAAGAAAGAGCAAATTAAATGTGAACAGACTACAGCAAGAAAAGTATATGTTTTTCTTCTTCTGTCAGATATAGTTCTCACCTTCAAGCAAGACAATCGTGAAATTTTTAGAAAGGACCAAGACAGGTATCAATACCAGAAGATCAGCACAACCACGACAAAGTTTTCAGACGAAGGCACTCACAGTCTAAAAAACAAACAAAAAGATTAGGTTTATACCAAATAAGAACATAACAAAGGATCCAAAATGTATTACCAAGTTATTGGTGAATTGGCTATTAGGCATTGGACAACAAAATCACTAACAATCATTTGTTAATAGATTAGCCTTACTGTTTTTAAAAAACTAGCCAAGTGTCCTAACACTACTATTTATCCAACTGATGTGAAAAACAGTTTATTAACTTACTGCCATCACTACCTTCTACCTTTGCATATAAATCAAGTATCTAAGGATTGGAAAAGTGTTTTTAACCAAACTTCGTTCACAGCTTGCCGATACTGAGTGTACGTATCTTTCCATAAAAACTGTTCTAGAAGGAGATTCAAGTCTTCCTCATGTTCTCAGTTCTCCAACTAAAAGCTCTAAGAAGATTTTTAATACTGCTGCTGAGTCAACCCCTTTCCTCCAAAACAGTATAGTGAGGTGACAAAGAAAGAAGCCTGGGCCAAAACTAAACAATACTCAGAGTGCAGAATATCTGTAAATTTCAATAAGCCCATTAAAGAAACTCTTTTAGGCCCAATTGTTCCAGCTAATTTTGATAAAGGAACAAGAGTAACAAAAGCACAGATGTATTTTTAGAATCAATTTAATAGGTTTACAGACTAACAAGAAAAGCAACTCCTGAAGATACTGATCTCCCCACCACTAAAATAAAGAAAACATTTTCTCTCATCTGATTTTACATATCATTGGTCGGGCAATTAGACACAGGAAAATCAAGTATTTTCATTATTAAACCTTATTTACTCACTAACATCTAAAAGACACAAATACTCTATCCATAATTGAATTGGAAAACACAGCAGATCAAGAAATGACAAATATTAATATCTTTGGGTTTTAAAATTACATTTTAGAGCATACAGCCTACCCAGCTTTAAGTTGACAATAGCATATTTTACTAGTCTTCATACATACTCTTATAGATGTTACAAACAAGTTTGTCCTAGAATGTATTTTAATATAAAAACATTTTCACTACAGGCACGAGCTCTGTTTTGATGATCTAGCAAATATCCAATGGCTCTAGGAAACTCTTCAGTCTTAGGAAGATATTTTTGGTAAACTGAAAATAGATCACAAAAAGCAAGAATGGGATGTCAGCAAGACCACTCTACTGCCACAGACAGGACTCCTCTCAAGGGAATCTCTGCACTGGCACAGAGATATGAGAGCCCAGGGGGCAGGGGGAATGATCTGGGATATTTCAAGGACAAGAGCAGAAGAAGCAGTTCTAATCGAAGCATTCTGAATTTCAGTTCCATGTTTTGTTTTCTATAAACAGGTCAAATAATAAAAAAACAAGCCTGATTATTACAGTACAGATTCCTGAAAGGACTGTGATGTATAAGGTAACATGCACTTGCATTTAACTACTGTGATTTTTTGAGATTATTTTCATTTTTGTTTTCAATGGTTTAAGTAACTCTAACTAAATGTATTTAGTATCACATTTTTTATATATTTAACTATAAAAACTATAACAATTTTGTGACTCATAAGAATCAAGTGTAAAAACATGTAATCCTACCTTTTATTTTTCCACATCCACACCCGTTACAGATTATAGGAAGACTGTCTCAACAGCACAACTCTTCAATTTATCACAGACAGGGTTATGAACTTTAAGCATCATCTTGTAATGAAACATTGCTACCTTCTACTCTTGTCTCAACAGTCTGTAGCCCTGTCAACAGCATTAACAAATACAAAGTCTCCCTCATCATTTTCACCTTCACATAATTTTACATGAGAAAAATATGATTTTGATGGTTTACTAATTCTAAATCTGGAAAGTATCTTCTGGAAAATTAAAATATGACATCCACAGAGCATTCTGAAAGACTGAGAAACAACTCGTACTTCCTTAAAAGATCAAAAAGAATATCAGCCTCTCCCCATAGGAAAGATGCTCCAGTCCCTTTATCAACTTTGTGGTACTTTGCTGGACCCGCTCCACTAAGTCCATATCTTTCTCATATCAGGGAGCCTATAACTGGACACAGCAATCAATGTGTGGCCTCACCAGTGCTAAGTAGAGAAGGATGAACTCCCCTTGATCTGTTGGCAACACTTTTCCTAACGTAGCCCAGGGTGCTGTTGGCCACCTTTGTTGTGAGGACGCGTTGCTGGCTCATGGTCAGCTTTTTTCCAACAGGACCCTCAGGTCTTTCTCTGTAGAGCTACTTACCATCTGGTCAGCCCCCAGCATGTACTGGCATATGTGGCTACTCATCCCCAGATGCAGGAATTTGTATTTCCCCCTTTGCTGAACTTCATGAGGATCCTCTGTCCAGTTCTCTAACCTGTACAGGTTCCTCTGAATGGCAGCACAAACATCTAGTGTATCAGCCACTCCTCCCCATTTTGTGTTATCTACAAACTTACTGAGGGTAAACTCTGCCTCATAGTCCAGGTCTTTAATGAACATGTTAAATAGTACTGCCTCCAGTATTGAACCCAGGAGATACAACACTAATGACTTCCTTCGAATGCCCTTTGTGTCACTCATCACAACCCTGACCAGGTGGGCCTGGTCATTCAGCCAGTTTTTGATACACCTCATTGTTTGCTTCTCTAACACATACCTTGTCAGCTTCTCTATGAGAATGTCACAGAAGACAGTGTCAAAAGCCTTACTGAAATCAAGATAAACAACATCCATTGCTCCCTTCATCTAACAAGTTAGTCACCTCATTGTAGAGGGCTACTAGCTTGGTTAGGCATGATATCCCCTTCATAAAGGCATGCTGACTGCTCCCACTCACCTTTCTGTCCCTCACATGTTTGGAAATGGTTTCCAGGATTAGTTGCTCTATCCCCTTCCCATGGACTAAAGTGGGGCTGACCAACCTGTAGTTCCCTGGATCCTCCTTCTTACTCTTCTTGATGACAGGATTGAAATTTGCTCTCTTCTAGTACTCAAGAGCCTCTCTTAATCACCATGACCTCTCAAAGATAATCAAGAAAAGCCTTGCAATAACATCAGCCAGCTCCCTCTACACTCATGGGTGCATCCTGTCAGGCCCCATGAACTTACGTATATCTTATTTAAGTGTTCCCTAACCTGATCCCTCCTCCACCAAGGATGAAGAAAAAAGCACAGTAGAACTTCAGGATGACAAGGACATGAGATCAGAGACTGTGTCCCCAGCCAATTTTAAGGGCATGTCATTTAACTTGTCTAGCCAGTATTTAAGTTGGCAGAGGAAAGGCAGGCCCACTAGTATTGATCCAACTTCAGGAAGGTCTCTTAAGTGTACAAAATAAAAATATTTCCCTAGCCCAGAAAGCTGTCTTCGATATTCAATTACTGTTGGCGAGATACATTTGATAATGCCATTTGTCTGAACTATCTACACTAACTTGTCTAACAAATTTTAAAATCATGCTAAAAATCAGGAAAAACCCTGTCAGTTGAACCCATCTTACCAGAAGCTAGACACAAGGAAAAATTGTTCTGCATTTTCAACTTCTATACTTTCCTGACTCTGTGGATGGCTTACATTATTTTATAGAAAGCAGTTTCCATGACACTAGGTATTTCAGAGATTGTTAGAAGTTTAAAATAAAAGGCAATATAAACTCAAATAGGTAGGAATACTTAAAGCTTGTGAGTGGAGTAGTAAAGTTATTAACAGAAAAAAAATAAGGAAGCTTCAAGACATGAATTCCTAAAGTTAGAAAGGAGATACAAATTCAAATTTCTAAACTGGTCTTCAGGGAACATCAAGAACTTCAGTCTGTTGATTTGCATTGAACAGAACAAATGTTAAAAGCACACTGTTTCAACAGACATTAAAAAGTTCCGAATAATTCTGCTGAAGTATCTGTGCTACTGCAGAGCAAATAAAATCTCCAGTTTTAGTCTCCCTGCCCCCACCATCCAACACAGAAGTGTTCTGATGAGTATTCTAACAGTGGACAATTAAGAGGAATAAAACTAAATATCCATTCATTCTTTTTTAATTTACCTTCTTACCTTATCATTTAAAAATGGAAACCGACAAGGAAACCAATGAGCTATTCTACGAGCAACTGGGAGAAGTCTCGCAATCGCTGGCTCTCGTTCTTGTGGAAGACTTCAACCTTCCAGATGTCTGCTGGAAGTATAACACAGCAGAAAAGAAACAATCTAAAAGATTCATTGAGTGTATGGAAGATAACTTCCTGACACAACTGGTGAGTGAACCAACTAGAGAAGGTGCCCCACTGGACCTGCTGTATGTGAACAGAGAGGGCCTTGTGGGAGAGGTGACTGTTGGAGGACACCTGGGGCACAGTGATCACGAGATGATAGAATTCTCAGTTCTAGAAGGAGTAAGGAGGGAGGTCAGAAGAACTGTCACCTTGGACTTCCGGAGGGCAAACTTTGAACTGTTTAGAAGGCTGCTTGATAAAGTCCAGTGGGAGACGGTTCTAAATGACAAAGGAGCCCATGAGGGCTGGATGCTCCTCAAGAAGGAAATTCTGGTGGCGCAAGAGCAGGCCATCCCCATGTGCCGTAAAATGAGTTGGCGGGGAAGAAAACCAGCTTGGCTGAGCAGAGAGCTCTGTGTTGGCCTCAGGAAAAAGAGGAAAATACATGAGCTTTGGAAGAGGGGACAGGCATCTCAGGAGGACTACAAGGAGCAGGTGAGATCATGTAGGCAAAAAATTAGAAGGGCTAAAGCCCAACTAGAATTTCAACTGTCCAGTTCAGTGAAAGACAATAAGAAATGTTTCTTCGAGTGTATTAACAACAACAGGAGGACCAAGGAGAATCTCCCTCCCTTACTGGATGCAAGGGGAATGGTAGTAACAAAGACTGAGGACAAGGCAGAGGTACTTAATGTCTTTGCCTCGGTCTTTAATAGGAAGGCAAGATGCTCTCTGGGCTCCAAGCCTCCTGAGCCAGAAGACTGTGAAGACGAAACCTCAAAGTTCCAAGAAGACTTGGTTAGAGACCTGCTTGGCCAATTAGACATACACAAGTCTATGGGGCCGGATGGGATCCACCCAAGGATATTAAGGGAGCTGGCAGAGGTCCTTGCCAAACCCCTTTCCCTCATTTATCAACAGTCCTGGCTGACTGGGGAAGTGCCACTTGGCTGGAGACTGGCAAATGTAAGTCCCATTTACAAGAAGGGTCGGAGAGAGGATCTGGGGAACTACAGACCTGTCAGCTTGACATCGGTACTGGGGAAGGTCATGGAGCAGATCATATTGAGTGCTATCACACAGCACATACAGGGCAGCCAGGTGATCAGACCCAGTCAACATGGGTTTATGAAAGGCAGGTCCTGCCAGACCAACCTGATCTCCTTCTATGACAAGGTTACCCAGTAAATGGACGAGGGAAAGGCTGTGGATGGGGTGTACTTGGACTTTTGTAAAGCCTTTGACACCGTTTCTCACAGTATTGTGCTTGAGAAACTGGCTGCCATTGGCCTGGACAGGCACACCCTCTGCTGGGTAAAAAAAACTAGCTGCATGGCCGGGCCCAGAGGGTGGTGATAAATGGAGTTACATCTAGTTGGAGGCCGGTCACGAGTGGTGTTCCCCAGGGTTCAGTGTTGGGTCCAGTCCTGTTCAATATCTTTATGAAAGATCTGGACAAAGGGATTGAGTACACCAGAGTTTGCAGATGACACCAAGCTGGGATGGCAGTGTCAATCTGCTTGAAGGAAGGGAGGCTCTGCAAAGAGATCTGGACAGGCTGAATCGATGGGCTGAGACCAACGGGATGAGGTTTAACAAGACCAAATGCCGAGTCCTGCACTTGGGGCACAACAACCCCATGCAGCGTTACAGGCTTGGGGAAGAGTGGCTGGAGAGCTGCCTGGAGGAGAAGGACCTGGGGGTGTTGGTTGACAGCCAGCAGAATATGAGCCAGCAGTGTGCCCAGGTAGCCAAGAAGGGTAATGGCATCTTGGCCTGTATCAAAACCAGTGTGGCCAGCAGGACCAGGGCAGTGATTGTGCCCCTGTACTCGGCACTGGTGAGGCCACACCTCGAGTACTGTGTTCATTTCTGGGCCCCTTAGTAAAAGAGGGACATTGAGGTGTTGAAGCGCATCCAGAGAAGGGCGACAAGGCTGGTGAAGGGACTGGAGAACAAGTCCTACAAGGAGTGGCTGAGGGAAATGGGGTTGTTTAGCTTGGAGAAGAGGAGGCTGAGGGGAGACCTCATCGCTGTCTACGGCTGCTTGAAAGGAGGCTGTAGCAGAGCGAGTGTTGATCTCTTCTCACAAGTGGCAGGTGATAGGACAAGAGGAAATGGCCATAAGTTGCGCCAGGGGAGGTTCAGGCTGGATATTAGGAAGATTTTCTTTACTGAAAGGGTGGTCAGGCACTGGCAGAGGCTGCCCAGGGAGGTGGTTGAGTCACCATCCTTGGAAGTGTTTAAAAAATGGGTAGATGAGTTTTTGAGGGACAGGGTTTAGCGGATGATGGGTACAGTTGGATTCGATTACCTCCAAGGTCTTTTCCAACCGAAAGATTCTATGATTCTATGGAAAAAAAGTATGAGAACTAAGGTTTCCTGCAGAACACTAAAGGATGGGACGAAATCTTCTGTCAAATTTGAACACCTCCAAAAGTCTTATGACATGCCAGGGTATGAAAAGCGTATGGAAACAAACTGTAACAGTCAATTTTATAACCATAAAAAACCAACATGTTTAGACATTCTGGGTAGACATAGCCCTAAAACCTAGCTTTAAAGTGACTTAGCAAAAGCAAACAAAAACATCTAAGAAAAACCCATCTTAATTTCTACTTAGGGCTCAAGTTTCTTATGTGAGGATGAATCAACTAAAGCACACTCACTACCTTTGTTTTGCATAAGGATCTAGAATGCCTGCAGACTTGGGACACTGGTGTTTTAAAAATCCTAACCATTGTTTCTTATTGTGTGGTCCCCTTTCTGTATATAGATATTGTTCACAAGCAATAGGGTTTACATCACTTCTGTGAATCAAATATTATTGTCACAAAAATGAAAACATCTTTTAGGAAATGTTTTGGAAAGAGACAAGGTTAATGAGAGAGCTTAGAATACTCTGATCATCACTTTTATCCCAAAAAGTTTTTTCTTCTTGCACTGTACCAAAATGTAAATTAAAACAAAAGCTAAGCTATTTTGCAACATAGAATAACTTCATATTTGTAGGTAAGCTGCAACCAGGTTCCTTCTGCTTGAAATCCTACACTCGCAGTAGCCATTTAGCAGAAAGCTGGATAAAAAATAAGCTCTTATCCTCTGCAAGGTTCAAAGTCCAAAACCTCAAGTGTTAGTGCACTAACATCACCACCCAATTCGGCATACAATATGTAACAAAATTACCATGAATACTTTTGCACTTTGGAGTCTTCACAAGGATCTGAAGAAAAAGCAGTTGAAAAAGGTGACAGTCTTAAAATATCCTGAGCATATAAAGCAGAAATATGGTTCTGTATAATTACAGTTGTTTCCCAGGCTTTGTTTACCTAAAATATGAAAGGAGATGATTGTGGAAGATTTTACAACACCACATAGGGCATTATCATTAGTCACTGTGTAATACTTTGCTCAAAAACACACAGTAACAAAACAAAACAAATTTAAACTCTGCTTACTTTTAAAAGCTTCCACCAGAAGGTTTTTTCACATAGCAGAGCAGCCTACACCATTCAAGACAATTTCTCGATACAAATGTAGCCATTTTAGGATTCTACTAGAATAAACGCATCAATAAAAGAGCTAAGCTGCTGACAGTTATTCCAGTACAAAAGATATGTTTATATCAAGGCTCAAAGTGTAAGCTCTCTGGGGCAAGGATCTTATCTTCATAGTTGTCTGCACTTAACAGACTGTCAGTATTACGCAAATAAAAACCTAAAGAAGGAATTAAGTGGAGCAGCACGCTAGGCATTTTCTCCTCAGTTGTCCTCACCCAAGTATGAATTTTGCTTAGGGTACAAGAGCACAGCTCTAAAATATGCCTGAATCTTTGTCAAATATATATGCATATAAATAGGAACAACTGCACTTCCCAAGTGAAAACACAGTGAAAAGTAAAAGAATTATCCTACCAGCAACTAGAAAAATGTAAAGAAAGAGTTAATTCAATAAAGCTAAAAAGCAAACTCTTCAAAACATGCAGAAGAGAGTCTCCAGATAAAGATGTCACTCAAAATAGTAAATGGAGGGAATGCTATTCCTTGATTTCAGAGAGCCTCTTGTCAAGAGGTATCTCATAGCACTGAAAGTTAACAGCTTGAAAAAAGACAGACATCACTTTTGCTATTATTTAAGAAGCAAGTACATGTATTACTATGTTTATGGCCAGATAATAGACAAAATCTAATGAAATGGCAACTCGCACCTGAATTCTTCACATTTACCAAGTGTTTTCAAGCAAAACTAAAAGAATTAGAAAGATAATTCTATTCTGTTTGGTTCCTTTACATGTGGTTCAATTCATTCAATCTCAGCCACACTGAGACTCAATGTAGAAGAGCCACAGCCATGAGATACTACAGAAACAGACTCCTATTCATGTTTCATAGTTTCCATGTTTTCCAAACAGCAAAATGAAAACAGAAGTTAAAATAACAAAACAGCAAAGCCATTCAAAGAAAGCAAAATACTGAAACTAGATCAATTTTTAGATACTGACAAGACAACACAGAACAGAACTACTTCAGTGAGACTAAGAATTTAAAATACTTACTTAGGTGCAAATCTTTCATTTATAGTCAAAATAACAATTTAAAGGGGGAAAAAAAGACCAACACTGTAGTAATCTTTAGGAAGTTTTGCATGCTTAA
The DNA here is from genome assembly GCA_033558185.1 of Dromococcyx pavoninus. NCBI lineage: Eukaryota > Metazoa > Chordata > Aves > Cuculiformes > Neomorphidae > Dromococcyx > Dromococcyx pavoninus. The sequence continues at coordinate 651,240 of JAUMJL010000487.1, forward strand.
AATTACTTTTCTACACAGTTTTAACACAAGCCATCTTCCCAAATATCTTTGCATTGCCATTAGAGAAAACCATTTTTTCCATTAGCTCACTATTACCAATATTTCAGTATTACGGAAGCTCTAAATTTTGGAAAAGGTCACGACTAAGGTAAATGCGTCACCTTTACCAGACACTCAGTTTACAGTCTATCCAATAATGCTTTAATTATTTAAAACTTTATGAATAATCGGGGGGAGAACTTAGTAAAATTACCACTGACTTTTGAATTAAGTTGTTCTATCCATCTTAATTTTCTTTGAGGCAGCAGTAATTCAGCTGAAAGCAAAACCTAAAAAAAATATATATTGTAAATATATTAATTTCAACATTTAAATTATATCTATCTTCAGAAATATTTAACCACTACAGGGGGACAGCAATACATCTAACTCATCTAGCTATAACAAGTATAATTGATTAGTTCACCACTATATTTTGTTTTGAATCCTTCCAAAAATGTAGAAAGAGTTTGTTATGGTATACTTTCAAACCAGACTCATTCACTCCCTTAAAATATCAACACAGTTTGCATAGGTTTCCATAAGTGACATAAGTGCCTTAATGCTGCAAAAATGTCTAATGCAAATGGAAAGACTGAGATGCACAAGCCATCCAACAGACTTGTTCAATAAGTATAACAGTTTACTGTTGAGATTACAATATTAATGCAAAGAATAAGTTACCTACAGATTCAGTCTAGATGTACATATTTTTAATCTCCCAGAAAAATCACACTCACGCTTCCAAATTTCTCTTTGTAGTAGTATACACATTCTTCAAATTCTTAACAATATTCCATTATTAAATGGCAAGTAAAAATTAAGATTCTGCAAGCTCATTTCAACATTCTCAAAAAAATGAACATCATCCTCTAGGCAGTAAATATTACTGGTTTAACCATTCTACTGATGTTTATTCAAATGTAAATTGATTTATGAACACTTACCTAATCCAAGAGGACTGCACAAGGTGTTAGTACTGCATGACTTATATTTTTCCAGTTTGTTTTCCTTGAGATTATATCCAGAGTTCTTACCAATACTACATTCGTAGCTGTTTGATGTAGATTTGACCCCACAAAAATCAGACACCCATCCTTCTCGCTTACAGATTCTGCACGGCCTTAAGAAGCAGCTCTTTTTTTTCCCTGACAACTTCTTTTGTCTATTCCATGTACATTTCAGTATAAGAAGCATCAACTACAGGTGAAATAAATACACCCTATACCACAAACTGTGAAGCCAAAAATCAAAATTTCACATCTGAACTGAGGAACATTTCCTAGATTCAGGTAACAGAGGCATTTGTAGAAAACAGCTATCTGGATACCGCTATATTGCTTATTGGCAACATTTTCAACAAAACCATTAAATAAAATATAAAAGAAAAAATAAAAACAAATTTATATTACACGCTTCACTTAGAAAATAGGTTTCACTGCAAAATGACAGAAGTCTACATCAGAAAATCTAAAAAATAAAATAAGGATAAAAATATCTGCTATGAAAATTTTCAGCAATATATATGCAGTGACTCAGACTGCATTTAAACTGGAGCCAGTTAACAAACCTCGTTATGCCTATGACAGACAGAATGTCTGAAAAAAGGTAACTAAAAGCAAAACAGTACTTTATCTTGACAGCTGAAGTCTTGATAAATTTAGCTGTGTATCCATGACACGTGGACAAAAGTATCCAAGGGTGAGATGCTCTGCACTGCTACAAAGAAAAAGCTCATGACTTCAAACTTCCAAGTCACTTCTCAGATGCCCAATGATTGTTTCAGAGACCTTTTCAGGTCTTGAACAAATAATCCCAGATCAGCATCTGGTATTTCTCTTTCACAAGGAGCAACTGTGCAGGAGGGTTTCCCCCTTTTTTCCTCCCTACCCAGCTGAAGCAAAAGGCTCCAGATATCCAGGACTCTCTTTGCAACCCAAATTACCTATGGGAAAAAGAACCAGAACAATAAGTTTTCCCTTTTGAAGTCTAAATAGGTGTTAGATAAGAACATAAATCTGAATCTTAAAAAAACCACACACACAATCAGGCAGCCAAACCCGAGTACAGAAGCCTCAGTTAAACATTCACTTACATCCTGGAGAAAGCAGCAGACGTATTTATCAGACAACGCAAACTATCAGTAAAAACGTTTTCCTGTCTTTAATTTCCAAGAATAAACAACGACTAGAAAAGGGCATTTCTCATTTTATTGGGAAAGATAAATTGATCTGCAGGAGACACCTAGGGAGGAAGGCACTGACTTGGACCAGGGACACTAACCGACCTTAAGCACAGAACAAACCCAAGGCAGGGGCAGGAGCCGCCTAGGGAACCCCCAGCGCGACACTGGGGAAATCCTCATCACTTCAGTGCCGCCTGCTTGTGAAGTACGCGGGCAGACTCCCAGTCCCAACCAGGCCTTTCGTTGCGGCGCCACGACGGGCCCCAGGAAGGGCTCCGACGACCCGTACTGGGCGCTCATCTTGACTTCCGGGGGGATCGCGGCTCGCGTTCAGGCACGCACTGGCCGCGCCAGCTGCCACGCCGCAGGCGAGCTGCCCTTGCCCTCCCCACGGATGGGCCTCGCCCCACAGCGAGGGAAGAAATGGAGCAACACCACCTCCTCCCCCAGCTCCGACATCTTCACACACCACCCTCTCCCATCCCGCTAAAACCGCAGAAGCCCTGGACGCGAGGGCAACGCGCATACACGCATACCCCATACCCCCCAATCGCCTCACTCCCAAAATGGCGCTGCTCCGATCCGTAATCTTCTGTGCGCCCAAGCCTCGCAAGATCGGCCGCGCGACCTCGCGGACGTCCGGGGTGGAGCTTCCGGGTCGCCACCAAGGGTGCGACCCCGCCCTGCTGACATGACTCCCCCCTGCCGTGAAGTCACAGAAACAGTCCTGAACGTTCCGCGCTAAGCGGTAGGGGAATCTCTAGCGTGCACCTCGCCCGCAGGAGTTCCCGACGCCGACGTAATTAACCGTGCGGCCGCAAAACTCTATAACGTTACCCTTACCGACATCAGCAGTTGTTCGGGAGATTGGCCTGAGAAGAAGGCGGGCACTTGGAAAACAACGGCAGCCCCGGCTAGCGGTACGAGCCGCTGCGGCCCGGGCTGAGTGCTGTAGTGCCGAAAGGGGTTATCACGGAGACGGGAACCCAGAGCGCGGTTGTACAAAATCAGCCTGGGCGGGCACCGCGAGTCCCTAGCTGGCCACTGGAAGGTCCCTGCACGGCGTATGGTCAGGTGCCGGCCTCCCTGCGGGACGCCGACCGCGGGCGTGGGCAGGAATGGCCGATGAGCATGACCAATGAACGTTTTTAAAGTTTCATCTTTAAAAAAAATGATAAAGTGTTGGAAAGTGCTATAGTCTCATTTGCCTTCAGCTCATTTCTGATTAGTCAACCTCAATTCCAATTTCTAACAACAATTGTGGTTTTTTAGGTGGCTATCACAATCTTGACTGCGTTCTAATCTCCCTTCTCCCTCATCCTTGAAATTGTTTGGCCTTTTATTTACTTTGACCTGTACTGCAAAAGTGAGGCTTTCCAGGAAGGGTGATAGAGCATATCCTGTGCTGCTCAGCTATTTTCAGTCTGTTGCTAAGCCTGAAACCACAGACAGAAAAGGCAGGGCAATGTTCTGCCACCTGGCCCACCTGTGAACTATGGTACCAGCCACGGAGCCAAGTCACTAGGACCATATTACCAAAACTGTCCATACTCGAATTTCTTTATTAAAATCTTTTTCAAAAGAGTAATTTATAACCTACACATTGCTGGATTTAATTAATATCAAACGTATGTTGCAGTAGTAGCTAGAAGCTAACAGGTTTGTTCAACCAGGAAAAGTCACCAAACACATCTCAGGACTTCAGGAATCACTTCAAATGTGTAATGCCAAGAAAGCTCTGACCAAAGGGATCATATACAAGTCCCAAAGTGACATATACAATCCTAAAATATAATGGGTAACAATATTTAGAAAAATAAGAGGTAAACCCAAAGCAATATACAAACTTGGTGTATTGAGTCAATAAAGCATCTCCAGGCCATTCTGACAACACACACTTAAGGCTACATTAATGATCTGAAATGATCTTTCAGTTCATTTGAGTGAGTTATGGCTAAAGCCTCCATTCTACACAACTATTCTGAGCATCTTCTGGCTTTGCAATACATTATATAGAATAGTTCAGTTGGAAGGGACCTATAACAATCATCCAATCCAACTGCCTAACCACTTCAGGGCTGACCAAAAGTTAAAGCATGTTAAGGGCATTGTCCAAATGCCTCTGAAACACTGACAGGCATGGGGCATCGACCACCTCTCTAGGGAGACTGTGCCAGTGTTTGACTACCCTCTCTGTGAAGAAATGCTTCCTTCTGTCATATCTGAACCTGCCTTGACACAGCTTTGAACCATTTACAGACATCCTACCAGAGAGAAGAGGCACCTGCCTCTCCACTTCCTCTCCTTAGGAAGCTGTAGAGAGCAATGAGTCTCCTTTTCTCCAAACTAGACAAACCCAGAGTCCTCAGCCACTCCTCATAGGACATATCTTCCAGCCCTTTCACCAGCTTTGCTGCCCTCCTCTGGATGCATTTAAGTCCCTTAACATCCTTCTAAAATTTTGGGGCCTGGAACTGCACAGAATACTCAAGGTGAGGCTGCACCAATGCTAAATACAGAGGGATAATCACCTCTCTTGACCGGCTGGTTATCCTGTGTTTGATGCACCCCAGGATGCAGTTTGTCCTCTTGGTTGCCAAGGCACTGCTGGCTCATACTGAGCTGCTGTCAACCAGCACCCTCAGATCCCTTTCTGTGGGGCTGCTCTCCAGCCACTCCTCTCCCAGTTTATACTTGTGCCTGGCATTACTCCATCACAGGTGCAGAATCTAGCATTTGGACTTGCTAAATTTCATGCCACTGATGATTTCCCAATGCTCCAGCCTACCTAGATCCCTCTGCAAGGCCTTTTGTCCCTCAAGAGAGTCAACAGCACCTCCCAGTTTGGTAACATCAGCAAACTTGCTAATGGTGCATTCAACTCCTACATCACAATCATTGATAAATATATTGAACAGAAGTGGCCCTAGAATGGAGCCCTGAAGAGCACCACTGGTGACTGGTCACCAGTCAGATGTAGCCCCATTCACTACAACCCTTTGAGGTCTGCCCTTCAGCCAGTTCTTCACCTAGCACATCATGTACCTTCTCATTTCACAGTTGGACAACTTGTCCAGAAGGATGCTGTGAGGGACTGTATCAAAAGCCTCACTAAAATCCAGGAAAAAATACATCCACCACCTTCCCTTCATCCACTAGGTGGGTGACCTTATTGTAGAAGGATATTAAATTAGTTAGACTGAACTTTCCCTTTGTGAACCCACATTGACTGTGCTTGATTATTGCATTGTTCTTTAAATGTCTTTCAATAGCACCCAGTATGATGATATATTGTATCAAAAGAGAAAAACAATAAATAGCAGAAGATTATAAATTTGTCCATATTAATCCTCCTAATAGGTTTCTGTTTGTTTTGCCTCACATATGATCCTTCTATTTCCTTCCTGTGACAATAACCACATCAATATTAGTAACCACAGGATAAGCTGTGGGGAAATCAGTAATGAGAAATGGGTTTGATTGTTTCATAAAAGACGGTATAATGCCATTTCTACTTCATGAAAAGCACAGCTTTGACACTGCAAACAGCTGAGGTAATGTCCTTAACTTACTGAGATCAGTGGCAAACCTCATGCTGAATTAAAATCAAGACCTCTCTTCTTTTAGCACACTTTAGTTTATGTGTCACGAGCGTTCAAGCAGTTCCAGCAAAGTCAACAGGACCATTCTTAGTGTGTGAAGATTAGTTTAAAGGAATTAATTTTTAAGCCTGATGGCATGTGAATTTGATTTCATAGAATAACAGAATGACCTGAGTTGAAAGAGACCCACAAGGATCATAGTGTCCAACTCCTATCCCTGTGTAGGACAACCCCCCCAAAATTTACACCATGTGTCTGAGGGAGTTGTCCAAATGCTTCTCGAATGCTGGCAGACTCGGGTGCCATGACTACTTCCCTGGGGAGCTGTTCCAGTGCTCCACCACCCTCTGAGTGAAGAACCTTTTCCTAATATGCAACCTAAACCTCCCCTGGCACATCTTCCTGCCGTTCCCTCGGGTTCTATCATTGGTCACCAGAGAGAAAAGATCAGTGTCTGCTGAACATATTAAAGAGTCCTGGCATTAAGACAGATCCCTGCGGAACCCCGCTAGTGACTGATTGCCAGCCCTACATAACCCCCATTCACTATGCCCCTTTGAGCCTGACCCATCAGCCAATTGTTCACCCACTGCATTGTGTGTTCATCCAGCTGGATGTAGGACATTTTGTTTATGAGGATACTATGAGAGACAGTATCGAAGGCCTTGCTGAAATCCAGAAAGATCACATCAACTGGTTTTCCTTGGTCAACCAGGTGGGTAACCCTGTCATAGAAGGAAATTAAGTTTGTCAGGCAGGACTTTCCCCTTGTGAACCCACGCTGACTGGGACCAATGACTGCGTTGTCTTTCAGGTGTTTTTCAGTAGCTCCCAGAATAATCTTCTCCATAAACTTACCAGGCACTGAACTGAGACCGACAGGCCTGTAGTTACTGGGGTCATCCCTGCTGCCCTTCTTGAAGATTGGGACAATTTGCGAAGAGCTTCCTGCCATGCATAATATATACCACTAGTTCTCCTGGTATACACAGAGTTTATACCAGCAAAACAATGCTTCTACTAATACAGGTTGTTTTGCTTGTGTGTGGAATAATTAAATTACACTGATAAAACCATATGTCTTCCTTTACTGATGAAGAAATCCTAGCATAAACACAGTCATTGTCTGTAATGAAGAACAAGATGAAAGACAGAAGATATCCAGACTGGTAAATTTGTGAAGCAATATTTATAGCAATTTTTTATAAACCATGTTATTTGGTCTTCTGAACCCAAACTATACTTCAGTACTTGGATCTTCAGAAGTATGTAGAGCATAGAAGACAGTGAGAGCATTAAAGCATTAAAGCAATCTAAATTTAACAGAAACAGCTTCTGAAACTAGGTAGGCTGAGCAGAACACATCTGTTGTGGAAAACTACTATAGGAGGTTATGATGACATTTAAGCTGGAAATTAATATAGAAAATAAAAAAAGATATCGCCATCTCTTTTGTTAAGGAAACTTGGAAAAGTAGGCCAAGATTTTTGCCACAGATGCTCACACATTTTTAAAAGTCCTTTCAGTGAACCATGATATAAGCAAAGGGTATAAGCAAAGGGTAAGTCACGCAGAATTTAGACAACAATTGCGATTTAAGAACAAAGCTAAGAATTACTAGTTTTGGATGACTGATGTACCTCTAAGTTTCATGAAGAGAAGAAAAACTCATTTACCACTTTCATTCAAATGTAGTATTCTGAATACTATATGTAATTTAAGGTTTGGTGTAGACCAGACAACAGACTGTGAGATAACTGAAGAGATATAGCTCATTCCATATTCAGGGGCCGTCTATATCAGTATATGAAAGCACTGAATAAATACAATCAAACAAAAATATATGGGAAATGCTGAGGTATAAGAAATAAAACCAGACACATTTTAATTCCCACCAAATACTAACCATCCATATTCAAATACAAGTCTTAGAACTCATTTTAATATGAAAATTGTATGATGAATTTAAAATTAAATTATTTAATGCACAAACTTGGATGATGGGACTAAGTATGAGACCAAAGGTTAAAAATGTATTTTGGCAAGCACTTGAAATGTCTTTGACTTTCATTTGTTCTAGATGTATAATACAAGATATGTATGTGAGTATATTATACACTCAGATTCTTAATTAAGCAAATATTAAAGAAAAATATGGAAACATATTTAATTCCTTACTATTACATATTTTTTGCCACTTCATGAAAATGTACAAAATACTTAACTTTACTAAATACCCAGTGTGCCAAATATACAATCAATCTGAACCAAAGAATCAGGCAGAAGGACAAAAATAAAATTTTTCATTTAACAGGTTTAAAGTCTGATTAATATAGATTTGATTCAGAAAGCTTCAGATGCAGTGAGCCCAATATTTAAAAACTAGAAAGAAAGTGGCCACCTAATATTAACTATAAACCTCCAATTCTATTATATGTTCTTCTCAACAGAGAAGTATTTTGTACAATCAGATCCCAAACACAGTGAGAATTCCTCAGTACAAACACAGTTCAAATAAACAGTCCTTGTTGCAAAGTTTTAAATATCTTTCAGATGCATGGTCACAATACAAAACATTTTAAATATTAAAAGAATGTAAGCATTATACAAAAATACATAGTACCATCTAGTCATTATCATTTGCAGTAACAAAATGAACTCTAGTATAAAGTATCTGCATTTGTCTATTTATATCTATTATCCCTTCCAGGAAAAGAAGGTAAGATGACTTTTTAAATTGCTTCAGGATTTCAGTGTGTCTACCTACATAAATAAGACAATGTGATTTGAATGTATTAAAGAAATGACCATTATATTTTGCATCACAGGATGTATAACCTCTAATTAGTTGATTTTTCAAGAGTTCTGAGCATCTCAGTGTCCAGTGTACTTTAATACAACTGACAAGTGCTAAACAGCTCTGAAAATTAAAACATAAGTGCTTGTTGACTCATTCTTTTCTGAAGAACTGTAATATTAAAATTACTACTGACTTTGATGGGAGTGGCATTCTGGGTGAAAACTTCAATAAAGCTGTAGGTAATAGTTCATATTTTGAAGTAATATCTAGGTATTAATTTTGAATGCTACACAAGTATAAATTTGACATATATTATTGCAATTAATTGATAATTTTATCTCTCTCAAGATAATGACTATTTCTATCTGAATCAATATCTTGGTGACACTAGTGAAAAGCGAAGATAAGAACTCAGAGGTGTTCTGGTTTGAGCTAAAGCAGAACATACTCTCTTAAGCCTCTTCTGAGGAAATTCAGCTCCTGAAGCTTACCAACACAGTTTTTCAGACAGTGGCTGCCTCTAGAAGTAATAATCCTGATAGTTATCACCAAGGTAATGGGGCATTGGTCTGTAGAGAGGCTGTTGTTCACACCTATTCCAACTCTGGAAGCCATCCCAGAGTTGCTGGAAGAGGGCCACACCTGCAGGGAGGAGCAGACAGGACAGGTGACCCAAATCTGACCAAGGAAATATTCCATGCTATATATGTTATACTCAGTATAAAAGCTTAGAGATCATGAAGGTCAGTACCTCTTCTTCCATGGCCGGCATTCAGAGAGGACTTCATCCATCTATCTGCCCCTGATCCCAATACCCATGTTCCTGAATCCAGTTCCTGAGTCCAGCTCCTGCCTGCCACTGAGTCCAGTCCAGGACCTTCCCTGTGCCTGCCCTGCAGTGTCAGTGGTGACATATAGTCACAGGGGAAGGGGGGGGGGGGAGGAGAGTTTAAATTGGGTTTGTATATTTGAAGATATTTTATGATTTTCTTATGAATATGATTGCTTTCTTTTTATTATTGTTGTTTTATGAAAGCTTTTTTAGTGCTAGTTTCCAACCCACAAGTCTCTTTCCCTCATTTCCCTTTTTCCCAGTTTAATTATGGGGGGTGAGGGTGTTAAACTGGGACAAGAGGCCATTGTTTTGTTACACTAATTGGAAGAGAGAAAGACTTTTAAGAAGTTTTTTATTAAACCAAGGGTTATATGGAACTGTTTTTAATGGTCTATCTCCAGTAAGCAGTATTCCTTTCATGCAAGTTATCCAGCTAATGAATTAATGTTAAAAGGGTGCAACTGTTCATAGAATCATAGAATTATCTGGGTTGGAAGAGACCTCCAAGATCATCAAGTCCAACCCTTAATCCAACACTATCATGATTACTAGATCATGGCACTAAGTGCCACATCCAGTCTTATTTTAAAAACCTCCAAGGATGGTGAATCCACCCCCTCTCTGGGCCATTCCAATGCCTGATCACTCGCTCTGTGAAGAACTTTTTTCTGATATCCAGCCTTCAAATATGTTCTTCAAATATGTCCCAAATAAATGCTGTCTACATGACATTTATTCTGTTGAAGTATAAAGTCATGCTATAAACCTCTTATAAAATAATAAGCAAGTAAATCCTAAATATACTCAACTTTTGCCCTGTTCTATTCATAAAAGTGATATAACAGTAAGTGAATACCCACTGTTCTAAATTTCACAAAGAGCTCAAAATAATAACTGTTAATCAAAAGAAACAATTTAGATGAAAAGGAACAAGTTGGAGGAATTATGAACTGAACATACAATAGGATAGGATCTTGCACACACTTAAATATCAGCAGATCTCATACTTTAATGCAGGTTCATTTCACAGCCAAATCTATTTGTGTTATCCCTTTTTCTTTAAAAAAATCTGTATTGACGTCAACTTGACATTTTATTTCCCCCATTTTTTAACAATTAGATTCATTTAGAAACTTTTCACATCCAAGTAAAGTGAACAAATCCATTTTTGGAAGGACTTTCTGCAAGTTTTGTCCACAATGTACAAACTACCATGTTTCTTAAAAGTATGTGTAGTTACTACAGAGGCTTGCTTTAGGAAACTGGCCCAACACGTGTTGTTTCCCTACACAGACAGACCTGATGAAGGAATTGCATGTAAAGTCTGTCAGTGTCTTCCCAGCTATATTTACTGATCTAATTAAAAGAATAATCTCTCCCTACTCCCCCCCCAAAAGAAAAGACAAACCGATACTGCTTTTTAGATGTTTGCTAGAACCACTAGAAGTCTAGATATTGTAATATATACTAAACACTATGGGATATAACTCACAGTTCAATGATCATCTGAGCTTTGTGACATGATGTCCAAGAAGAACTAATGTCAAGGTTGATACAGTTGGCTCAGCTTTTGCAGTTCCTTACCTTTATTACCAAACATCCTTACAGAGAAAAAAAAATTGTATCGCATATGACCAAAATAAGATTAATCTACAAGAATTTTAAAGAAAGTCTAAAAACAGCTTTCTGACCAGCAGAAAGTTCCACTCATGTTTAAACCAGGCTGAAACACTCCAACAAAGCTAGTACTCTAAGAAGGTTAAATGCAAAAAGTTAGAGAGTGAAATTTACCTCATTCTCAGCTGCTCCTCTTTCTCTATTTTTCCCTTCATGGACAAAAATGGGCAGCAGAGGTTCCTCCCTATCTGATGCATGGTTCTGTCATCTGAAACTTTGTCAAAAAACCCAAACACATTAATGGTATGAAAGGCTGTGAATAGGGTCAAGTGCAAATGAAATATTTTCTCAGACTTGTCTTTCTGGAGCTATATTATGGTCTTTTCCAGATCTCTCTGAACAAATTTCAGAGGCCCTCTTTTATTTTTTCAGAATTGGAAATTTAGAGATGTGGTTCCTTTCTACTGGACACCTGCCCAACGTAACTGATACTTATACTCTTATACAACGGCATTTTTGCATGTTGCTATTAGAAACTCATAGTATTTTTAAATAAGTGGAAGATAACTCAGAATTTGAAAACCCTGAAATACAAACTTCAGTCTATGAAGATGATGCAATTGCTTCAAATCAGCATTGTCTTGTTTTGATTTTCACTTCTGCCAGAAATCCTGCCTTTGACTTTGGCTAAGTTTTTTAACTTTTCTGTGTCTTAGTTTCCACATCTGCAAAAAATAAATGCTTGCTTCTTTGTGAATATTTTGGAAGATAATGACAATTTTTATAAACTTTCTAATTATTATAAATGGTTTCAAAAGAAATAGGCAAAACACAAATACAAGTACGCATTACTTTACTAAGTAAAAGCGAGTTTCCTGCAAATATTTTTTCAAATTATGATGGCTATTATGTATGTGTTTAACATATTCAAAGAGACACTGAAAAGCACAATATTCTTTCCTTCATACAATGTGACACACCTGCCGATGCTATAAAATGAAAATTAACAAGGTGTAATACTAAGGGGAAATTGTTTTTTATCATGCTCTTAATTGTTTACAATTTAATCACACACATATCCTTTCATTAAAAATCTCCTACGCTCCTCCTTGCCCAGCAGTAAGGCATACAGAGGAGGCAGTGGGTCATCTGTTTTTCTATGCATAGCTGGCTAACAGTTGTTTTCAGTTATATTGCAAGTGAAGCCATGTTTCAGCGTGCAGAGATGTCATGCTGACCAAGAAGCCTTTTCTGGGGAAAACTGGGCCCTCAAGGGAGCATGGGGTTCATCCTCTTCGCACCAGGATTGTCCTGTCCCTCCAGTGGTAAAACCAGGAGGGCTGTAGGGTGCAGCCTGAGGTGGGTCCCTAATAACAAGCCTTCCTTAGACCCTCTCCGTAAAATGCCCAAGTGAGGTCCCATGGGCAGGAGCTGTGTGGGGGTGAGTCTCTGCTAAGGAACAGGCAGGAAGGTGCCATCTGGACAAGTAAGAAGACGCTCTAGAAAAGATGGGGAAGACTGGAGTCTATAAAAGAGGGAGAAACTCAATACAGGGGTTGTGCAAGCAAAAAAGAGGCTGAAGTGCAAACTGGTCAAGATACTGACTAGCTAGAAACCCCTCGGCACTTCAAACCGAATGACAAATAAAACCAAACAAAACCAGTGTTTCCAGTTAAGGATGATTCAGAAAAAAAAATCATCCTGGTAAAGGAGAACTGAGGGAGTGAATTGGCCAAGAGAGTCAGGCTGCCTAAGTTCCTACTACAATAACTACTTTCTTGTTTAAAACTATTTATGATTATATACAAATTGTTTAATTTCATAAAAGAAACTCTGAAGAGCAGGTAACACAACTGGGTACCACTTGGTCGTGAGGTAACATTTCCACACAGAATTGGCAGGGTGCCAAAGCCGGGGGATGTCCGAGTTACCTGGACTCCGGCCGGCCTCTGGGCCCCTGAGGCAGCACAGCGAGGGCCCCAGAACGGGCAGCCTCTGCTGGCCGAGGCTTCCCTGGGCAAGTGGCGAGGAGGACAGACGACGACGGCGGCGGTCGGGGTCGCGCCTCTCAGGCCTGGGCTCCGGAGCAGAGCTGAGACTGACAGAGTATCCTCGTCAGCCAGAACTGGAAGCCAGCACTACCTCCTCCCAGCCCGGCCCTGCTGGCCCCTCCTCTCTTTCCCTCTCTGGCCGGCTCCGGCTGGAGCTCGGCGGCTGCTATTGGCTTAGCGGCCCCATCCGGGCACTTGGCGCAGCGCTGTTGCTTATTCTGATCGTCCCAATATGGCGGAGGTGAGCGGGTAAAGCGGGCTGAGGTGTTAGGGTTTGGTCGGCTCTCTGTGGGGCCCCCGCCGCTGGCAAGCCTCTCGCATCCGCCTCCTCATCATCCCCGTAAGGCGCTTTCGGGGCGGCTCGGTGTGGTCGGTGAGGTGGCCGGCAGCGCCGGGCAGTGGAAACCTGCGTGACTAGGCCGCACGGTGAATGCTGTGCAGCGCGGGTGCCGGGTTCGCAGCCCGCGGGCGGCCGACAAGCCGCGGCCGGGCGCGTAGGAGGGCATGGGATGGCCTGCCGCAGCACAGGCAATGGAGAAACTCCCGGTGGGAGGGAGGAGGAGCGAGCCCTGGGCCGGGAACGGGAAGAGGCGGCTGGGCCGGCTCCCTCCGCCACTGCCTGCCCCTGTTATGTCCTACAGGGACTGGAGGGAGTGGGAGCTCTGAGCAGAGTGCGGCTCCTAGGGGGCTTCTGGATAGGGGAGGAGGAAGGGAGAGCGGCAGACGGGGAACGAGCGAGGAAAGGTGGAGGGATGGGTAGAGGGTGAACGGGATGGAGAGACGAGCAGGGCAGGGGCCGGGGGCGAGGCCAGCGGGCAGCGCGGAGCGGCGGAAAGAGGGGGCGACGGGAGAAGGGGGCGTGAAATGGAGACCCCCCTACCTGCCGCTCGGCTGGACGGAGACCGCGTCTCACCTTGCTCTCTTCTCTTCCCCACAGGCTTCCTTTGGGAGTTCGAGTCCAGGTTCGTCCTCGCCCCCTTCTTGCCCTGGCACCTAGCCTGCTGCCCGCACTCCGCTCTCTCATTCCTGCTTCTCCCCAAAGTTGCTTCCCTTGCTTTGTAGCTTTCCTTATGTTTCATATTCACGTAACTAACTGTCTGCATGATTTTTAAGAGGAGGAGATGTGCGCTGTGCAGTTCTTCCCTTAACTCTGGTTGAAGTTGGCAATTGGCTACTTGGAACCTTAAATGAAAATGAAGTTTTGTAGCACTTTTTAAGTCAGCATCTCGGTAAAGCCACGTAGCTTGGGGAGAGATCGCCTCTCTTGCTGCTGATAACTGCAGGCTTGTGTAAATTCTTGACTTCTTGATAATATCAGATAATGTTAAAAATCATAATGATATATAATTGCAAGAATTGTAACAGAGCTAAAACTGTGCAGTTGGGCTCCCAAATTCCCTTCCCCCCACCCCCAGGTGCTTCATCAGGCCTGAAAAAACATGCCTCTGTTGGGAGCTCCTACTCCTCTGAAGGCCTATTTTGAATTTACACAAGAGATATACAACCAAGTGTAGGAGCTTTAATGCATCCTTATTGCATTAAACAGGGTGACCTGATTATCAACATGTATATCCTAGAATCATAGAATGGTTTGGGTTGAAAGGGAACTTAAAGATCCTCTAGTTCCAATGCCCCTGCCCTGGGCAGGGACACCTCCCACTAGACTGGGCTGCTCAAGACCCCATCCAACCTGGTCTTGAACACTGCCAGGGAGGGGGCATCCACAACCTCCCTGGGCAACCTGTGCCAGTGTCTCACCACCCTCATCATGAAGAATGTCTTCTTAACGTCTAATCTAAATCTTCCCCCTTCCAGTTTAAAGCCCTTCCCCCTCGTCCTATCACTACTTGCCCTTGTAAGAAGTCCCTCCCCTGTATATTTGTTGAAACTCTGTTCTTCCTTTTTGGATCAAGTGAAAGAATTAACTTAGTTTTAACAAAAGATCTCATCTGTGAGGCTAAACTGATCTGAAGCAAGTCTTGCTGCTTATTTTGCTGTTGGTAAGAACCTGATTCGCAACCTAAGTTAGCTGTTTACAAGTGAAAAACTACGCTAGTTACCATTTAAAACATAAATAGAATTCAAATCTATAAATCAGTGTCTTGGAGCATCTGAGATCTTGTGACGTGGACTTTATACCTCAAGGATGATTTCAAGGATGTTTTGAATAATCTTTTATTCAGTAAAATATTAATTTGGCATTGAACTTTGTGTAATTTTGTTTCAGTAGTTTAGATACTCCTCCCAAGTACTCTATGCTGCAAGAGAGAAAACTGTACCTGTTACTTAAAAGTACAAAAAGGGAAGACCAGCTAAAATAGCTGAATTTGTTAGGTAGTTAGAAATTTGTTCCAGTTATTCCATTGAGAGTTCTGACCCTGTATGTAAGAATTCATGCAACCTTATTTTTTTTTCCTGTGATGTAGTTTCATATGTTCGTATAGAAAAAAAAATGACTCAAATTAGGGTTTTTGATAGTTGGCTCTTTATCATCTGAGGATCATGACTTTGACCCTTCTGCCGAAATGCTGGTACATGATTATGATGATGAGCAAACCCTTGAAGAAGAAGAGGAAATGATGGAAGAAAACAAGAATTTCAGTTCTGAAATTGAAGATTTAGAAAAGGTAAGAGTGACTTGCTCTCTCCTGAATGTCCATGTAAGTCAGAAATAAGTTGAAATTGTTCATTTTGCATACTAGTAAGTGACAGCTGTGTTTCATTCTGTTGGTCAGATTTTGTTTTTACAATCTGGAAACGCAGTCCTGTTTTAGACATGATGGATCGCATTGATTTGCTAGATAAATTGTAGTTCTGTGACTCAGTTTCAGCACTTTGGCATTTGATGGGTGTACAAAATGACCAATGTGTTCCTTGGCTTTTCCTATTCCTTTTTACACTCTTTAATTTAATGTTTTTCCTATTTACACCTTTTGTTCATCTGTGGCAGTGCATCACCTATTTTAAATGCCTGCTGAATGCTGAACATCCACAAACTGATGCTGCTTGCATACCATTCAGTGACCTACTTTACACAACTTGGCATAACTACAGGTTTTGGTCAATGGTGTTCCAGGAAAGTGTAATTTTTAGCATTAAATATGAGACTGTATTTTTGTAGTCCATATAAAAATAAATTATCTAAATGTAGAGTTGACAGTGCTTATACTTCTGATTTTTTTTTTTCTTTTGCCCTGCTACCTTTACAATTACATTTTTGCTGATTATGAACTTGCAGTTATAATACCAAAGTACTTTGCCAAGTCTGGTGGTTAAAATGGAGCTGTTACTGCACAGAATGATCTTATTGCTTCTATAATAGAAGAAAAAAAGAACTGAGCGCCACTCATCTTAAACACTTTATTACTTATCTCTCAGTCCTGGAAAGACTTGGGCATGAGTTAATGTTTCCATATTGTGAAAAGTCTTAGCAGGACTAAACTTAGACTGATTAAATTACTTGTTTTCTTTAATCAGCTATGAGTTAACATGAAATTTTTAAAAGTACTATAACTTTTAAAGGTATGAATATTGGAAAATATTTCTAATTCTTTGACTTCAATCAGTTAACTAAAAATAAAATTTCCACGATTTGTTGTTTCGTTAATTGTGTTAAGATGCAAGTATGATGATATGGAGTAAAATAATTGGATTCAAAGCTGTTAGGAAAGCCTTTCTCTTTTTCTCTTTTTTTTTTTCTTCTGTATCATAAGCCATAAGCTGTCTTTCTCCTATTATCTTCTTTGGCTGCAATAGAGTAATAGAGTTAAATTTCTTCATAGTAGTTGATATGTTTTGGATTTGTGCTGAAAACAGTGTTGATAACACAGGGATGTTTTCATTATTGCTGAGCAGTGCTCATAGATTCAAGGCCTTTTCTGCTCCTCAGACTGCCCTGCTGTTTGGGGACTGACTGGGCATCGGTAGGTTGGTGGTGAGCGATTGTTTTCATTTGCATTGCTTGTCTTTCTTGGGTTGTACATCCCTTCTCTTTTTTTCTTCACAAAATTTTTTAAAACTATTATTTCTTTTTAAATTGTTGTTTTTATTTCAACCCACAAGTTTCTTTTTCACTTTTACCCTTCCGATTCTCCCCTCCATCCCATTGGTGGGGAGTGAGTGAGTAGTTGTGTGGTGTCTAGTTGCCAGCCAGGGTTAAGCCATGACAGTCCTTTTTGGTGCCCAATGTGGGGCACGAAGGGTTTGAGATAACAAATTTGACCAGAGTGTATTAGAAGAAATTTGATATCTGTTAACTAACAGTTGTGGGTCACGGTATTGATTCATCTGTTCTGAATGTTAGTTTATCTATCTGATCTGCACTATGCTCCTTTTTTTGCTGTATATGTTAAAGTTTGATGTTGGCTTTTGCAGTTTGCTGTGCTCTGTAGCACTTAGTGATGTTTTACCTGGGAGATTTGTTATTAAAACACTGGCCTTGAGCTTAACATGGTATTTGAGCTCTGTACTGAAGCCATTACTGTACTTCAGGTACCCTCGCATGGAGACATTTAGCAATTCTACTTCTTTCTCTGAGAGGTATTTTTGTGTAGGACGTACAAGATGGCACCTTAACAACCTTCTTCTGTGATGTTTTCTCCCTTGTTACAAATCTTCAGTATCTTGAACATCCTTGGGTAGACAAAATACTTCTATTGGTGTTTCTCAGGAATATAGTTTTGGCTTTTTCTAAGGTTAACGAGCTATTTAGCAATATGACCCAGGCCTCAAGGCAGTGTGGTTATGGGGACTGGCTGGTTATCAGTTGGTTGGTGGTTGCGGTTGTTTTCATTTGCGTCACTTGTCTTTCTTGGGTTTTATTTTCCACTCTCATTTTGGGTTGGGTTTTTTTTCCTCTCTTCCTTACAGGTTGGTTTTCTTTGTGGTGTGTTTTTTTTTTTTAATTATTAAGCTGTTTCTTTATCACATTTACCGTTCCAATTCTTCCATTCATCCCACTGGGGGAAAGTGAGCGAGTGGCTGTGTGGTGTTTAGTTGCTGACTGGGGTTAAACCACGACATCTTCTCAACAATCATTATAAAATGTATTGTGCAGGAGATGGAAAGGAGTGATTAAAAAGTTGCTATATTGGTTTATTTTTGTGGTGTTTTGCACACTTGCAGCTGTAACTATATAGGACTAAAGTCTTCAAGTTTTTCTGCATTTCTTTCTTGTAGGGGGATTGTTAGTGTTTCTAGTGTATCTTCTGCCTTGAAGAAATATAGGCAAATCATGTTCAACAGTATGAATTAGATAAGGAGCAAATTTTTAATAATTATTTAGTTTAATCCATTAAATAGTTTTCTTCAATAGCTTGATGGGACTTTATTATATGCCAAGCGACATAATTATGAATTATTTCAGTCCTGTGCCTGAAAATATTTTTGATCTTTAATCAAGATTCCTGCTTACAGTTAAGGGTTTTTTTTATTATTTACTTTTGTTTTTCAAAATACCTTATCCTTTTAGGCCTGAACTGTTTACAAGTATTTGGCAATATGTTGAAATGTTTGTAAATCTTCTTGTATTAGGAAGGAAACATGCCGTTGGAAGATTTACTGGCATTCTATGGCTATGAACCCACGATTCCAGTTATCGCCAGTTCCAGTGTGGATAGCTCTCCAAGTGAACTCACAGATGAACTTCCTGATATGACTCTAGATAAAGTAAGTCAGAACTGATTTCCCCTATATTATAGTTTAAAAGCAGAAATCCAGGTGACCTTAAATTATATTTTGCTATCTCTTGATGTTACAAAATACCTATCTTTGTCAACTTCAGCATACAATTAAGAGTACTAGTGGTGGACTTGGTCGTGTTAGGTTTATGGTTGGACTCGATGATCTTAAAGGTCTTTCCCAATGTAAATGATTCTATGATTATACTCTGAATTAATTATTTTTCAAGTATATTGAAGATGTGAATCTAATTAAATTATCACATAAGCATAGCAATTTTAGTGGCACTATATTACTATAAATGAGAAATAAGTTAATGGTTCTTCTAAAACACATCCAGAGAACTTCTTTAAATTTCCTTTTTGTTTTTATTAATAGAAGTGGGATTTTTCTGAAGAGAACTGTTTTTTATTTTAATGTATGTAATCTCCAGAAATAATAATTCTGGCTTCCAACATACATGTCATGTATCAAACCTTTGTGGATAACTTTACAATGCATTCCTGAGTGCTTTGGAATGTTGCTTTCAAATACATATAATTTGGAAAGGCTTCAGCTTTTAGGGGGTGAGATAGTCATTGTGCATAAAACAGTCTGTGTTGTATTGTTGAATATAAAACCATGAAACTTCAGTTTTTTAAAATTGAGACTTTAGTCTGATTTTTGGCTATAAGGCATATGCAGCTAGTAGTTTGTATTATAAAATCTGTAGGTAGTATGTATGTGTATTTTTTTACTTTATGTAAGTATGATGAAATTATAAACTTCACAGAAAGTAGGGTATAATAATGGCTCTGCACATCTGATTCTCATTAGGAGTCATGATTGTGTTGGGACTACAGAAATGTAGTCTGCTTGTTGTCTAATACAGTTCTTTTCCGCCCTGATCTCTCTGCAGAGGATTTCAAACATGCTAGTGGAGGAAGTGTGCTTCGGTTTTCTTAACCTACAGAAACATTTTTTTGTGTGTGTGTGTGAGAGAGAGATTTGGTAAGATAATGGGTTGTTGAATATCTGTAACTCTTCTCAGCAAAAATCTACAAAAGTGCCTGGGTGTTGTGTTTTGTGGATTTTTTTTGTTGTTTTTTTTCTCTCCAGAGTTTAAAGGGTAACGACCTGTTAAAGCTTTAGTATATCTGTGATGCGAAGAATGACAGAATTCTAAAGATTTCTACTGGCATTTTTCATTGCAAACAGTTGGAAGGACATCTGAGATTTGATGCTTGCAGAGGTTACTACTTGTGTATTTATTTTAATAGAAGACAAGAGGGTAATGAACACCCGTGTTCAACTCTGAAATGAGGGGTTATATTTGTTCTGAGATTTAGGAGGGGTGAACTAGGGTTTTTTTAATTAATATAGGATGGTCTGCTAATATTACTTATGGTAAAATAATTCTTTTTAATTAATGTGACGTACAATTTGCTGTATCTGAATGCTCACCAGTCTCTCTTATTTTAATGATACAGGAGGAAATAGCTAAAGACCTCTTGTCGGGTGATGATGAAGAAACACAGTCCTCTGCTGATGACTTGACACCATCAGTTACTTCACATGAGGCTACTGATTTCTTTCCTCGGCCATTAAGATGTAGGAAACATAATTTTATAATAGTACTCAAAAAGTCTTATCTTTGTATATAGCTTAAAATATCAAAATTGCAGAGTAGTGTTGAATGTACCAGTAGTTGAGAAATAGTGCTTTGCAGGATGTTGTACATGAATGTTGTCTTTGGTTGGTATTATTGATTACCTAAAAGATTTATATTTAGTACTATGCTCAAAGCACAAGTACAATTAATTTTTCTACAAATACAGTAACTTCTCATAATTAATAGTTAGTGTTGTGGAACACTCTTTGTCATTTTCAATATGTTACTGAATTACACGAATATGTAACCTGTTCTTTTAAATTTAGTGTTTTGCTCCTGCTTTTAAGCTAGTGACACCTCCATTCAGCATGTGGATATGAGCTGGAACATGGTTTCTTTGTGATTATTTCCCTTTACGCATTCAACAGTTTTCCATAGGACTTCATGAACCACAGTGGTTTTATATGGAATGGGGCCTATGAACCCATGACCACCAAAATTTCAATACCTATGGAGTTGTTATGGGAAAGATCTGAGAACCAGTGGTTCATTTATCCAGTCTTGACAAGATATTCCTCGTTGCTCCAACTCTAGCACACCAATGAACAAATGAACTGCAGTAGGCAATGTGGAGGATTTTTATCACAGTTTTAATTTGGCAGGTATCTTGAGCTATTTCTGGTGGATTCCATCCCTGTAGAGAAGGGGAATGATAAAGGGAATGTGCTATCTCAGCCATCAGCAACTGTGTAGCCCTTTGCATGCTGCTGATTTTGTAATGCAAGACATATGTATTGAGAGAGAGGTACAAAAACCTTAAAAATGATAATGCCCTTTTTTAGTTAAGCAAATCTAAACCTTACTGGCACTTAAATATTGCTTGTGAACTGTTAATATGACACTGAAAGCATGACAGCTTTATGGAAAAAAATATTAGCCCTTTGTCTTACTCAGGATTAAGAAACTGTAATTTTTGTTTTCAGCTATCATGGTTTTCTATCAGAATGTTGCTCTTTCTCTATTAGAAGTTTTGGGCATTTTAAAATGCAATATCCAACATTTCAGGGCGGGAAAAGTCATTTTTCTGTGCTGTTGACAGTTTCTTTTTTTTTCTGATCCCTGTCCGTTTCTGTAAGATAACATTCAGTTTTAAGATAAACATGCCTGACACACAGGCATTTGGATTAATTGGAAAAAATAATTGCATATTATTATCTAGGCATATTGTTGTTTCATGCGTTCATGTTAACTTCTTGCCTGCTACTTCTAACAGCAAAAAGAGATAGACTGATGATTGTAGGAAAGACTAGAAGAGGATCCTCAGTCCATACAATAGTCTTGGATATTGTTTCTGATGCTGACAATTCTGTTTATTTGTGATGAATCTAAAATTGTAACCCTATGTATGACCATATTGTTACTAAAAATTGAGAGTACAAAATAACTTTAATCTTATCAGTCCTGGAAGTTCTCTGTTTTTCCTCATACCTTTTCTATAAGATATAAGCCTTTATTGAAGAAAATTGATGAAGAAAAATGATCTTGCTTCCTTTTGACTTGTAGAAATATAGTAGATAGATAGTCTCAGTTGCCGTGATGATAAATGTTTTAGTTCTGCAATGTACAAGTACTAGTGCTTTCTGACTTCATGCTACTTTGATAGAAATGTAGATCAGCAGACTCGTGATGAGTGTCTCCCAGAATAAAAGCAGTCTCCTTTCAAAAATAAATTATAGCTTGTAGTTCTGTGTTTGAACTGAAAATTCTTCCCAGCTAAAACCAAACATCTTTGTGTCTGAAGCAAACACTACATGTGATGGAGATAAGGAATCAGATGGTGAAGACTTAGAGGCAGACAATGGTAATTCATCTGAAGATTTGAGAAAGGTAATAACTATATATTTAAAAAAATAACAAAAACTTTACTATTGAGAAAAATGCATTAAGATTTATAGCACATATCTAAAATAGTACCTTAATTCTAGAATTCTCTGCAAAATGCAGTGTTAATGGAATTTTGTAATGCTTCCATGCACAAAATTTTAAGCTAATACCTTTGTCTTGTGATTTTTGTTGCATCTTCAGGAAATAATGGTTGGTTCACAGTATCAGGCTGAAATTCCACCTTACCTTGGCAGATACAGTGATAATGAGAAGAGTAAGTTCTTCTGACTGTTTTACTTTTTATCTTATGCTTATACGTAGCAGTTCACTGAAAAAAAATTTAAATTTAA
Source organism: Dromococcyx pavoninus (assembly GCA_033558185.1). Taxonomy (NCBI): domain Eukaryota; kingdom Metazoa; phylum Chordata; class Aves; order Cuculiformes; family Neomorphidae; genus Dromococcyx; species Dromococcyx pavoninus. The sequence goes on from JAUMJL010000487.1 coordinate 673,873, forward strand.
GATGAATTCAGTGGCTTAGTTAAAGTCTCAGAGACCTTAACAAGAACCCTCAAGTCAACTGAAGTAATGCAACCACATAATTATATCTCAGAAACATGATTCTACAACTTTGGAAAGAGAGTGGATTACAGTGTTAATTCTGTAGTATATAGTAATGTTAGGAGGCAACAAATTGTGGGTCAAGAAGGAAATATTTTCATCAGAGTATTGTAACTGGGCTATGAGCACGTAACTTAGTTTACATTGAAGATCTTCAAAACAGTATTTTTCTTTGCTTGATTTTTGGCAAGCACAACAGTGTGGGATGAGAAATGAATATGAAAAACAAAGCGATGAACTATTTTAAATTTCCATAGCATGAGTAGATGATGTAAGTCCCGATACACCTTGTCTTTTAAAAATATGATGTTTTAAGTATGATGTTATTTCTGTGTAAATTGAAGTTAAAAACCACAATTGTGCTAGAGTAGAAAAAATAACTTATTTATTAGAGTTTTATTTGGTATCTTCAGAAACCTTCACTATATGTAAAGTATAGCATGTATAGCTGTGGAATTCAAAAAGCAAATATTGAAAGAAATTTGTTCATAGGTAAAACAGCTATAAAATTAAGGGATACGTTAATAAATGAAAGGCATTCTGGTTTTTTTGTTACTTGTGTTCTAACTGTAATATTTCATGGGAATATCATTCTAGTGACGTATATAAAGTCTTTTCACCATTGCCAACTGTTTTTTGAAGAATGATCCTTTGCAATAGAGAAGAATGTTTAGTATGGATGGAACTGGAAGCATTAGCAAGTGACCATCTCTTGTGTTGCTTAAGAGACCTAGGGAAGTTTCCTGTTTTCTAAGAATCGAACATGATGCTTAGAGAAGGGCCAATAACCAGAGGATGATCAGGAAGGTGTTAATCTGACAACTTTCTCTGGAATGAGATGGTGCTAGAGAGAATCAGTGAAAGTATTGTCTGCTGGCATGGCCAAGAAGAAAGAGCTCCAAGATAGTTGCTAGAGCCTGAGGGGTAACTCTTGAGAATATCGGGCGTGGACTCCAGCAAGAAGTGCTGGGTTCTTGGTTGATAACAGAGGTTGAAGTTGGGCATCAGCAGTGCTCAAGAGGTTGGACCTGGCTGTATGGATGGAGGATTCTTTGAAAGCCTCTTCTGTATTCCCTGAAGAGGTTGTGATGGCAAACAGGAGCTTATATTTCTTCTGTGTAGTCCCAGCTACCAGAATTGTGCTAAAAGGCAGTTCTGCTCTTCTATAAACCTTACACTTGTAACACATCTGTTTGAAAGCTTTCCATGTTCTTAAGCCATAACAGAACTTTCAAAGGAGTTTTAATTTTATTCCTCACCTTAGCTTAATATTATTTCCTGCAATTTTATGAGAGATTTGAGAATCTTCATATCTTCTACTGTAACTGCCATTGTCCTTGTGTGTGTTTGAATTTGATAATTTTGTATTGCCAAGAGAGTACATGAAGCATTATGTATAATGTTAATTACATCTACAGATCAGAGGAAAGGATTTACAGTTTAATCTAGAATTTAAATGTGTGCACAGACAAAAGTTCAGGCCAACTCCTGAATATTTCCAATATATTGTCTTTCAAATAAGCTACTTTTAAGAGGTGCAGATGTGATTTAAGTATACTGTGAAGGAGGATTATACATCCTGATTGCTTGTAAAATATGGAAAGTACAAGTTGTTAACAGCATTTGGTTGTTGGTGAATGGAAAAAGAAATCATCGTATTTAGATCTAGATTTCCATTCTGTTAAGTTTTGACAAATTTTAGTTGAAAATGACCAGTTTGCTGCTGCCTTTTTTTTTACTTGCAATATTTGAAATATTAAAGTAATATCCTGCACTCTTTTACTGTAAACTATAGTGTAGTTGTTGAAAACAGATGAATAAAACTGAGTGGGTTTGCTAGTTTGTTTATATGAATACATATGCATAATATGACTTGAATCATCTAGCTGTCAACAAACTACTGCTCTCTAAAGAGTTCTCAAGAGTTCAGTCCCTTATTCTCATGGAATCTGAAGCTCTGCCATACAATGCTGCAGGGTCTTTCTCTTAACTGAGGCTTTTGTGAAAAAAGTGATTTGCAATTTAAGTGGCATGATGGTGCTTCATTTGATTACTTCTATATTCCTGTCCTTGTAAAATAGCTTTTTATGTTACAGCCTTTATGTCACACCTGGCGTTAATGGATTTCTGTTTTAACAGCCTATGAAAATGAAGACCATTTACTTTGGAAACCAGATGTGATCTCAGAAAGTAAAGTTAAAGAATACCTTTTTGAAACCTCCTTAAGAACAGGAAATGAAAACATCATTTGCAGAATTCCTGAAGGACTGCATACACGAGACAATGAACAAGTATGTCTTATATCCTGTTCCATTTGTGACACATTGCTTTGTAATAAATATGTTCTCTTTCTCTGCATTGGAGTATAAAGGCAGCAATATTCAATTTATTTTTAATTAGATGTTATTGGAGTCAGGATCTCGTTTGTAATTTTATGCTCGTGGATGAAAGACTAGTTTCAGAAGTTTTAGATTTGGATATTTGCAAACTTTGACTCTCTCTAAAAATACTTCTATTTTATAGGCACTATATGAACTTCTCAAAAGTAGACATAATGTTAAAGAAGCAATGGAGAAATACTGCTCAAATGGAAAGGCATCTCAGGGTAAGAGAAAATTCCTTTTTTTTTTTAAGAAATGTGTGTTTGGAGGAAAGAAAGAATAATAAAAAATGTGTCCATGATGTCTTTAGCACAGATTAGGTATAATCTGACTGTTGACCTGATGGAAATTTCTGCTAGAGAAGTTTACGACTTGTGTAAAGGTTGCAGGATCAACTTTTACACCTTTTTTTTTTCTCTTTTTTTCCTCCATTGCTGTTTTAAGAATGACACAGACTGAGGAGAAGAATGGGGTGTCGTGATTTTGCTCCCATAAGGCAGTTCCCGCATTGCAGTACATTTTTGAGATCATGATCAATTATAATCTGATGACATTTATACCAGAATCGGGAGAACATAGCTGGCTATGTAAGTGAGCCCCAATCTCTTCATCACTGTGCTAGCCTTATGCTATGTAAACTCTGAAATGGTTCTACCATATAGTTCTATAGGTCTTTGGTAGAGTGTGGAGAGATTTGCTTGAGTTTACAGTGGAAAACAAGCTTCCATCTTGTTTGTCTCTAATTTTATTACTTCCTTAAATAAAAATCAGAGTTTATCATTTAGCAAAGACTATTCTTTGTCCTATATTTTATCATGTGTTGCATAAAGCAGAAATGGACTATGAGCCCTGGTATAAATGGGTATTCTGGCAGATATTCCCTACTCAGAACTGGATCCAAAAGGAACTTGAATGCTTACAACTTAAGTGCTGTGAAAGCTAAGTATCTAAGGTAAAGCTGAAGGGAACAGTAAGGAATATCAGAGCAGTGCTTCAGAAAGGTCTCATACAAGAAGAGATTGTGTAGAGCTAAAAAATAAGGGAGAAAGGAGATGGAGGAGTTTCAGGATCCTGCATGGAAGATGCAGGGCAGCAAGCAGGATTACAACCCTGGACTTGAGGAGAGCTAACTTTAGCCTATTCAAAGGCCTACTTGGAGGAATCCCATGGGTTAGGGCTCTAGAAGGTAAGGGGGTTCAAGAGAGCTGCTCAATACTCAAGCACTTCTTCCCCAAAGCTCAAGATGGATGCATCCCTAGGATTAAGAAAACAAGCAAAGAAGGAAGGAGACCTGCATGGATGAGCAAGGAGCTTCTGGAAAAACTCAAATGGAAGAAGGAAGTTTACAGAATGTGGAAAAGGTGACTGGCCACTTGGGAGGAATATAGGAACACTGCCAGAGTGTGCAGGGATGCAACGAGAAAGGCTAAGGCCCACTTGAAATTAAATCTGGCAAGGGATGTCAAGGACAACAAGAAGGGCTTCAAGTACATCAGTAGCAAAAAGAAGACTAGGGAAAATGTGAACCCACTGCTGAATGAGGTGGGTGCCCTGGTGACAGAGGATACAGAGAAGATGGAGTTACTGCTGCCATACAGTGAGACCTGGACAGGCTAGAAAGTTGGGCAAAGAGGAACCTAATGAAGTTCAACAAAGGCAAGTACAGAGTCCCGCACCTAGGGAGGAACAACAAAATTTCAGAAATCAGACTCTTTAAAGAGTCTTTATAAACAAAAGCATTAGATTTCAGGTACGATATCTGTACTTTAGAGTAAAGAACATGCGTCTAAACTGAACTATTGGGGGTTTTGGGGTGTATTTGGATATTCATGTGTTTGCAACACAAATATTTTATTCTCTGTAAAAGGTTAGTTAGTGAAAATAAGTTTATCATACTATTTTTGCAATTGTCTAGAAGAGATGACAGCATGGACAGAAGAAGAATGCAGAAGCTTTGAACATGCACTTCTGATTTATGGAAAAGACTTTCATCTCATACAGAAAAACAAGGTTAGTGTTTTACAGTTAAATGGAAGAATTGGTAGATGATACTATACTGAAAATATGTAGAAGCAATGCATTTTTCAGAAGCCATGCAGAAGAGTGAAATAAGACATTAAATATTTGACATATTAAATATTTAACATATTAAAGCCAACTTGGCATTTTTGTGATAATTTTACCTCTGATGTCATTGGAAAAGACATTGCAAGATGAGTCAATATATTATCTCTGAAATAGGCTTATGTTGACATTGCTTCCATTTATGTATTTATATTATAATTTAGTCTAAAGTTTGCCTATCCTAGAAGTATAGTATTTCCATACCATGACTAAGGGAGGGGAAAATGCATCTCTATTTATTTTTGTCACTACGAAGGTGTAATTCTACAGAAACAGGCTTAGCTTTTTGTGTTTTCAGAAAGTGTAGTCATCCATCAGTTCTCTGGTTTCTGGTCAATGAAGGAGTTCAAATTTTGATCTGAATTGCTTCTGATTGATTCCTCTGTGCCTGAAGAATAGCAATTTTTGATCAAATATGTGTATATCTTTTGATACAGTTGACAATATGGATGTTTTGAAACTTTCTGTACATCTCCTGTATGTTTTGATACCACCTTGAGGTTTTGTACTGTTTTTGGCTGGGACAGAGTTAATTTTCTTCATAGTAGCCGATATGGGGCTATGTTTTGGATTTGTGCTGAAAATGGTGTGTATAATACGGGGATGTTTTCGTTATTGCTGAGCAGTACTTACACAGAGTCAAGGCCTTTTCTTTCTTTTTTTTTTCCGTTAAACTGTCTTTATCACAACTCATGAGTTTTCACTTTTATCCTTCTGATTCTTCCTCTCCCATCCTGTTGGAGGGGAGTGAGCAAGTGGCTATGTGGTGCTTAGTTGTTGGCTAGAGTTAAACCACTACAAGCTTTTTCTTTAGGAGACTGGCATTTCTGTTATATTTCAGGTAAACTTTATAGGGTTGTGGTTGCTGTTCAACAACAATCAACTAGTCCTGCTTAACACTTGGCTTAACCTGTCCTATGATAAATATTTGGGTGAATCAAATTTTAAATGGACCTTACCAATAAACAGTGATTTACCAGAGATAAAAAGAAATAATTTAAGAATATTTTTTCCAACATGCAAAAAAGCATTGGAGAGTCTGTCTTATATAACAATTTTTTAAACTATAGGTTATGAACTGAAATGCTTCAGATGTAGATAGAGTTTCAATCTATTTTTTTTTTTAAAAGCAACAATAATGCATACAATAGAACAGATGTAATACTTATTTAGACTAGACTAGACTATTTCAGTTGGAAGGCACCTACAACTCCAATTGCCTGACCAATTCAGGGCTGACCAAAAGTTAAAGCATATTAAGGGCATTATCTAAATGCCTCTGAAACACTGACAGGCATGGGGCATCAACCACCTCTCTAGGAAGCCTGTGCCAGTGTTTGACCACTCTCTCTGTAAAGAAATTTGAAACTGTAGATTTTTTTGAAGCCTCCTGATTTAATTGTTTTGTTCCAGATACTAGAACAGTAAAACTAATAATATTGCAGGAATGTGGAGACTGGGGATATAACAAAATTCTTTGCATTAATCTTGTCAATTCTTCTCACTGCCTTTTAGGTAAGAACCAGAACAGTTGCTGAGTGTGTGGCTTTCTATTACATGTGGAAAAAGTCAGAACGTTATGATTACTTTGCTCAGCAAACAAGATTTGGAAAGAAGAGATATAACCATCATCCAGGAGTTACGTAAGTAAAACCTTATTGGAATACATTTTCTGTTGGAAATTGTAAATGTAGAAGATTATTTTAAATTCCTGTCATTGCAGTGTAATGCTGCAGTGGCTATGGCAACTGAAATTAAATCCCTCATAGTTTTTAGGCCTTGTTTTCCTGTTAACCCATTCTGAATGACATATTATTTAAGGGACTACATGGATCGTTTGGTAGATGAAGCAGAAGCCCTTGGTGGAGCAGTACATTCTTCAGCCTTAACATCTAATACTCGAACAGATACCATTCCTGATCAACAGCTGAACATTCTGAACTCTATTGCTACCAATGAGTTGACAGGTAAATCAAGAAAATAAAATTTTTAAAAATCCCATCTCTCCCCCCCCCCCCCCAAAAAAAAAAACCCAACCCAAAACAAATACACACAGCAAAGAAAAACAAAACCAAAAAAACTCACTAAAAAAAAAAAACCAACCAACCAACCAACGAAAAATAAAAAAAACCCACCACATGCCCAACCAAAAAAAAAAAACAACCCACCCCCAAAATTTTTTGTTGTAACTATATAACCAACTATTTCATTTACATTTTGTGTTCATATTTTTTTCCTAGCATTGACAAACAGTGTAGCTACAGTCTGCCACACTTCAGATGTGAACTGCCTGGATGATGCCTTTCCTCCTATGGACAGCTTACCCCGAGCACCAGTTAATCACGTGCCTGTTGGAACAGAGGAATTGCTTAACTTGCCTAGCAATGGTGAAAGTGATTGTTTTAATTTATTTGAGACTGGCTTTTATCATTCAGAGCTAAACCAAATGAACAACTGCAGTGAGGAGACAGAAAGACCTGTGAAGAGATTGAAAATGGGTATTGCTGTCCCAGAATCTTTCATGAATGATGTCTCTGTAAATAACCTTGGTGTGGACTTTGAGAACCACACACGCACTATTACCAGTGCCAAAATGGCTGTTTCAGTGGCTGACTTCAGCAGTCTATCTGGAAATGAGACAAATGGTTTTATCAACACCCATGCTCTTCACCAACACACTGCCCTTCACTCAGAATGACTGTGGAAAACTAAACAAACAGTGGGTACTTTATACAGTAGTAGTAAATTTGATGGGAGCTATCAGGTTTGCTCAGTCTTTCACTGGAAGTTTGAACTTTATGACATCAGTGATGTCTTTTTATGTATAGAACTATATCTTGATTTATCAAGAGTAATTTCTTTTTTTCAGTCCATAAATGTGGAAATGTTGAGCGGAATTTGGGACTAAGAGAACTCTGTGGGTGCAGCTTTAAGCTCTGCTTCTTTTTTTTTTTTTTAAAAAAAGCCTGTAGACGGAGGCCACCATTTCAAAAACAACACAGAAGTTCTGAACTGATTGGAGTGGCTTTTTAGTCTAAGTTAACTTTGCCATAACAGATGCAGTATAATAACAAACTTTACAGGTACTGGTCTTGATCCCTGCTCAATGTAGCATTTGATTTTATTTTTTTTTCTTATAAAGGCAGGGATGGTTTTCTCTGCCCAAATATACAAGGGTGTTTTTTTTAAATGGAACCTTCTCTCATGTGATAAACTAAAGCACTTCAGTTTAAAAAAAAATCAAGTTAATCTTGGTGGAAGCTAGAACAAGGGACTTAACATGAGTAAAGTATGAAGGCCTACACTTCGATGCTGTTGCAAAATTATAGACCATGGCTACCTTACACAGAAGTATTTTTGCTGCCAGAGGTATCTTTGTACTTTAAACTTACTGGCTTAAACAGATGTATTTTAAGCTATTTTATTTGGATGGGTTTTGTCCACAACTTTAAAGATTAATAACTTCACTTTCCTAAGGCAGCTGATGGTGTATAAAGCTTCAGTCTGCACGGTTTAAAATTTACCACTAAGCAATACATTTTGGAAGACATCTTAAATTGTTTGGAGCACTGCAGTTTAAAGTATTACCCTTTTGAGGGACTGTCTAGTTTATATAGAAGTAGTAGAACCTTGAAGTTTGTATTTGAAAGCTTTTTTTCTGTGTGGATTGCATTTATTTGTTTTGTCAAGTCATATGCTCAAAAATGGCTCTTCACTACCTTGGTCAAATAGGAAAGGATGAGTAAAAATGTTTCCCATAAAAGCAAATATTTAACTTCAGTAAATTTTTATTTGGAACATTGAGTGCAATTTAGCCATCCACAAAATTTGTCTTGCAAATGTTTGTTCTAATTCTTGTGGGAGAACATTACTTGGTAGGATTACCCCGTTTCCTCCATATTTTTTTCTTTGCACTGTTTGTATTACAAATTTAATTGCCGCTAACTTGCTTTCATTATTGAAGTGTTTAAGCTTGTGATGATATTTGTAATAGTTGCTTCAAGGTTATGCTGAGTAATTAGAAAGTAGTGACTTTATTAGTAGAAAGGGAAGAGGGTATTTATTATGCATACTGTGAACTGCATTGACATCTGAATTTTAGATGCAACATATGGAGTTTTCTTTACAGTGTTGTAATGAAGATTCCTTTGAAGCCTTTATGCAATAGCACATTTACCGTATTAAAAAAAATTAGTTTAGCACAGTGAATAAAAGTAAAGATAATAGTGTAATCAGTTCTTAATTTATACATCTGAAATATGTAATTCTAGTAAGTACACAGTAAGTAATGGGTAGCCTTGGCCCTGTATTGTATTCTGACACTTTTAGCCAAGTTGTCAGCTTCTTGTTGCTGTGTTTTGTGCTAAACTGTGTACCTTATTTCTTTTGTTTATGAATCAACACATTCTATGTAATTTTGTAGAATACTGGCCATAATGCTTCATTTGTTTTACATTCAAGTTTATGGGTTTACAATGAGTGGCTGGTCTGTATAAAACTCATTATACAAAGATGACTGAATGCTTATACCAGTTGCACTTAAATGAACATGCCCATTCTCATTAGCTGATGCAGTAATATATTAAATTTATCTGTGCATTGCTGGGCTCTTAATGTAGACAGAGACGTGTTAGGTTTGGTTTGTCAGCAAGTTGAATGGACACTTTAGTCATTTAATAAGACTTTTGACCAAAATTCAGAAAATGAGAGAAAAATTAATTCCAGCTAGTCTAATAGATTTTTAAATGCCGATCTTATTTAGCCTGTTGACTAGCTAGCTGGTATCATTTACTTTTAATTCCTTGTTAAAATGAGGCAATAATTTGCAAGATTTTGTAAATATGTAAATTCTCCATATCTTTTGAGATATATATTTCAATATTTTCTGACTACTTCTGTGTATAGTAACATTTTTGTGCATGCTTGATGTGACATTCCTAAATTTGTACCACTATGACTTTATCCATGTAAAATAACTATTTATTGAAATTTTTTAGAAGCTGGACTTAATTATTTTTCTCTCAGTTTAAACATTTAAAATGGAGAACTTGTTACTGTTTATTAAAAGAATTGCATTTTGAAAGCCAGCATGAAGATAAATGAATTACAACCATATGAAGAAATTATATTTCCTTGGTTTTTTTTTTGGTGAAGCACAGTTCTTAAAACAAACTGTGATGAATTCTTTGTACTCTGTCATACTTCACAAACAAACCAAAAATTCATAATGGGCAATTGCAGTGTTGGTAAATGTATCCTTTTTATGTACAAGGAATCTGAAGGGGGTAGCTGATTCATTTAGAAGTGTAACTGGTGTTGTGATTTATAGCAATAATTTTACTTTGGTTAGTCATACATCATCTTCTCATGCTAGGTTTTTAAGTGTTTAGTTTTCTTCTTGTCATGGTCAAACTGCTGAATTTACTTGAAGGATACTAAAATTGCATACTGCTCAGTTAATGAATTGTGCAATTGTTTCCTATTTTTAAAACCGAGGGTCAAAAAAGTATGAAAACTTCAGATCAAGTAGAACATGCTGATACTGCTTAATTCAACCAAAGTCTTTAGGTGAATATTTCAACTTTGAATGTAAATTAATGCATTAACTGACCAACAGTGACACTATTTGTCCAGCACTACAAGCACATTGTTGAAACTAAATACAGTAATTTATAAAATAATGGCAAGGTTACTATTTTTTTATTCCTATTTTTCATTGGAAGAAGGAAAATACTATCAACTGTAAAATACAGTAGGTATGGTTATAGTCCTCTTAATAGAGATTCCAGTTATTCTCAGTTCAAAGTAAGTACCCTGTGCATAGCAACAAATTTAGTGACAATCGGAACATGTTTTTAACATCAAACGTTCAACAGGAAGTTGCTATTGTTGCATTGGTTTTAATATTTGTACATAAACACTTTTTTTTTAGCATTATTTTGTATTTGTTGTATTTCAATACCTGGTGTACAATGCCAGAAATAAATGTCTGGAAACCTTTCTTTACTTGTAAAGCCTTTCATGCATCTACATTTTGTTTGCTACTTACTTTTCAGACTTATTTAACAATAGCTCTGAACATATATTAAGATATTCTGGGTACTGCTGAAGTGCACACTACCACTCTACTAATCTTATAGATGAATTATTCTATAAGCAGCTGGGAGTCTTATGACGACTTGCCCTTGTTTCACGGGGGACTTCAATCTACCAGATATCTACAGGAAAAACAATACAGCAGAGAGGAAATGGTTTAGGAGGTTCCTGGAGTGTGTGGAAGACAACTTCCTGACATAGCTGGTGAGTGAGCCAACCAGGAAAGGTGCCCTGCTGGACCTATTTGCGAACAGAGAAGGACTTGTGGGTGGTGTGATGGTTGGAGGCAGCCTTGGGCATATAGCAATCATGAAATGATAGTTTTTGATTCCTGGAAAATCATATGTGCAAATATATCATAGAATCGCCTGATTGGAAAAGAACTTGGAAATCAAGTCCAACCATACCTGTCCACTACTAAACCATCTCCCTGAGAAACTCATCTACCCATCTTTTAAATACCTACAGAGATTGTGAATCAACCACCTCCTTGAGCAGCCTGTTCCAGCGCCTGAGAACCCTTTCCTAATGTCTAATCTGAACTTCCCCTGGCACAACTTGAGTCCATTTCCTCTCGTCCTATCACCTGTCACTTGGGAGAAGAGATCAACACTCACCTCACTACAACCTTCTTTTGGGTAATTGTAGACATTGATAAGGTCTCTCCTTAGCCTCATCTTCTCTAGGCTGAACAACTCCAGTTCCCTCAGCTGGTCCTTGTAGGACTTGTTCTCCAGCCCCTTTACCAGCTTTGCTGCCCTTCTCTGGACGTGCTCCAACACCTCAATGTCCTTCCTGTAGTGAGGGACCCAGAACTGAACTCAGGATTCGAGGTGTGGCCTCACCAAGGCTGAGCACAATCACTGCCCTACTCCTGCTGCCCACGCTGTTTCTGATAAGGCCAACAGCATCTTGGCCTGTCTTAGCCACTTGCTCACACTGCTGGCTCATATTCAGCCGGCTGTCAACCACTACCTCCATGTCCTTCACTGCCAGGCAGCTGGAATTCAGGGGAAAAAAGGAGAGCTTATGAACTTTGGAAAAAGTAGTAGGCCCCTTGGGAGGAGTACAATGATGTTGTGATGTTATGCAGGGAGAAAATTAGGAGCGCCAAAGCCCAACTCGAACTTAATCTGGCTACTGTGCTAAAGGACAATAAAAAATGTTCCTATAAATACATTAGCAGTAAAAGGAGGGCGAAGGAGAATCTCCAACCTTTAATGGATGCAGAGGGGTGAAACATAGTGGAAAAGGCTGAGGTACTTAATTCTTTCTTCACCTCAGTCTGTAATAGCAAGACTAGTTGTTCTCTGGGTACCCAGCCCCCTGAGCTGGAAGACAGGGATGGGGAACAGAATGAAGCCCCCATAATCCAGGGGGAAATGATTAGAGACCAGTTACACCACTTCGACACAAACAAGTCTATGGGACCTAATGGGATCCACCCAAGGATGTTGAGGGAGCTGGCAGAAGTGCTCACCAAACCACTTTCGGCCACCCAGTCAACGTAGGTTTAGGAAGGGCAGGCCCTGCTTAACCAACCTGATCTCCTTTTGTGACAAGGTGACCCACATAGTGGATGAGGGAAAGACTGTGGATATTATCTATAACATCCATAGACTTTCCCTCATCTACTAGGTGTCAAAGGCTTTACTAAGTAGACCTAGGCATTAGTAAAGCCTTTTAGACCATTTCCCACAGCATTCTCCTGGAGAAACTGGCTGCTCATGGCTTGGACAGGTGTACTCTTTGCTGGGTAAAAAAGTGGCTGGATGGAGGGAGTCAAAGAGCTGTGGTGAATGGAGTTAAATCCAGTTGGAGGCCGGTCACAAGTGGTGTTCCCCAGGGCTCAGTGTTGGGGCCAGTTCTGTTTAATATCATTATCAATGATCTGAACGAGGGGATCGAGCGTAACCTCAGTAAGTTTGTGGATGACCCCAAGTTATGCAGGAGCGTTGATCTGCTTGAGGGCAGGAAGGCTCTGCAGAGGAATCTGGACAGGCTGGATCAATGGGCCAAGGCCAACTGTATGAGGTTCAACAAGGATAAGTGCTGGGTCCTGCAGTTGGGCCGCAACCACCCCATGCAATGCTACAGGCTTGATACAAGGTGCAAAACAAAATACCTATCCAAAAATCTTTGATGACAAGCTACACCTTCATTTTTCCAGTTGTTTAACATAAAGATCAATGTTTTTAGGCAAAGCAAATTATTATGGCCAACTCCATCCTGTCCTTTCTTGTTTTGATGCAACTTATTGTTAGCCATGCAATAAAGTCATAAAAATGGTTTTAGTATATTGAGTATATGTATATACAATGTAAACTTCTCTTCCTCCCCAACTCAGTAGTTACTTACATTTCTATTAAAGTAATTTCAGGATACATCTACTTCTGCCACTAAAAAGATAAGAAGTCTCTGAAATCTTTATGGTGCTTGGCTATTTGATGCATAAAAGGTCCACAAAATGCAAGGTGGCAAAGACTAGAAACATAAACCACAGCAACCAGTTTTCTAAAACACTTTTTATTAGTTCTTAGATTTCTCTTCCCTTGCTGCAGGGAAAAATAAGTTAGAGCTTCTAGCAAATCTTGGTCTGCCAATATGGGAGGAAGCCAGGATGCCTCAGCAAAAAACATGCTCTGCTGCCTCTGTTGTGCTATGCTGAATTTATGGGCATCTTCCTGCCTTGCACTGTGGCTGCTTTTCCCCACCCTCTCCTTTGCACCTTAGTACTGGCACACATCTACCTGCTACACAAACTGATTTAACTCAGTTCATTAACTTGGCAGAAGAACATCACTTCATTTTGGTGCAGTTTTTTTACTTTGCTATCTGTGTCATCAGGTGAGCTCCAGAACTAGCACAGGAAAGGAACACACAGTCAGGGAGCAGAGCTGACTGATAGGCAACAGGGAACTGGTAAGTACATCATCACCTTTATAGGCAAAATGAAAGCATCTTAAAGAATAACTTCACGAGATCCAGTGAGTCAAATTAGCAAGTCATCCACCAACTATAGGCTTCCTCCTGGCTTGTTTGCTTTGACCCCTCTATGAGCTGATTCAATTCACTGCAATAGCAGAAAACAACTGAGAAAGCCTAGGGGTTTTGTTGTTGTTACTATGTTTAGCAAGTCATAACAGCTAACAGTAGGGTCTGATGAGCAGTGGCCAGGAGGAAATGATGGCTTTGAGAACAAGGGAGGAGGGAAGGATGAGCAGCAGCATTTACGCACACTCACACTTTCCCCCCTGCACCTTTTGATGACACAAAACTGGGGAGAACTGTTGACACTCTTGAGGGCAAAGAGGCCCTGCAGAGGGATCTGGACAGAGCTGGGCAATCGCCAACCACATGAAGTTTAACAAGGGCAAGTGCTGGGTTCTGCACCTGGGACACGGCAACCCTGGATAAACATACAGACTGGGGGTCGAGATGCTTGAGAGCAGCCCTGCAGAAAGGGATCTGGGGATTCTGGTCAATGACAAGTTGAACATGAGCCAACAGTGTGCCTTGACGACTGTGTCCTGGGATGCATCAAGCACAGCGTTGCCAGCCAGTCGAGGGAGGTGATTGTCCTGCTTTACTCTGCACTGGTGAGGCCTCACCTCAAATATTGTGTTGTTTTGGGTGCCACAGTATAAAAATGACATCAAACTACTGGAGAGTGTCCAGAGGAAGCCACAAAGCTGGTGAAGGGTCTAGAGGAGAAATCATATGCAGAGAGGCTGAGGTCACTTGGTCTGTTCAGCCTGGAGAAGTTTCTTCACAAGGGAAGGAGGAGGAGCAGGTGCTGATCTCTTCTCTCTGTGGTGACCAATGATAGGACTCAAGGGAGCGGCAGGAAGATGTGCCAGGAGAGGTTTAGGTTGGATATTAGAAAAAGGTTCTTCACTCAGAGCGTGGTGGAGCACTGGAACAGCTCCCCAGGGAAGCAGTCACAGTGCCAAGCCTGACAACATTCAAGAAGCATTTGGACAGTGCCCTTGGACACATGGTGTGAATGTTGGTGCTGTCCTGTGCAGGGGTAGGAGTTGGACTCAATGATCCTTGTGGGTCCCTTTCAACTCAGGTCATTCTATGATTCTGTGATTCTCTTCTACTATCAGAGTGCCATGGGAGTTGCCTGGGCAATGGTAGCTGCTACACAAGTCCCAGTTAGATATACGTATAATTATATAAAAACACATATATATATATGAATACACATATGTATATGAATACATATATCCATGTATATACACCCTTCAGTAGTTTAACAGATTGTTTTTCAATGCCTGACAAACTCATTCTCAATCTTTCCAAATCTGAAGCACCACAGCAAGGAGATGTTTGCCCTGATCACACTCTCCATGGCCACACACAGTGGTGACAGATAAAATGACACTGAGAATGAACCTCTGAGGGAAGGTGGCTGCCTATCAGCTGCCACCAATTACCTCCCAGCCCAGTTCCTCATGGCGAACTCAGATTTCAAACACAAGCGTGCTAGCCAGGAAAGATGTCCAGCTACTCTAAATCATACTTGTGGTTGTGCATCAGCATGCAAAAATCCCAGCACCATTCTGCAGCTCTGATTAAATAGTCCTAGTACTAGGCCAACTTGTACTTCTCTGCTCTGGCTCTTCCCAGCGGCATCTCTTCATCTTCCCTGAGGTACTGTCCTCGGACACTGAGAGTTGCTGCTCTGTCTTGCTTTAAATGACTATCCTTTCTGTCAGCAATTCATCCAATGTCATCATTTAACTAAACTGCTTCTGTTAACTTGCACACTGATCCCTGTTCTCCTCACTTTGTCAACAATCGTTTTATCCCTGCACCTAAGCAGGCTGCAAATGGAGTTAGAGAAACTGCAAATATATAACTTTGTGCAAGTTTCTTGGCTGCTCTGCCCCTTCATGATAAGAGGGGAGCTCTTCTTGGAACTGGGGTGCCTTTTCAGACATGGTGCACCCTGTGCCTCATTGTTCTCAGCAAGCCAACCAAGCAGTCCTCAGTCTCACCTGTTCCAAGTAAACCTTTTGGTACAGGACAGTCATACTGCTGCTCCCTTCACTGTTTTCAGTAGCTTGATTAACAATTGCTTTTTTTGAAGTGATTTATGATTCTTATACTGACTACCCCTTGCAGCTCCTTCCCCCAGCAGACATGTCCCTCTCCTACTATTGGTAATCTCTCAGTTCTTTCTGGGAATCTGCAGCACCCCTGCAAAGATTTTTAGCTCATCTCTTGATCTTTCAAACACCTCTGTTTTCCTGCCATCCCAAATCAACAGGGATTCCAGTTAACAATCTCCTGGAGAATTACAATCAACTGTTACCACCAGCTTTGCCTTTTGAGTTAAGTCAAAAGTCAGTCTTGTAGACCAATTTTCTTCAGAAGAGCCGGGTGAGAGCAGCTGGGTGTTTCTTGATGCAATCTCATTTATTAATAAAAAACTGATTTCACCATCTGAACAGCAGCAGCAGGCCCTCACAGTTTCCAAATTGTAGTATCTGTTGAAATTGTAGAATCTGTAGTATCCTGATTCACACTCATGGATAACCTGTGCAATAGCATTCATGGTTAAATCCACCCCTCATTCATGGGCCCATTTGTGTGTTGCATCCCTTCCTTGATGACCTGAAGTGTCATGAGCCCACTAAGCTAGAAATAGTTTGCCTATATGTTGCCAGTCCAAGTCTGTTTGGAACACCTTAGCAGCTTTATCCACTTACTGGTTGTTTTGATGTTCCTCAGTGGCTCAGCTCTTGGGTACGTGAGCATATGTGTGATGTACCTTTACGCCTAGTTTCTCTAGCCGGGCCACAATATCTTGCCACAATGTGGCAGCCCAAATGGATTTACCTCTGCACTGTCAGTTGTTCTGTTGCCATTGCTTTAACCACCCCCGTAAAGCATTTGCTACCATCCATGATTATGTAGAAAGATAAAGTGCTGGCCACTTTTCTCATTCTGCAATATCTAAACCCAGCTGTATAGCCTTCTGCAAATTCGCTTGATTCACCTTTCCCTTCAGTCCCCTCTGTGACTCGTCGTGTAGGACTCCATACACCAGCTTTCCATCTTCAGTGTTTTCCTACAAGATGGCAAGACCCATCAGTGAACAGAGCATATCTTTTCTCATTTTCTGGTAGCTGATTGTATGGTGGGGCTTCTTCAGCACATGTTACCACCTCCTCTGGTGGCATTCCAAAGTCTTTGCTTTCCGGCCAATCCATGATCACTTTCAGGATTCCTGGATGATTAGGGCTTCCTATAATGGGCTCACTGAGTGATTAAGGCAATCTACTTAGTCCATGTAGCATCGGTGGCATGATGAGTAGAAGAGACTTTACCCTTGAACATCCAGCCTAGTACTGGTAATTGGGGTGCTAGGAGGAGCTGTACTTCAGTACCAATTAATTCTGAAGAAGCTTTAACTCCTTCATATGCTGTCAAGATCTCTTTTTCAGTTGGAGTATAATTGGCCTCAGAGCCTTTGTATCCTTGACGCCAGAATCCTGTGGGTTGACCTCATGTCTCCCCTGGTGCTTTCTGCCAAAGACTCCAGGTAGGACCATTGTCTCCAGCTGCAGTGTAGAGCACGTTTTTAATATCATTTCCTGTTTGAACTGGCCCCAGGGCTACTGCCTGCATGATCTCTTGTTTAATTTGTTCAAAGGTTTATTGTTTCTCAGGGCCCCAGTTAAAACTGTTTTTCTTACTAGTCACTTCATAGAGAGGTTTTACAATTTGACTATAACCAGGTATATGCATTCTCCAGAAACCCACAACGCCTAGAAATGCTTATGTTTCCTTTTCGTTAGTTGGTGGAGACATAGCCGTTATTTTCTTGATGACATCTTACCATTTAATTCCTAACAACTGGATCTCTCATGCAGGTCCTTTGACCTTGCTTCTCTTAATAGCAAAACCGGCTGGCAAAAGAATTTGGATTATTTTCTCAACTTTCTCAAAAACTTCCTATGTTATGTTACCCCATGTGATGATGTCATCAATGTATTGCAGGTGTTCTGGAGCTCCACCCTTCTCCAATACACTCTGGATCAATCCATGGCAAATGGTAGGGCTGTGTTTCCACCCCTGGGGCAGTCAATTCCAGGTGTGCTGGACAACTCTCCAAGAAAAAGCAAACTGTGACCTGCACTCTGCTGCTAAAGGAGTATCAATTGGGGCAGACCACCTGGCTGCCTTTGATTTCAGTTCATATTGCAGTTCTAACATATCTGGCACAGCAGCACTAAGTGGTAGCATAACCTCATTTAAACTGCAATAGTCCACTGTTAATCTCCATTCGTTATTGGACATTTGCACTGGCCATATAGGACTGTTAAAGGGTGAACGAGTTTTGCTGATCACTCGATTTTCCAGTTGTTGGATCACCTTGTATATAGGTGTCACAGAGTCTCAATTGGTACGATACTGTCATCGATGCACTGTAGTGTAAGCAATTGGTACCTGTTGGTCTTCCACCTTCAGCAGTCCCACAGCAGAAGGGTCCTCTGTAAGGCCAGCAAAAGTAGACAGCAGTTTAACATTCTCAGTCTCTACAGTTGCTATACCAAAGGCCCACTTATGCCCTTTTGAGCCTTTAAATATCCTCTTTTAAGACAGTCTATGCCAAGGATGCACGGAGCATTAGGTCCAGTTACATTGGGGTGCTTTTCCCATTTATTCCTGTTTAGGCTCACTTCAGTCTCCACTACAGTCAGTTTTTGAGACCCCCCTGTCACTCCAGAAATAGTGATGGATTCTGTCCTTTTATGCTTCGATGGCAATAGGGTGCACTGTGCACCAGTATCTACCAGAGCTTTATACTTTTGTGGGTCTCTTATGCCAGGCCATTGAACCTACACAATCCAATAAACTTGGTTATCCCTCTCCTCCACCTGGCTGGAGGCAGGGCCCCTCTAATTTGACACATTGGACCCATCAGGGAGTGGGTTGGTTTGGATCACACAGGTTTGAGACAGAGATGGACTTGTTTGGTCTGCAGGGGGTTGTGGCTGAGATGGGTTTGTTTGGTTTGCAGAGGGTTGAGAACAATCCTGCTCACCCATACCTTGTAGACAGGAATTAGGTTTTGATCCACTGGAGAACTGAGCAACATTTTTCTGGAAAGAAACACTCTGTGACTTTCCTTGTAACTTATGAACTCGTGACTCGAGGGCAGCATTAGGTTTTCCATCCCATCTCCTCCCAGGATGGAGATGGGGAGAGTGACTCCTGAATCCCAGAAGCGGCAGCTCCCACGTGGGTGGCTGACACAGAGGGGGCGGTTCCAGCAGCACTTAAACGGCTTCTAGGGAGTGCCAGCGACTAGAGCGCTGCGAACAGGTGCATGGCTCATCAGAAGGGCGTGGCGAGGCAAGGCAAGGCAGTTTGCTAAGGCAGTTTGTGAAGGCAGGGCACTGGATCTGAACCTCGGCAAGAACGACCACAGAACCATGGTGGCCACTCGCCAGAAAGCTAAGACATCTCCTAGCCTCACTCCAGCCATGGTTGATCAAGCCTCCCAGACTGAGCCCCAGTGGGTGCATGCTGCCACCCAGACACCAAGCTGCAGGACGTGCCCCCCTCCCACACTGGCATCAGACAACAGTGGCAAATTCACCTGTGGACGATGTGCTTGGGTGGAGGAACTCCTTTGCTTGGTCACAGAACTCAGGGAGGAGTTGAGCAGGCTGAGAACAATCAGGGAATGTGAGAGGCAGATAACCTATGGAACAACACTCTATGCTCCTGTCTCATGCCCAGGAGGCAGAGATACTTAATGCCTTCTTTGCCTCGGTCTTTAATAGTAAAGTGAAATGTCATTGGGATACTCAGCCCCCTGAGTCGGAAAACAATGAGAATGAAGTTCCAATGATTCAGGAGGATTTGGTTAGAGACCTGCTTGGCCAACTAGACATACACAAGTCTATGGGACCGGATGGGATCCACCCAAGGGTATTGAGGGAGCTGGCAGAGGTCCTTGCCAAACCCCCTTCCCTCATTTATCAATAGTCCTGGCTGACTGGGAGAGTGCCACTTGACTGGAGATTGGCAAATGTTACACCCATTTACAAGAAGGGTCGGAGGGAGGATCTGGGGAAGTACAGGCCTGTCAGTCTGACCTTGGTACTGAGGAAGGTCATGGAGCAGATCATCTTGAGTGCTATCATGCAGCACGCACAGGACTCAACATGGGTTTATAAAAGGCAGGTCCTGCCAGACCAATCTGATCTCCTTCTATGACAAGGTTACCCATTTAATGGATGAGGGAAAGGCTGTGGATGGGGTGTGCTTGGGCTTTGGTAAAGCCTTTGACACCGTTTCTCACGGTATTCTGCTTGAGAAACTGGCTGCCATTGGCCTGGATGGGAACACCCTCTGCTGGGTAAAAAAATGGCTGGATGGCCAGGCCCAAAGAGTTGTGGTAAATGGAGTTAAATTCAGTTGGAGGCCGGTCACGAGTGGTGTTCCCGAGGGTTCAGTGCTGGATCCAGTCCTGTTCAATATCTTTATCAACAATTTGGATGAAGGTATTGAGTGAACCCTTAGTAAGTTTGAGGATGACACTAAGCTGGGTGGAAGTGTTGATCTGCTTGAAGGAAGGGAGGCTCTGCAGAGGGATCTGGACAGGCTGGATGGATGGGCTGAGACCAATGGGATGAGGTTCAATGGGATGAGGTTCAACAAGACCAAGTGGCGAGTCCTGCACTTGGGATACAACAACCCCATGCAGCGTGACAGACTTGGGGATGAATGGCTGGAGAGCTGCCTGGCAAAGAAGGACCTGGAGGTGTTGGTTGACAGCCGGCTGAATATGAGCCAGCAGTGTGCCCAGGTGGCCAAGAGGGTCAATGGCATCTTGGCCTATATCAGAAACAGTGTGGCCAGCAGGACCAGGGAAGTGATTGTGCCCCTGTACTCAGCATTGGTGAGGCCCCACCTTGAGTGTTCTGTGTTCAATTTTGGGCCCCTCGCTACAGGAAGGACATTGAGGTGCTGGAGAGCATCCAGAGAAGAGTGACGAGGCTGGTGAGTGGACTGGAGAACAAGTCCCACAAGGAGTGGCTAAGGGAACTGGGGTTGTTTAGCTTAGAGAAGAGAAGGCTGAGGGGAGACCTCATCACTGTCTACAACTATCTGAAAGGAGGTTGTGGTGAGGTGGGTGCTGGTCTCTTCTCGCAAGTGACAGATGATAGGATGAGAGGAAATGGCCTCAAGTTGCACCAGGAGAGGTTTAGACTGGATGTCAGGAAAAATTTTTTCACTGAGAGGGTAATCAGACACTGGCAGAGGCTGCCCAGGGAGGTGGTTGAGTTGCCATCCCTGGAGGTGTTTAAAATGTGGGTTGATGAGTTTCTTAGGGATATGGTTTAGGAAGGGGACAGTTATGGTTGGACTTGATCTCAGAGGTCTTTTCCAACCTTATGATTCTATGCCTCATGTGATAGAGGATGAGGAGTTATCGATCTGCTCAGATGAAGAGAGTAAATTAGGAGATGGAGGGGAATGGCAGCAGGTCCCTCCCCAGAGCCGCAGGTGAGTCCCCCCGATTTCAACCTCAGCCTTCCAGATTTCCTTGCATAATAGATATCAAAGTCTGCAAGTGGAACTGAACCCTAACATTGACAATGATTCACACAGCCTAGAAACCTTTCCAAGGTTGAGACACTCCAAACCATCAATCACAACATCTTCAGTAAAGAAGGAAGGTCGTTGTCATTGGCGACTCCCTCCTGAAGGGAACTGAAGGTCCAATATGCAGACCTGACCCATTGCATATGGAGGTCTGCTTCCTACCTGAGGTCTCTGTCAGAGATGTGGTAAAGAAACTTCCAACTCTGGTCAAGCTCACAGGTTGCTATCTATTACTCATCCTTCAGGTAGGCAATAATGAAAAAATTACTAGAAACTTTAGAGTGATTAAAAAGGACTTTAGGGCTTTAGGAAGAATGGTAAAGGGTTCAGATGCTATTCTGTCATAGGGAAGGAGTGGGAAGAGATGGGAGATGAATTCCTGGCTCTGAACCTGCTGCGAAGAACAAAACCTTGGGTTCTTCGACAATGGGTTGGCCTACACGCCAGGCCTGCTGGCAAACGATGGGGTGGACATGTCCCCAGGGGCCAAAAGGACGCTTTCCAGGAAGTTAATAGGGCTAATTGACAGGGCTTTAAACTAGATTAGAAGGGGAAAGGAAACAATATCCGGCTTGATGGAATAAGGCTTGGGAATGACTCTCTAGGTTCTGAGGACCAGTTTACTAGTGAGGGCCCCTGGTCTGCCACCTCAGTGGAAGTAGGGGATAGCACTCCAGGTGGCAGCCAGAATTCAAAGGTTATTGGTGGGTTACAAACCACAATGAGAGGACACACAGGATTTAAGTGTATTTCCCTCAGGAAAGGGGTGGAAAAAATAGCCCAGCTGAAATGCATTTACACTAATGCACACGGCATGAGAAACAAACAGGGGGAGCTGGAAGCCATTGCAAGGCAAGAAAAGTACGATATGATTGCTATCATGGAAACATGGATGATTCACATAACTGTAACGCTGCCATGGGTGGCTATAAACTCTTCAGGCGGGATAGATTAGGAAGGAGAGGTGGAGGGGTAGCTCTCTATGTTAGAGAATGCTTTCATTGCCTGGAGCTTAATAATGGTAATAATAGGGTTGAGTGCCTATGGGTAAAAATCAGCGGAATGCCCAATAAGGCAGATATAGTGGTGGGAATCTGCTCTTGGCTGCCCAGCCAGGATGAAGATATTGATGAGATCTTCTACACACAACTGAGAGAAGTCTCACGATCACTAATTCTTGTTCTTGTGGGGGATTTCAACCTTCCAGATGTCCAAGCCACAAGCAGCCAGTTTCTCCAGGAGAATGCTATGGGAAACAATGTCAAAGGCTTTACTAGAGTCTAAGTAGACAACATTTACAGGCTTTCCTGTGTCCACTAAGTGCGTCACCTTGAAAGAGGTCAGGTTAGTCAGGCAGGACCCGCCATTCCTAAACCCATGCTGATTAGGCCTGTTCATCTGGTTATCCTGTACGTGCTGCGTGATGGCACGCAAGATGATCTGCTCCGTAATCTTCCCTGGCACTGAGGTCAGGCTGACAGGCCTGTAGTTCCCCAGATCCTCCTTCCAGCCCTTCTTGTAGATGGCTCATTTCCAGTCAGGTGGGACCTCCCTGGGTAGCCAGGACTGCTGATAAATGATGGAAAGCAGCTTGGTGAGCATTTCTGTCAGTTCCTTCAGTATTCTTGGGTGGGTCTTATCTGGCCCCATAAACTTCTGCATGTCTAGATGGTGTAGCAGGTCACTATTGAGAGCTCACAATGGGGGATTTTAACCTTCCAGATGTCTGCTGGAAGTATAACACAGCAGAAAGGAAACAATCTAGGAGGTTCATTGAGTGTATGCAAGACAACTTCCGAACACAACTGGTGAGTGAACCGATTAGAGAACGTGCCCCGCTGGACCTGCTGTTTGTGAACAAAGAGGGCCTTGTGGGAGAGGTGACTGTTGGAGGACACCTGGGGCACAGTGATCATGAGATGATAGAATTCTCAGTTCTGGGAGGAGTAAGGAGGGGGGTCAGCTAGAACTTCCACCTTGGACTTCCGGAGGGCAGACTTTGAACTGTTTAGAAGGCTGCTTGATAAAGGCTGGAAAGCTGCCTGGCAGAGGTTAACACCTGGAGGTGTTGGTTGACAGCCGGCTGAATATGAGCCAGCAGTGTGCCCAAGTGGCTAAGAAGGCCAACGGCATCTTGGCCTGTATCAGAAACAGTGTGGCCAGCAGGACAAGGGAAGTGATTGTGCCCCTGTGCTCAGCCTTGGTGAGGCCACACCTCAAATCCTGGGTTCGGTTTTGGGCCCCTCAGAACAAGAAGGACATTGAGGTGCTGGAGCGAGTCCAGAGAAGGGCAACGAGTCTGGTGAAGGGGCTGGAGAACAAGTCCTATGAGGAGCAGCTGAGGGAACTGGGGCTGTTTAGCCTAGAGAAGAGGAGGCTGAGGGGAGACCTCATCAGCGTCTACAGCTGCCTGAAAGGAGGCTGTAGTGAGGTGAGTGTTGTTCTCTTCTCGCAAGTGACAGGTGATAGGACGAGAGGAAATGGCCTCAAGTTGTGCCAGGGGAGGTTCCGACTAGACATCAGGAAACATTTCTTCACTGAAAGGGTGGTCAGGCACTGGAACAGGCTGCCCAGGGAGGTGGTTGAGTCGCCATCCCTGGAGGTGTTTAAACGACAGATGGATGAGTTTCTTAGAGACATGGTTTAGTAAGTGGACAGGTACGGTTGGTCTCGATCTCAGAGGTCTTTTCCAACCAGATGATGCTATATTCTCTCCATGGTCATGCAGGAAAAAAACACAGGGTGCGTTGTGGTGTTTTCTGAGTTTTTCCAGCTGTTTTTGTAGGACAATGTTTCTTCTTAATGGCTGAGATGCGGATCTGTGAAAAGTGAGATCTATCCCTATGAGACAATTTATCAAACAGTTTGTCAAATCCTTTGGTTATTTTTTCAGATAATTTCTCTAGAGCCAAGACATAGGCCTGTGTAGGTCAAGTGAGACTCTCTTCATATTGTTGGAATTTGTCAACCACTTCACCCACCTTCAGCAAATTATTGTTGATAATGTATGGGAATACGTTGGTGGGGAACTCTGCACAAACTTCCGCCGCATAACTCAGTGACATGGCAAATCATCAGAGTCTGTACTTAAACGCCATGTGCTATAGATCAATTCACAGTATCACAGTATCACAAGGTTGGAAAGGACCTCTGAGATCATGAAGTCCAACCTATAACCCAACACTAACACCAACCATCATCTAAACCATGGCACTCAGTGCCACATCCAATCTCCCCTTAAACACCTCCAGGGTCGGCGACTCCACCACCTCCCTGGGCAGCTCATTCCAATGGCCAATCACCCTTTCAGTGAAGAACTTTTTCCTAAGATCAAGCCTAAACCTCCCCTGACGAAGCTTGAGTCCATGCCCTCTAGTTCTGTCACTGGTCACCTGAGAGAAGAGACCAACCCCTGCCCGACTACAGCCTCCTTTTAGGTAGTTGTAGAGAGCAATTAGGTCTGCCCTGAGCCTCCTCTTCTTCAGACTAAACAGTCCCAGCTCCCTCAGTCACTCCTCGGAGGGCTTGTGCTCCAGCCCCTTCACCATCTTCGTTGCCCTCCTCTGGACACACTCCAGCATCCTGACATCTTTCCCAAACTGAGGGGCCCAGAACTGCACACAGTATTCAAGGTGAGGCCTGACCAGTGCCGAGTACAGGGGGACGATAACTTCTCTGGTCCTGCTGACTACACTATTCCTGATGCAGGCCAGGATGCCATTGGCCTTCTTGGCCACCTGGGCACACTGCTGGCTCATGTTGAGCTTCCTGTCAACCAGCACTCCCAGGTCCCTTTCTGCCTGACTACTCTCCAGCCACTCTGTCCCCAGTCTATAGCTCTGCATGGGATTGTTGTGTCCAAAATGAAGTACCCGACATTTGGACTTATTAAACATCATCCCATTGGAATCAGCCCATCTCTCCAGTCTGTCCAGGTCCCTCTGTAGGGCCCTCCTACCCTCTAACAGATCAACTCTTCCTCCCAGCTTGGTATCGTCTGCAAACTTGCTGATGATGGACTCAATCCCCTCATCCAGATCATCAATAAAGATATTAAACAGGACTGGGCCCAACACGGACCCCTGGGGGACACCACTGGTGACCGGCCGCCAACTGGATGAGACACCGTTCACCACCACTCTCTGGGCTCGGCCATCCAGCCAATTCCTAACCCAGCACAGAGTGCTCCCGTCTAAGCCACGGGCTGCCAGCTTCCCTAGGAACACCCGTTCTCTCGCACACCCATTTCTCTCAAGTACTTAATACCTTACTCCATGGTGGTCCGAAGGATTGGACGACATTCAGTGTCATCTCTATAGGGATACCTGTCCGTTACAGCTGACGAGTTGTCTTCAGAGTCTAAGGACATTTGTCTGTTTCCGAAGTGTCTTGTTAATTCCTCCATCTCTGGTTAGGGGTCCCATCCTCTTGGCTTCTTTTCCATCGAAGTCTATGGTATCGGCTCCATTGTCCCAGCACTGGAGCAGCCTGGAAACAATTGGCTCACCATCATAGCATTTAAAGTCCTTTCTTAGAAGTCACAACTCCTTCATATACAAGGATCTGCTGTTTGCATCTGGTTTTGATTGTCCTGAATTATTCGTCTGCTGATCCTGTGATGGCACTGATTTTGAAGGACCTTTTTGTTGTGGAGGATTTGACGGTCATGCAGAACTGGGCAATTGTAAAAGACTTGTTGATTGTGATGGACTTTGAAATCCTAAAAGACTTGACGGTTGTGATGGACCTGGCAGCTGTGCAGGACTTGATGCTTGTGATGAACTCTGTGGTTGCTGTGAAGGACTTGGCGATCGTGAAGGACTCTTTGGTCACTGTGAAGGAACCTCTTCTGGATCTTCCTCTTGCCCTGGAATAGGAGCTGTTCCTTCTTCATCCTCATCCTTGCTAATAACTGCCTTATCAGGCTGTTTCACCTCCTCTGCTGAGGTTTGTTTGTATTTCCTCTTCTTCACAGGAGCGACTGGCACCAGTATAGAATCAGTAAGCGTATCCATGGTGTTTGTGGCCACTGATACAAATTTAGGTTGAGTAGCTGTCTTATGTTTCTTAAGTTTGCATCTTATAGGGCCTCTAAATGAAGCAAAAAACTCCTTGAAGTCTAAGGCAATTGCGTAATGCCTGCACCAGTATTTTATCGCTCCTATAAGATATCCCATCTGGAAAACAATACACTTGAACAAAATTTTGTTGATTAGATCAAAATCTAGTGGAATCAGCTCGGTATAATATAATGGAATGTAATTCCCCCAGTTTAGCTCCTCTGACTGGTAGCTAAACTCAGTATTGTTCTTATTCCAGACAAGGCCAACAGTGTAATTAAACACGAAACTCTCTAAACTCCCAAAATGCTCAGATAAGGCCACAGTTATACACATTGCAAAGTATATTACAGTGAGACCATAAATCATGAGCATCACATTTATCCAACGCTTAAAATTGATAAATGCCAGAATGATAGAGAGCAAATAAGCATATCTTCTGTCTCACATGCCACATTGAACAAACCAGCTGTAAACAAAATTTGACAAGGACATACAGTATTTTGAGCTCATGAGTCTTAGGAGAATAGCTTACTACAACTATTTCCACAAAAATCATGCTTAGGAAAAAACAGATTTTAACTACCTTTAACTAGCGCCTCCAATCCATAACACACAAAATACAACAAAGGATCACTACGCCGTGAACCACCACATATCCCATGATCCATATGTTGGCCATTAAAATCTCTATCAATAGTGATACTGTTATCATTTTTAATCAGCAGTCAGAAAAATTTTACAAGAGCAAAACGTAATAGTTTTCTCTAAAACAGCATAAACCAACTGTCCGCTTTAATTTCCAACCCTTCAGCTCTCAAGGAAAAAAACCTAACACTTTCTAATTGTGCTTTTCTAATTTAGCCCTGATAAGTCGTGAACAGGAGCTTCAGGCCTGCAGAACTGGCATTCCTCCAAGTGGACCTTCTCAGTAGAGCTAGTCAAGGCTGCCAAAGGCTGCACAGCCGAGCCGCTGCCACACTGAGACTCAGACTTTTTTTCCTGCAGTCCTGACTGAACTATCCAGGCCAGTTAGATCAGCAAACTTTCGGGAGCGGTTCGAAAGGGTCCAATATGGTTTGTTTTGTCCCAATATCATGCCCCGCATTGGGTGCCAAATAACTGTCACAGTTTTAGCCCTGACCCCGCTAAATTATCGGCTAAACTCGTGCAGTTGGACTCCCAAATTCCACCACCCCACCCCCAGGGGAAGGGAGAGGGAAACAAGAGGAAAGAGGCTTGTGGATTGGAAACTAAAGCTACCGCTTTAATGAAATGATGATAATAGTAATAATGATTAAAATAATCAGAAAGTAATGAAAATATGTACAAATATCTGAGATCTCACCCCTCGATGACTATACATCACCACGAATGCTGTAGAGCAGACACGGGGGAATGGGTCCACAGCTAGGAGGAAGTTGAACTCAGGAACTGGATTCAACCATAACAACCGCAACAAGAATTCAAAGCTTTTTGGTGTCTATTATTTGGTCTCCTTCCAAGCCCAAACCTCATCTTTCATATTCAACTGGAAGTTCTTCTCAGATTTAAGATTTAAACAGCAGAGCTATGAGACTGTGTGGCATGTGGCTCCACATGGGTTGTACGAGCTTTATGAAGATGCTGGGAACAACTTCTAGTGGCAGTTCTTGTCGTGCCTTCACTTTGGTAACAGATCAGAGCAGGCGGTGATCTCCAGCCTGCTGAAGAGGATGCTCCTTCTCCATCACTCTGAGAATCCCTTCTTTCCTGAGCAGGACCTTATCTCCAGCTCTCTCTGGGAGGGGGTTATTTGGCATCTCTTGATCTCTGAAGAGAAGGCTGTTTGTCAGGGTGTCTGCAGTGTTGCTTAGCTCAGCAGGTCAGGGTCTATGGGTAGGTGGGGAATACTAGTCTCAGCATGCCAGAAAAGGCAGGTACTGTTCATGTTTCTCCAGGCTGAGATGCTGTCATGCAAGGGCATAGATTACTTCAGCTGTCTCATTATACACTTAATAATTATTAAATGACTGGATTTGAAAATATATTCCTGTCTGACAACTGTGGAAATTAGGTTTACAACACATTCATTGAGAATGGTTTGCTTTACTGTACTTGCTGCCTCCTGGATGTGAATGTTGCACAGTAGCGGAGGATTGCAGTGCTGAAGTGCAGGCTTCATATCACTAACAGGACACATGGGACTGGTTTCTCCTTGCTGAAATACTGAAACCTGACAGTCTGCTTCAGGGACTGCTCATACATGAGGAAAAGCAAGACCTGGCCTGCAACTGGCAGAAACAATTGATATTTTTTTTTCTCTGATGGTGGTTATAGAAAGCCAAAAACTGGCAGGAGGAGGAGGTGCAGTCAGGTGGTACTTCTGAGCAAGAAGCAGCACAACATGATGACTGAGCAGGAGAGAGTAAAATGAAGAGTAGAAATAATGGTCTCAGTAAAGTGTTACAACCTATGGAAATGGCTTCAGGTATATCATGCTTTTCCTGGTTATCTTTAGATACTGGTTTCTTTATTAAAGCTGAAAGTCATTCCAATTCCCTGTGTGTCCATTACTTACCACCAGACAGACACCATGAATGCCTGAGAGGAGGACACATTCTGATATAATTACAGATGCAACGTGCAATCTGATTAATGTCCCAGTAAAATTCCCCATACAATCTATTTATTCTTTGTTAATAATGATATATTATTTTTTACAGTAAGTACAATCTCTCTCTTGAAAGATTATTTGCCTGGGTAGCTTTCATTGGAATTCTCTAAAAATAGGAACTTAATTGGCTAACTCTACCTCTATATGCCTGTACACTTCATGGTAGAAGAAAGGAAAATCAAACTAAAACGTAAGGCAGTTTCAAGTTATAGGCCTACTTATAGACTAGGTCTATAAAGTCCTTCTCCCAGATGCAGACCTATAGTCTGCACATGTTAAAATATTGTATGAATTCAGGAGATAATTTGTATGTTTAAATCTGTTGCCAGCTGTGATGCACTGGCTTGGATCCTCAGTGAGGATCACCAACATAAGAGCAAAACCAGGAGTGTGTGGGGAAAAGGGAAAGACTCACTACTGCATGGAGAGTTTTAGGCTTATTTTTCCTGGATTTGTCTGAAATCACTCCTCACCCCTGGTGGCAGTCCTGGTGCTACCAGTGAGGGAGTCCCCTGATTGCAGGCTTGAATGCAAGTTACCAACTTCTGGGGGTGCAAGGGGCTGAGACTCATAGCAGGTTGGGCCGAGTCCATGTGCTTCCTCAGCACAAGGATGGAGTCTTTGACACTACAATATTGGAAACTGTGAGACTGCTAAAATGGATGGACACCCACAATCATGAATTTAATGAACTTCTGTGTGGATATATCATGAATTAGCAATTTACATTTATATATATACACATATATTTCAAGATATCAGTAGTAATTACCTGAGCATGACATAAATGGTATGGAATAAGGGGTAGAATGTTATGGTTTGAGTTAATATGGGTGCTTCTGACTCTGGCTCGACCTTAGTCTAAAGTAACTGCATTTTCTGAAAAATTAATTGCATGTTTCTCAGACAGTTTCTCTCTAGCAATGATAACATGGAACACTGATATGCAGCGAGACCAATATTTATATTTATTCCTCTGGTAACCAAGGCCATCCTTGAGCTAACGAAAAACGGCTGCACCTGTAGGGAGGAGCAGACAGGACAGGTGACCCCCAAACTGACCAAAAAGAGTATTCCATCCCATATACATCATACTTGGCATAAAACTGAGAGATCACAAGGGTCTCGTTCTCTCCTGCGATGGCCGACGTCCAGTGAGGACCTCGTTTGTCTGATTGTTCCTGACCCTGGATCCGTGCGTCCCTGAATCCACTTCCCGAGTTCAGCTTCCTCCTAGCTGTGGACCCATTCCCCCGTGTCTGCTCTACAGCATTCGTGGTGATGTATAGTCATCGAGGGGTGAGATCTCAGATATTTGTACATATTTTCATTACTTTCTGATTATTTTAATCATTATTACTATTATCATCATTTCATTAAAGCGGTAGCTTTAGTTTCCAATCCACAAGCCTCTTTCCTCTTGTTTCCCTCTCCCTTCCCCTGGGGGTGGGGTGGTGGAATTTGGGAGTCCAACTGCACGAGTTTAGCCGATAATTTAGCGGGGTCAGGGCTAAAACCGTGACAGCAGTTTAGCCCCAACCCGTAACTGAAAGGAGAGAGGAGAAAATAACCTGTGCTCCAGATCCCCTTACCAACCATCCCAAGGCTCTGAAATCTCTTTTGATTGCCCTTGGACTACGTATTGCAGATTCATCACCTCCCATATGTAAGAGCAGCAATGGGTAATAGTCCGAGGGCTGTACCAGGCTGGGGAGTTTCCTAGCGATGTCTTTAACCCAGGCCCCAGGGAGGCAGCAGACTTCCCTAAGAGGAGGGTCTGTCTGGCATATTGGATCCTCTGTTCCCCTCAGAAGGCAGTCATCTACAACTATAACCCGTCTTTTCTTCCTTGTGGAGGTGATCTTGATATGGAGGGGGTGGGCCTTTCTGGCCTTGGCAGCATCTCTAGTATAAATGGACTGTTAGCCACATCTTCTGTTGACTGGCCTCCCACCTTGAGAGCCTCATACCTGTTGTACAGAGGCACCTGGGAAGGTGAGGTGGGCAAGGAGGGTGGTTGCTTGCCAACCTGAGCATGGACTTGCTTCTATTCACTCCTTTCCTTTGAGGTACTGCTTTCAGCCTAGCAGGGAAGGGATACAGGATGCCCTTGATCTTGTTTCTTTTTTTCTGGTGGCTGGTCCTCTTTCTGTTCCGGTGAGGGCTCCTCTTTCCCAGCCTCCCCAATGCTCCTTAGCCTTTCTACTTCCTCTCATAGCTCTGCCACCATGCTGAGCAGGTCATGCACCTGGTCACACCTCACACAGCTGTTTTCACTACTGCCATCCCTTGCCAGCGAATGGCTGGCTCTCCCTGCAGGCTGAAACCTGGACTGGACGGCTTTGTGTTTTTGTGGAAGCTTTGTCTGGGTTGCCACATCCATTCTGGTGAACATAGAGGACAAAGCTTTCTGCTGCCTGGATACCATTGCTAGGTTCCTGCTGAGAGGAAGATGACCTCCAAATGAACTTACCTCTTGGGCTGGTAGGTTGTCTATGCCCTTCCTACTTTCCCTGCCTTGCTCCCTGCTGTGCCACACTGGCTGTTGTGCCATGCTCTGTTTGCCTGCTGTGGTTGCAGTGCTCCTGGTCGCTAGTGCTCCCTAGACTGCTTTTTGAAGTGCTTCCCCACCTCAGGAAAACCTCTGTGCACCAAGATCAGCTGCTCCACTGTGAATCAGGCTGGCTCCAGAGCAGCTCCCCTCAGCAACTGACTTATCTTGCATTCTCTTGCTTACTGAGAGATGTTTTCCCACCTGTGGAGAGAGCATGGGGTAGAAAAAGTACTCTTGTGTTTTATCTTAAGTCATTACCTTCTCTTGCCCCTTTTCAAACTGGAGAATTTTACTGGATTTTGACAGTATTTCTGGACACGTCAACACTGTTTCCATTTAATTTAGAGAAAATAGGGGGCTTGTGGTGGTCCTGAGCATTTAGTCTTTTATTAAGGAACTTTAATATGGCCTCTAAGATTATTTTTTTGGAACTAATTTGAAAAATCATTTGCTCCTAGGAAGCTAATGGAATAGCTCCTAGAATTCATTCTAGATAATACTGGGAAATATTTCAACAAGCTAATTTTGCCACAATTTTCTGCTCAGACCTTACACAAAATGCTTCATCCCATTTATAAGAGGAAATAAAGGAGTGGATATTACAATTGTATTTTCATGATACTTTTGACATGTTTGATTAGTGAGATACTTTGGTAATAAAAACACAGATATGCTACTATAAATGAGATGAGACTAGTTAGATTCTAAAAACAGGTCTGTGTGAGCAAATAATACCAGCAAACAGAAGGGAAATAATGATCAAAACACCACAAGTGTAATCCTCTTGTAAGATAAGCATCTGAAAAGTACTTATTTCTTGTTTTTTCCAATTACAGGGACTTGCCATGAGATGCTGAAGCCTTGTTTCATTGATTCAGATAGACTGGACCTAAATGGCGCAGCATGACTTTGTTCCAGCCTGGCTTAATTTTCCTACTCCGCCATCGTCAACAAAGGTACGTTCTTTGCTGTACTTTTGATCAGACAGTCTCATTATTAGAGAAGTCTAGATGTCATAACCTCAAGCATAGTAAAAGTACAAGTCTCTTTATGAATATGTGAAGGGTGATAACAGATGACTTCTAGCAAATCTTGCTGTTGTGATTTAAATAGTTGGACCTTGGTTGTCAAGTTCATACCTCTGGTAGGGGTATTTTGAGCATCTGAGTTCATGAAAAGATGTATGTGCCTGGAAACATTGTCAGAGCTGTTGTTGGATTAAGATTGCCTTCATCGGGACTTAAAAATTAATTATACTATTTTGTGCTAGAACCACCGAGACAGAGGCATGCGCTTAATGTTCTTGCATCTGATTTTCCTCTGTCCTATAAATTTTACAGAAGGGTTATTCTATCATCCAAGTGATTAAAAAAAATGCTTTTGAAATAGACCTTCTGAAACATCTCTTCAGCTGCTGGTAGGATGCTTGCTTTGGCACTTTCAAGTAGTTGTGCATTCTTGCTGTGGTTGTTTCATCAAGATTACTGTTACTCAATTTATCCAGTGGGACACCTTGGAAACAAGAAATAGCAATCTGAATCATTAGGTTTTGTAAGTATTCTAGGAAGTCTTGAATATGTCTGTCATATAAATGTTTCTTTTTTTTCTGGTCTACTGCTCTTAAGAAATTTGTGTGAATACAGAAGCAGAGGCAGCACTGGATATTTCAAACTCCTCCCATTTGTTTTATTTCCCTATTTGTAGACCTGTTATCTTCATTACTCTTTTGAATGCAATATCCATATCTGTAGCTATGAGAGTGGCATTGCTTTGCTTTAATGTATTTATATGTTTCTTGCTGTCTTTTATGTCCATGGAAATTGTTTAGCCTTTATAAACTTATGGATATAGGCTTGTGCTATTGTTAAATGCATAGTCAGCTGTTGGCATTAATTGAGTTCCCATTGCTTTACTTATATATGTCTATACACATACATACATGCTTTTTTTTTTTTAAGTCGGGTCCTCCTATGTCCTTATTTGTTATATTGCTCTTTTCATCTTTCTTCTACACTGATCTAGATAGCTTCTTTGATTAGCATAGTCTGTCAGCAACTGTCAGTTGCTTTTCTGTGAACATCAGGCCTATATGCTCCAGGATGGTTCCTGCAATATGTTTGTTTTAATTCTGCTTGATTTCTGAGATATTCGACTCTCCTGATCTGATTTTTCCAATTTAAATGCATTTTCAGTCAGTAATCAGAATTGTGGTGTCGCGATCTGCTGTTTGTGAATAGAGAAGGCCTTGTGGGAGAGGTGACTGTTGGAGGACGCCTGGGGCACAGTGATCACGAGATGATAGAATTCTCAGTTCAAGGAGGAGTAAAGGAGAGGGGACAGCAGAACTGTCACCTTTGAGTTCCGGAGGGCAGACTTTGAACATTTTAGAAGGTTGCTTGATAAAGTTCATTGTGAAGCAGTTCGAAATGACAAAGGAGCACAAGAGGGCTGGATGCTCCTCAAGAAGGAAATCCTCGCGGAGCAAGAGCAGGCCATCCCCGTGTGCCGTAAAACGAGTCGGCAGGGAAGAAAACCAGCTTGGCTGAGCAGAGAGTTTTGTATCGATCTCAGGAAGAGGAGGAAAGTTTATGAGCTTTGGAAGAGGGGGCAGGTGTCCCAGGAGGACTACAAGGGTGAGGTGAGATCATGTAGAGAGAAAATTAGAAGAGCTAAAGCCCAACTGGAACTTCAACTGGCCAGTTTGGTGAAAGACAATAAAAAATGGTTCTTCAAGTATATTAACAACAATAAGAGCATCAAGGAGAATCTCCCTCCTTTACTGAATGCAGGAGGTACAGCAGTGATGAGGGATGAGGACAAGGCAGAGGTACTTAATGCCTTCTTTGCCTCGGTCTTTAATAGTAAGGTGAGATGTTCTCGGGATACTCGCCCCCCTGAGCCAGAAGACAGTGAGAGTGAAGCTCCAACGATCCAGGAGGATTTGGTTAGAGACCTGCTTGGCCAATTAGACATCCACAAGTCTATAGGGCTAGATGGGATCCACCCAAGGGTATTAAGGGAGCTGGCAGAGGTCCTCTCCAAACCCCTTTCCCTCATCTGCCAGCAGTCCTGTCTGACTGGGGAAGTGCCACTTGCCTGGAGACTGGCAAATGTTACACACGTTTACAAAAAGGGTCGGAGGGAGGATCCGGGGAACTACAGAACTGTCAGCCTGACCTTGGTACCGGGGAAGGTCATGGAGCAGATCATCTTGAGTGCTATCACACAGCACGTGCAGGACAATTGGGTGATCAGACCCAGTCAACATGGGTTTATGAAAGGCAGGTCTTGCCAGACCAATCTGATCTCTTTCTATGACGAGGTTACCCGTTTAATGGACGAGGGAAAGGCTGTGGATGGGGTGTGCTTGGGCTTTGGTAAAGCCTTTGACACCGTTTCTCACAGTATTCTGCTGGAGAAACTGGCTGCCATTGGCCTGGACAGGAACACCCTCTGCTGGGTAAAAAACTGGCTGGATGTCCGGGCTCAAAGAGTTCTGGTAAGTGGAGTTCAATTCAGTTGGAAACCAGTCACGAGTGGTGTTCCCCAGGGTTCAGTGCTGGGTCCAGTCTTGTTTAACATCTTTATCAATGATCTGCATGAAGGGTTTGAGTGTACGCTTAGTAAATTTGCAGATGACTCTAAGCTGGGTGGAAGCATTGATCTGCTTGAAGGAAGGGAGGCTCTGCAGAGGGATCTGGACAGGCTGGATTGATGGGCTGAAAACAACAGGATGAGGTTCAACAAGACCAAGTGGCGAGTCCTGCACTTTGGACACAACAGCCCCATGCAGCGTGACGGACTTAGGGAAAAATGGCTGGAGAGCTGCCTGGCAGAGAAGGACCTGGGGGTGTCGGTTGACAGCCGGCTGAATATGAGCCAGCAGTGTGCCCAGGTGGCCAAGAAGGGCAATGGCATCCTGGCCTGTATCAGAAACAGCATGGCCAGGAGGACCAGGGCAGTGATTGTGCCCTTTTACTCAGCACTGGTGAGGTCACGCCTCGAGTACTGTGTTCAGTTTTGGGCCCCTCAGAACAAGAAGGACATTCAGGTGCTGGAGCGTGTCCAGAGAAGGGCAATGAGGCTGGTGAAGGGACTGGAGAACAAGTCATACGAGGAGCGGCTGAGGTAAATGGGGTTTAGCTTAGGGAAGAGGAGGCTGAGGGGAGACCTCATCACTGTCTGCAACTATCTGAAAGGAGGTTGTGGTTAGGTGGGTGCTGGTCTCTTCTCACAAGTGACATATGATAGGACGAGAGGAAATGGCTGTAAGTTGCGTCAGGGGAGGTTTAGACCAGACATTAGGAAACATTTCTTCACTGAAAGGGTGGTCAGGTGCTGGAACAGGCTGCCCAGGGAGGTGGTTGAGTCACCATCCCTGGAGGTGTTTAAAAGGCGGGGGGATGAGTTTCTTAGGGACATGGCTTAGTAAGGGGACAGTTACGGTTGGACTTGATGATCTCAGATGTCTTTTCCAACCAGATGATTCTATGATGGAGTCATGGAATCATAGAATGGTTTGACTTGGAAGGGACCTTAAAGATCTTCCAGTTCCAACCCCCCTGCCCTTGGCAGGGACACCTCCCACTGGACCAGGCTGCTCAAGACCCCATCCAACCTGGCCTTGAATGTTTCCAGAGAGGAGGCATCCACAACTTCTTGTGCCAGTGCATCACTACCCTCATCATGAAGAATTTCTTCCTAATGTCTAATCTAAATCTTCCCCCTTCCAGTTTAAAGCCATTCCCCCACATCCTATCGCTACTTGCTCTTGTAAAAGTCCCTCCCCAGCTTTCTTGTAGCCCCCCTTCAGGTACTGGAAGGCCTCTATGAGGTCTCCCTGGAGCCTTCTCTCCTCCAGACTGGACAAGCCAAACTCTCTCAGCCTATCCTCATAGCAGACGTTCTCCTGCCTTCTGATCATCTTCATAGCCCTCCTCTGGACCCATTCCAACAGTTCCATCTCCTTCTTATGTTGGGGATTCCAGAACTGGACACAATGCTCCAGGTGGGGTCTCATGAGAGCGGAGTAGAGGGGTAGAATCACCTCCCTCGACCTGCTGGCAATGCTTCTTTTGATGCCTCCCAGGATGTGGGTGGCCTTCTGGGCTGCAAGCACGCATTGCCGGCTCATGTCGAGCTTCTCATCAATCAGCACCTCCAAGTCCTTCTTTTCAGGGCTGCTCTCAATCACGTCGTCCCCCATCCTGTATTGAAACCATGGATTGCCCTGACCCAGGTGTAGGACCTTGCACTTGGCCTTGTTGAGCCTCATGAGGTTCACACAGGCCCACTTCTCCAGCTTGTTCGGGTCCCTCTGGATGACATCCTGTCCTTCTGGTGTGACCACTGCCCCATTCAGCTTGGTGTCATCTTTAAACTTGCTGAGGGTGCACTCGATCTCGCTGTCTGTATCATCAATGAAAATATTAAACAGCCCTGGTCCCTGTACGGACCCCTGAGGGACATAAGTTGTCATGGATCTCCATCTGGATATTGAGCCATTGACCACTGCTCTCTGAATGCCACCATCCAACCAATTTCTTATCCACTGAACAGTCCACCCATCAAATCCATATCTCCAATTTAGAGAGGAAGATGTTGTGGGGGACTGTGTCAAAGGCTTTACTGAAGTCCAGATAGATGATATACATTGCTTTTCCTGTGTCCACTGATGCTATCACCCCATCATAGTAAGGCTCACCGGTTGCAGAACTAAACATTGAGCATTCAACAGTTCTTCAACATTTACACCAAATTGGAAAATCAAAAAAGCTCGACAAGCGGGTGCTGCGTGAACAGAATGTAAATAAAAAAAATCGTTATTATGTAGTCTGCTCTGGGCTCCTTTTGCACAACAAAGATGATCCATTTCTTGATCATTGTGATATGTGACAAAAAATAGATTCTATATGACTGACAGCGTTCTGCGCAGTGGCTGGGCCGAGGTGAAGCTCCAAAACACTTCCCCAAACCAAAGCTGCATCAAAACATTATGGTCACTGTTTGAGGGTTGGCAAGTGGAGTCATCCGCTACAACTTCCTGAATCCACTGTGCCCAGGGTGGTGGTTGAGTTGCCATCCCTGGAGGTATTCAGAAGATGGGTTGATGAAATGCTCTGGGATATGGTTTATTGGACAGATATGGTTGGACTTGACGATCTCCAAGGTCTTGTCCAACCAAGCAATTCTATGATCCTGTGAAACCATCACAGCAGAGAAGTATTGCCAGGAAATCCACAAAATGCACCAAAAACTGCAACGTTTATGTCCAACATTGGTCAATTGAAACGGACCAATTTCCATGACAACGCCCAACCACAAATGACTGCAGAAGCTGCACAAACTGGGATACAAAACTCTCCCTCACCCAGCTTACTCACCAGATCTCTCTCCCACCGATTGCCACATGTTCAAGCAACTTGACGACTTCATGCAAGAGAAGGTTTTCCACAATCAAGCAGCAGCTCAAAACGCCTCTGAAGAACTCATCAGTTTCAGGACTCCAGAATTCTATGCTACTGGAATAAATAGACTTGCTTTTCATTGGCAAAAATGCGTAGATTCTAATGGTTCTTATTTTGATTAATAAATTTTAGTCTAAACTGAAATATACAGCTTTGAAGTAGATGGTTAAAAACAGCAATTACTTTTATACCAACCTTATACTTAAATATTGAGATTCGTTTTGATAATTTGTTAACTACTTAGATCTTTCAATAATTTCTTGTGGTTTTCTGTTTTTTCTCTCTCTCCAAGTTTGTCAAGGAAATAATTCACTTCCCAGGTCTCAAATTGAGAGGGAAATCCCTTTTCATTTGACTTCTCTACAGTTTGAAAATACGTATCTATTGTTTACTTGAGTTGGAATTTTTAGCAGTGGATTTTGAACAGCACCTTGAGCTCTACTGGGGCATTATCAGTAGAACTTGTATCATTTTTTGTGTGATTGTCTCATGGTGGTAATTTTCTTCAACATATTTTCCGTAGTAGTTAAACCTATTAATGTGATCAGTGGAGTACTTTAAATATTAATGTGGCTTGTTTAGATGTTAATAGATAATAACTATTGAAATAAACTTTGGGCTTTCATTTTCAAACATGCACCATTACTGTTATACTACTCCCCCCCAGATGTTATTGTTATTCGATCTGGAGAGAGAACGAGCTTCAGGCAGCAAAGTTGATGCTTCCCAGAATCACTAAGCTTACTTTGTTCACATAGTAGATTTCTACATAGTTGTGCATTTATGCATTTGTAGCTATTATGGTCCTGGGAAGTGTTCAATCTCTTGTACATGTGCAGTACAATGGCCAAGTACGTGCTGGAGGGAAGGGTGCTTTGCTTCATCTGCGTCCCTACCACACAGCCACAGCACTGTGCTATCACTGGGATATGTGTGGCATGTACGACAGTAAGGCAAAGAACTACTTTTGCAGAATGAAAATTCATTCTTGAATTTTTAAGATGTAACAGCAGAATAAATGTTATAGTGTTAAAATAGTAAAGCCAGATACAAGTAAGACATAATCTTTTTTTGTTTTAATCTCCTTAGGTATGAGTTCTAGTCAGGATGTGTTTTGATTTCTGAGTGCTATTCTCAACATAAGGTTTTAATTTATAAAGTACTTCCTAATGGTATATTAAAGATTTACTACTTTAACATTTTTACAATGCCTACTTAAACTGATAATTTGAAGTATATTTGTGAATCTGTACACTTTTGACTCTAGGTTTTGCTTGTATTTACTAACTAGTTACATTTGCCTTATTTAGGTATAATGACAAGGCTAATAAACTGGGCATTTTTGGGTACAGCTGCCTCTGGTGGAAGCAACTTCTTGCTTCCTATGCAATGCACATGTGTAGTCTCTAAACACTCAAATTAAGATCCCAGACTTCTTTCCTGCCTTCCAAACTGTGATCTTGTATCCTTTAAGGTTACCTTTTTTATTTTTCCTCTTCTGCCACACATCACTTGTGCTCTGTTCTACTGCCAAACCAAAATAAATACTTGGGTTTTTTTACTTTGTATCATAAGCATGGTCCTCAGCACTGTTTCAGTGTCCTAAAGTGGAAGATATAGCTTCTGCTTCTGCTAGCATAGGAGATGATTACATAACTCTGAACATATGCATACTTGACAACTGCTGTATTGTCTGCCATTCATAGTCTTTTTAAAAATGGATTGTATATACCATGAGTAATGTACATATTACAGTTCTGATAATTCAGTTTTGTTATTGATTGGATATCTTGGGTCTACCACTTGTGCTCCTTCACAGTCATCTCTGAACTTTGAGAAACATTCTGAAAATTTGTCATGGACAGAGAATCATTATGAAGCAAATTGCAGAAGACACAATTCTTCAGATGGGTTTGATCCTATCATTGGATGGCCTAATGGAGGTATAATTTAGCTTTCACAAAACATTTTAAAATACATTTAAATCATTGCTTTGTAACACTTTGGCTAGAAAAAAAGTCTGATGATAATAGCTGTCCTATGCTAAATGCTGTATTCTGTAGTAGAATAGAGGTAATGGAAAGACAGGTCTTCTGGGAGATGATGTGATGACTAAGGGTTGGTTAAAGTAGTGTCATTCCAGATGTATTACTCTCTTAAGTAGAAGGTGTTCAAGTTAATTCTCTAGCCAGCAACGTATAAATGAGCAGCCAGAGAAGGGGTTTGACTACTATTCTCTTTCCTTTGGCACTGTTTTGTGAGATACTTTCCTGTTGCTTTTGTGAATGAAAACTAAGTTTACTGTGTTATCACATCCCAGAGTATAGAGCTGCTGGCTTAATTCCTCTAACAATTTTGCAAAAGTAGAATGTTCTTTCAAAAGTGTTAGTAATTATATTTCTTTAAAATTAAAAAATCTGAGGGCATTTTGGGAGAAAAGAGAAGAATGGTTGGCGTTCACAAGGCAGAAATGGTACAGAAAATACAAACTGTTGTGGGGGCTACCATGGCGGAGGTTCCTGCACTCGTACCAGCACTTTCCACTGTGGAAAAGGCCAAGAACTGCATGAAAACAATGCATCTGATAACGAAACTGGGAAAAAGGAAGACAAGGAAATA
The DNA here is from genome assembly GCA_033558185.1 of Dromococcyx pavoninus. Classification (NCBI taxonomy): domain Eukaryota; kingdom Metazoa; phylum Chordata; class Aves; order Cuculiformes; family Neomorphidae; genus Dromococcyx; species Dromococcyx pavoninus. Next base: position 714,564 of record JAUMJL010000487.1, read on the forward strand.
CCCAAACAGTTTGAGGCTGAGGAGTTTGTAAGTCAATTGTATTTATAATAAACAAGGTTTCATTGTTTCTGCAAGTGCAATTTTGTCCATTACAAGATACTTCATGAGATTTCACCAGTTACATATCATCATATAAGGGATCACCTTTCCCATAGGTAAGAGGGTGTTAGTCATTTGTCCGCTAACTTGTTTCTCTTTTTATATCCATTTTTTATCATTATGTTTTTATTATTGTTACTTAAGTGTTTAAGTGAAACTATAATTGGATTCTAAGTTTATTTCATAATATCTTACCACAGTTTACTGTGGCATGTGTATGTATTAAATTCTACACAAGTACCTTACTGGAAATCCAAAGTACTAACAAAATGATCTTTCTGCCACTGGCCGTTTGAGGTCCCATGCTTCAACCTAAAATTGTAGGATGTAAGGAGAAGGGTGAACCATGCATCATGTGTTTTGTTTTCTCTAGATAGTTCATATAATGGTATTGACTGTATTGACTGCTGCTTGAGATGTTTTGTTGGAGAAGAGAGACAAGTGAGCATTGATCTATTTGAGTCACAGGAGGAAGTGTCTAGTCTGTCTCCATTTAAAATCTTTGACAGCAGAGGTCATACTTCCAATATTATTGTGGTTCTTTATTTCATTGGTCTCACAATTCAAGACTTATTATTAAATTTTATTTTTAATAATGATTAATTTTCCTTTCAGCCATCTTTGAATCCTGAATATGAGAGAACACCAAACCAGAATAAGTCTTTAGCTGCAGGTGTGTGGGGTGAGTATTTTTGATGTTTCTAAATATAAAAATATAGTGGATGTCTGAAGTTGTTTTATTTGAAACATAGGATTTTTTTAGAATATTACAGAGGTATAGATTGAAATTGAGGAAACTTCAGTATTATTACAATGTAAGTATCTTTTTGTTAGAGAGGTGACACTTCTTTTTGGCTATCAATCTGGTGTGTAGACACAGCCACAACTAGGATTCTTTCCAAGAACAAGTATATGTCTTTTTGTAAAGACGTCAAGAATTTATCTCCCAAGAGGAAATGTGATGAAGGTGGGTCACTTAAACTAGTGAAGTGATTGCTAGCTGAAGACTTTGTAAAAGAATGCTCCTGACTGATTAGAGCTGTTGAAAGATCTTGGAGAGAAACCTAGGAGGGCTGGGAAGAGCAGGTTAGTTTGCAGAGACTTAAGGTCTTAAGCTGTTGGTTGTGTTTATGAACTACTTTTAACAAAGCCAGTACTGTGAGTGGATCTTTAACTGAACTGTAGTCTGGGTTTGTTTTCTCATCTTCACCTGATAAATTTGGCTACCACTTTACAGTTCTGTGGGCTTTAAGTAGTGAATTGTTCGCTCTAAGAAGGTGGCAGCTTTAGACTACACAGGTTTAAAGTAATAAACTTACTCAAAATAAGAATCTTTCTCTTTGATTGAATAGTTTACTACAACTTAAACTGTTGTTAATTCTGAGGTCTGAAACTGATTGCTTGTTTTAAATGGTACTTCAATTTGCTGATTCTTTTTCTCATACTTCCCCAGTATGTTTTGCGTTCTTAGGTAACACTAGGTATAGGCCAACCCCTCAATGTAAATATCTATTTGCTAAGAACTTTTTCAGGAGCCTAAACAATTGGACTGCTTTCCTTTTTTGTGTATTTAGCAGGTTTCATGTGAAAGTCAGGAAATATAGTTAACTTTCAATAAAAGAGTAACAATAGCTAATTTTTTTTCCTAACCAAGTTGTGGAAAATTATATAGCAACTTGAGTGTTTTACAACCTTTGCAGCACTCTGGCTGTGACTGCTGCATGATGTGGCTCAATTTGATCTGAAGGAGGGCAAGTTTTACAGGCTTTCTAGGTATTGCTCTTCACAAGCAAAAGAAGGAACAGTTCTGTTAGCTACATAGTTCTGTAAGCTACAGTACAGTGGCTTGTTACAGCTTACAGCTCGATGTCTTACTTTATTATAGCTCTGCTACTGGAAACCTTGTTTTGTAATTGAAAAAACCTGAAATTAAGGTTATTCTTATTCCCTATTAAAGGAAACAATATTCAGGACATGAAGAATGTTGCTATCCCCTTTTAATGACTGTTAAAAATGTATACTTCTGTTAGATTCCATTTTACCTTGTGTATCTGGGATCGGAGCATGTGAGTATTATGAAAAGTCTTCATAAAGTTTAATGAGAGCTAAGTATACAGCTATCACAAATGTTTTGTAACATCTACCTGCTAAACAAAGCTAAAATCACTTACGCTTTTAAGATAGGTTTTTTAAATGTAGGGTATGGTGAATCTGCCTGTGAAGTAGAAATGCTTGCAGAGAGGGGAGAATCTTGGAAAAGATTGTTCATGCAGCATTGGAATGCATGTGGAAAAAAAAAGTCTTCTTTTTTCACTTTTTGAAAACTTTAGAACTGTTTTTAATAGATGTTCTTTCAAACCATTAAATGTCACTTACTTACTGAGTATGATAGCTGAATGTATATCTCCAATTAGTGTTCTCTCGAACCTGGAAATGGTGTAAGCTTTAGATATTCTATTATGCCCATCTGAGGCATAGAGATAGAGAAACTGGTCATTACCATGCTCTACAGTAATATGCATCTCTTCTCTCGTGTTTATACAACCTTGGTGTGGAACATCTGGCTCTAAAATGAGTTGTTAATAAATATGAGTAATTATTTTTTAGTAACCTTAAAGGGAAATATAAAAAACATAATCTCTTTTGAACTGTGTAGTTAGCTTCTTTGATTGAAGGATATCTTTATTTTCTGAAAGTAAAATTCCTGCATTGCCAAGTGAAATATTTTATAAAAGGTGGTTGTGGAAAACGGAACGGAACTTGTGTTTACCCAGATTTGTACAGTGTGTTATTTGTGGAACAATACTGGAACAAGTTCCTGATTTATGCCATTTAGACCATATGACTGTCCAGTACCCTATGAACTAGAAACTTAAGAATGTATATACATGCATATGTATGTATATATGTTTACACACACACACACTTTTTTCCCCAGAGTACCCTTTGAATCCTAAATCTAGATCTCCAAGAATGCTGGTCATTAAAAAAGGCAGTATGAAAGAACTGCAAATATCTGGATACCCTGTAGTTGGAAGTCTTCATTCACAGCCAGTAAAGAATGGAACTGGCACAAGTGTTTATAAAGGATTAATCCCTAAACCTGCTACTCCAACTGGAAAGGTGAGTCTTAGATACTGGTGGCATGAACAACATACTGAAAACAAACATGCTCTAATTCTGAATGTGCTTATTTCACCCCTGAGAGTACTGTTCCTAGAGTATTATGCTTTCGAATTTTGCTAAGTGCAGAACACCCTGAAAGTGAATGGAAACTCTTCTAATTTTTCTTTTAAACTATACTGTAATTGGCTCTCTCTGTTTTTCATTTACCTTTTTTGAGAAGTGCAAGAGTTGTCCAAGGGAAAGTGAAAAGGATGTTTTTCTAACATACAGAATAGCAATGCCTTTTCTATATAAGTTTTTAACAGAAAAATAGATATCTAGTGGAGAGCTATAGTTGGCATAAAAGTACCTCCAGAATTTATCCCAATTATTGATATAGATGTTCTTAGTGTCATTCTGGTCCCTCTCCATATGCAACTTTCCACGTTCATCTTTTGATTTTGTTTCAGGAATTTTTCTGTGCTCCTGAGAGCATTTGATGGAGCTGTACTTTACTGTTTTAACATACTACATTAAAACCACTACTTTTGGCTGTTGAAGACTCATATTTTGATTCTTAATACCTCAAATATTTAAGGGTCTTATTTGTTTGTAAATTTGACTCTATATAAAAAGTGTAAACAGTATTTGTGAGAGAGGATGAATTCCTCATTAAACAGTCTCTTTTCCACAGTAAACCAGGTATTTGCTCCAAATTATGGCTGTAGTTATGATTTGCTTTTGATTAATCATTTTTCTAAATATTCCTGGAAATAATCTTATTGTAGCTAATGACTCTCTAAATTTTTGTTTAAATTTTTGTTTAGACTACACAGTGGAAAAGACAAGTAAAAGAAAATAAGTTTGGGAATCCATTTTCTCATGAATCTGCGTATAGTATTGGCAATTTCAGTCCTTTCAAATCAACTGCCAAGGCATTTACTGTATCACAGAATTCAGTGAAAGAGGTAAAGCAATGTCTGTAGCTTTTATCAAAGCTATCAAATTTTAAACTGGTTTGCTTGGATAACTGGATCAGTATTAATTAATTTAATACAGAACTGTATTAAATAAGTTTATTTTTGTGGAAGTTAGTGTGGGAGAGAGAAATACGGAAGGTATGTTACTGGCCTTTAAGTACTGCAGTATTTGCTTTGTAAGTTTGTTTTGGAGTAAAAATGGTGTATTAAGAAGTATAACATGGTAGGTTTAAACTTCAAAACTGCTAATAGTGTGATATGCTTCAGAAGGTCCACTGTTTGTTAGCAGGGCTCCGTAAACTTTCATCTCTGGAGTTACATGTAAGAACTCAATACTGAAATACAAATATCTTCCTTCCGCTTTTGATTGTGGATATACATGAAACCTCCTCAAATGACAGGTGCCTGTGAGTCTTTGTTTTCATCCAAAGTTTTCTAAATGAATAAACTTCTAATCTTTCTTTTTTCTGACCCCCTCTACGTTAGTGTAATCAGTCAAATTCATCATCCCCTATTGACAAAGTTGGTCAGCCTTGTTTGACAAAACTGACAAGAATGCGGACTGATAGGAAGAGTGAATTTTTGAAAGCATTGAAACAAGATAGAGTGGAAGAGGAACGTGAAGATGAAAATCATGCTGGGCAAGAGGAGGTAGTTTTGTTCATACCTATTGTAGTTTCAGCAGTAACAGTTCTCAGACTGAACATAAACTACTTTTTATTTGGCTGTAAACAGCTGTTAAGTCATGGTCTTGATCTGTAAATGAAGGAAACAACATGAGGAAAAACTTCTTTCCTGTGAGAGTGATGGAGCACTGGCACAGGCTGCCCAGAGAGGTTGTGCAATTTCCTTCCCTGGAGATATTCAAAACCCGCCTGGACGCGTTCCTGTGCCACCTGCTCTGGGTGAACCTGTTTGATCGGGGGGTTGGACTGGATGAACTCCAGAGATCCCTTCCAACCCCGACCGTTCTGTGATTCTGTGAAAGGATTTATCACTCGAATTTTAAAAATTTGCTCCGAGTACTACTCTTTCTCCAGTGCTTCTTAGTAGTTTCTTTTTTTCTTTCTGCAGTATCTGCTCATACATGTTAGAGACAGATGTGCCTGAGTTATTAGCAACAAATAAAAAGAATAAATAAGCTTAGTACACTAACCTAGTCTTTGTGGAGGGCGGGCAATGTTTCACAATTTGGCTGTTAGTTATCCTACAAAACAATTAGTGGAAAAACTTAGTTCTGCTTCTCAAACCATTTCCTTTCTAATTTGAGCGTTTAGGTAGCCAGAAGTTCTCTATTCTTGATCTAGTCATAGGGGCAGTAGTTTGTTTTATGCAAATTTAAAAAAACTTGGTTTACTTCCTAATTGGAGGCATATACTGTGTATATTATTATGTGTCAGTTTTCTTTCAGTCTGGATCAGTTTATGCAGTGCTTAGCTGGCAGTGCTACCAGCCACCAACATGCCATAAGCATATAGTTATAAGCATGCATAGTCCAAGTGAAGTAATGTATTATTTAGGATGAGGTGATTAAAGGCCTTTGTTTTCTGTAAATGAGTGGTTTAAACTGTAAACAAAAAAGACACAAATTACAATTCAGCCAGACAAATAAAATTAGTGGTTTTGAGAAAGGGTTATTCAGATTCAGAGACATGAAAAAAGAACCAGCACCAGTGTGCATTGCTCATAAAAGACTGACTTTTCTGACCCTGTTCCTATTTCAGGCAAAATAAATTTAGCTGGATGTATCAGTTGGGAAAGATCTGCATCTTTCCATTAGGCATTTTATGGTTGAGCACCCTGAGATGGGTGTTGGGGTTAATGCTGTTCATGTGTGTTTAAGAAATACACAAAATTTTGATTTAAAATTAAAAAGACCTTGGGAAATGCTCTCTGAACATGACTTTTGTGGGAATTTCTGTTCCTGAAATTGTCTTGAGTTCTTAATATCTTCATGATAATTATGTCAAATGCATTTTTTTTGGTCCCTTTGTATACAACTGATTTTCAGAAGCAGTGTATTTGGGGAGATTTAGTAGTGAAAATTCTAAGGTCCTTGGACAGGTGTATGTAACATGTAGCCTGGAGTATTTGTTGGTAAGTACATGTGGCCTCTTCCCTGCCCTTGCTGTTTCACTAACAGGTGTGAAAAGATGTTAATTCATGTAACTAATAGTTGTCCTATTTCCGACATTCATTTTAATAATTGTTAGTAGAAGACATGGTGTGCAACTGATTGGATAGGGAGATAACCGCGCAACAGACTTTTATAACATGATCATGTTGATGGAATTTTAAGGCCTGCAGTAACAGATTTCATCTCTGAAATAATGAGGCAAATTGTGATCAGCAGCTGAATCATACTTGGAAGAAGCTATTTTGCCCTAATGTATTAAAATTGTTTAATACTTTAATGAGTTTTCTTTGATAATATGAGATGCATTCTTCCAGCACATGATTTGACAGGTGAATATATGTTTACTGGGGTATTTGTTCTTAAGAAATTCTTTCTGAGCATTCTAAAATTTCTGGAGGCAGACAACACTCTGAGTGGGAGGGGAATGATGATAGATGGTCTTGATCATGGATTCTAAAGTATGATTTTGTACAAGTGCAGAACTGGCTAATTGAGCGATTGCCTCCTGCTATGGATAATGATGTTATATGCCAAGTTTAGGGATTTTGTTTTCAACTCTCGTCTTTGTTTTTACGCTTAGTAAGACTTTTGAGGCTATTTGGCTCATTACTAAATAAGAATTACAAGTTGCTGAATGAGTAGAATTAAAAGAAACATCTCTGTGTTTAATATTTTAATAAACCTGGACAGTCTGCTTTCTAAATAAAGTTTCTTAGTTCTTATTTCATGGCTGGTAAGTTATAGTTGCTGTAACAACAACCTGAGAAGCTCTGTGATGTGTGCATGTGTGTAAGGGAAGCTGTTGTCTGAATTTAAAGAGCAGTATCCAATCTTTCTGAACTTGTGGCAGATGAATTTGCTTGTTGAGGTAAGTTGGCTGTGACTTGCCCCTTAAACCAAGCAAACTTGAGAACTCATGCTTTCAGACTTCTGACACACATAGGAACATCGTTTCTAAGTTCAACAGATAACTTAATTAAGCTGCCTTTCATACTTATAGAAATAAGTTTGCATTTTAAGATGTTTAAAACTTTGTAGAAAATAGTTTGAGGCTAAGCATGGGAGTTGCTTTCTACGTTACTTGATCAGTGGCATAACTTACGATTTCTGTAGTATCCAGGTACTGCAAGCTCTAGAAGTACAAACAGAATTGCCCCCAAAGTAGTAGAGAGTGTCTCCATTGAACTTAATTTAAATTAAACAGAATCACTGAATTGCAGCATTTACAGACATTTACTTGTGAATGGAATTTATTGTAATATATAATTATTTTTAACAGGATGCTGAGTCCTTTAACTTGCATAAGAGCAACAGTCCTCATAATGAAAGAGATATAAACCAAAACTTTGAAAATGAAATTCCGCAAGAGAACAGCGATGTTCCAATTACATCTCAACAGATCATTCAATCTTCAACTTTCCCTCGGGCAGATGTTCTTTCAAGCTCACTTGAGGCAGAGCATAGGTATGTAATTTATTATAATAGAAAGAGTGTTCCTTCATGGTAAGTGAGCATGTCTTAAATTCTTACTATTTCAGAAGTCAGAATCAGAAAAATGAAAACTCATAAAATGTTTAATGAGTACTGTCAAAGTCTTTTAGACATGTACTAATTTAACATGTAATATACTTTGGTTTTACTAGACTCGTGTATTGACATCTTAAACTTTCTTTACTAAAAATTTGATGTATTACATTATAAAGAAATAAAACAAACTACATAGTTACTTCATCCCTCTGTTTTTTGGTCTGCATGTCTAGGAAAAACAATGCATATAATTGCTATTTGTATTAATAATACTTTAAATGTTGCATAATAATACTTTAAATGCTGTAAAACTCCAGTGAGTTTTTCTTTGTTAAAGAAATTAATTACTTCTGTAGCTGACAGTTGACCCAGGACAGTGTACAGGAAAGGGAGAAAGTAACTTCAAAAAAGAATTGAAACAGTTCTAGTGTATCATAATAGTAACTGCAGTAGCGACTGGTAGAGATTGAGAATGATACTGCTGGGAAATCACAACTTAGTCTGGAGGTGAGCTTGTCATGAGCTCTGTTAAATTCTTAGTGCTTCTGGCAACTACAGAAAGGTGGTGATAGATTAGATAGATATTAATTTTTTTATGATAGATTCTACGTATACAATGGACTAGAGAACTTTTGTAGTGCCTGCAAAGGAAACTTTCATGACCTCTTATCCCTCATGAGTCTGAAAAGTGTAATGCACTGTGCTCTGTTCCTTTTTTTCCACCATTGGCTATGGAGACAGAAATCTTTGGCTGCTAGAGGCTGCTGATGAATACTTTATACTAGAAGACAGAAGTCAAATCTAACTCTCATTTCTCAATTCAAATGACTTTGAATGGCTTTCATAGTGGTATCCCAGAGATTCTGTTTCTCTGTACTGTACCAGCCCTTTGGCTGAGACCTCTCCATGCATGTAGGCACTTAGAGCTGAAGAACGGTGACTATACTAAAATGGGGAAATTGGATGAAGTCACAGTTGATTTTCATGTCCTATGCATCAGCAGCTGAACTTGCATATGATCCAAATTATTTTCTCTTTTGCTTTCTTTATTGCTGGAGTCCTGGAGATGAGTCATCCAATTGAAACAGAATATGAAAAACTGTCTGCTTTTTTTTTTTAGGCTGGTAATAAGGATCCTGAAGTGAGATAGTATGAAATTTGGCTTTTATCTTCTTACGTTCACTGGACTGGCAGAGAGAGCAGGGTCTATTTTGTATGTAAAACACGATGGCAGGAAATGTAATACTTGGTATGGGCTAGTGATGGTGTGGATATACGCTTGAAACTAAGAATGCGTTCTGTAGATAAAGTATTACTGTTCAATTTTTGCAACCTCTGAAATAAAACATGTAGTGGTAAAACAGGATCATCTATGAAGGACCTGAGAACTTCCGAACTTCTGTGCTTTATATATCTTTTGTAAGGCTTTTAATCTACTTTTTTGTAAGGGTTTGTTTAAAAAAATTATGGACTGATTAATCCATTTATTACAGATCTTTACACATCTATGCAGGCAGAGCTTGAAATGTCTGAGTGTGTAGCAAATTCCTTAATGTTGTACTTCTTATTTTAAAGGTTGTTAAAGGAGATGGGCTGGCAGGAAGATGGTGAAAATGATGAAACATGTGCTCCACTAACAGAGGATGAGATGAGGGAATTCCAAATCATTAGTGAACAGGTAATGCTAATGAGGGGGGATCTCCAGTAATTTTGATGGTTAGGGATGCTGCCATTTTATTTCCCCTCTCCTGCCTCCCTGTGCTTTCAGGAGAATAGTTGCTTTAAAGAAAATAGGAAGCCAGTGCTCATTGTAGGCAAGACCTATTCTCAAAATAACAAAGGAAGAGTAGGGGAGTGGTTCTGATTAGTTTCAGCATTGCTGGTAGTAGAATTGCACAGGCTTTCCAGCTCCTCAGCTTATCCCAAGGAAAGGGAATTTTCTTTCAAGATTTTTATACAGCTTCCTTGGCTTTCCAAAATCTGAATTTTCTCTGTTGGAAAATGAGGGACATTTAATTCACTAGTAACAAAGTCTGAAAAGGGCAATCTAGACTTGAATATTATTATGCTAGCCAAACACAGGCAAGATGCAGGAATGTCCTGCCACAGATGAAATGTAAGGAGTAAATTTATTTCCATTACCTCCTGAACTGGGGAAACTCCGAAACAGCACCCGGGCAGAAGAAACACAAGTGAGAATACAGGCACCATGGAGCTCTGTCCTTGCTAGAAAGTGTGAATTCCAAACCTGCCGCTTTGCCTGCATTTATCTGGGAAAGGCAGAGTAGGTTTCCTCTGTGCTTTGATCTTTCTCACAGCAAGGAAGGAATCACAAGGTTCTGCTTGTCAAGCACACCATGTTAAGCAATGATTAGCATGATTTATATGTTTTTCTGTGTCCCAGATGCAAGGTCATTTGAGTGTGTTTTACAATTCCTCCTTGCCAATCTTCCATTATATTCCCACGATTGGGTTTTTTTGTTGTTTTGTTTGTTTTTTTTAAATTAGGAATGTTTTATATACCTAATAGGGGTCAGTGGGGGAGGGGCTGGAAGGGAAAATCTTGCATAATGTTAAATCTGAACATTTGATAGTCCATAAGTCCATCCATGCAGGTGCTAATTAGAGCATTTGGAATATTAAAATCTTAAATGCTTGGCTTATTGCCCAGCTTTTGCACTACGTGTGGAAATGCAGTAATTACTTTCTTGTGGAATAAGTTGTTTCTTTCTCTCCACTGTCTGACTTTCCAACTGCATTAGGTAGACAGATTGGGATACCTATTCCTCCCTGCTTCTTCTCTTCCTGGACCCCTTCCTCACTGCAGACCCTGCCCTTCTTAGCACAGATGTTTGCATCAGAATGTGTAAAGTCAGGAGAGACCATGTGGGAGGGATCACTGGGGCAAAATGTCTGAGGAAGTGGGTGAGAAAAGAGGGTAAGCTCTTGTTCACTGCAGGAGCTTAGTTTAGCAAAGTTGGAGGCTCTTGGATGCAGATGGCTGACCCAGAAGTGAAGGTTTTCAGGTGAATATTCCTTTGTGTGTATATATAAAATAGGTCATGCAGTGGATCTAATGTAGCCCACAGATGATGTAGAGAATGCTGAAATGCAATAGATTGTTGTGTTTAGCTTTTTCTTTCTCTGAATACATCTTCTTTTCTCACTTCAGTTACAGAAAAATGGCCTTCGGAAAAACGGCATTTTGAAAAATGGCCTCATCTGTGATTTTAAATTTAGCCTCTGGAAAAACAGCACTTTCAAACCTGCTCTGGAGAATGAGGATTCTGAGACGAGCAGCAGTGATACATCAGATGATGATGATGTGTGAAGATTTCTGTAACATCTGTAGAAGCTTGTTTTGATCTCATGAAAATTTGGGGATGTATTGTCCAAAAAAATTTTCTAATTGATATAGTAACATACCCCATTTAGAGGAAGAATGATGGGACTTCTCTCTGAAGAAAGCAAGGAATGTTGTTTTGAACATTGCTGTAATTTCCCGGCAAACAAATGTTATAGAATGAGGACTTGTATTGACCCAGCATTGACTTTCTTCATCACTGCAGCATTTTGACTAGTAATGTGGCAATGTAACAAATCAGACTTCTTCATTTAATAATAAAAACAAAAGGACTTGTATAATGCCTTGCAAAGCTTCTATCTTAATATGTCCAAGTCTATTAGGGAAAAAAATGGGCAGCTTGACACTGTTTTGCTTGCCAAGTCATTTCTTTCTTACAGTGGAAATCCTTGAGTCAAATTTGTATGCAAAAAGGGCAACGTAGCGTTTTGGCTAAAAAGAGCAAAGTGCACTAAAACTGTTTTCCTTAATTGAACTGTTCTACTGTTCTGCTTCTTCCACACATAACTGTTCTTTAGCCACTTGTAGTGTAGTCATTGTTATTAATGGCAAAAAAAATAACCCCTCATTTTTCGGTTACAAATTTCTAGAACTAACCTTTAAATTGAAAGCTTTATATGGGGTATTGCACGACCCAGTATTCTCACAGTGAACATATTTCTTGTGGGAAAATAAGCACTTTGATTTTACTATTCATGTGCAGAATAATTTACATACTGAAAACGGTAACAGAAGCACAGGACACAATGAGTCGTGAGCAAAGGAAGTAACAGGACTTAAGTAGTTGTTTTGCTTCATAAAATGAAACACCTTTACAACTTTGTAACTTGTCTTCTATGAGTGTGACTTCTTGTGACTACTTCCATCGTATCTGCTGTGTTGTCCATTCTGGTTGTATACACCCAGCATAATTACTCTGTACTCATACTACACCATGTTCGGGTTTCTGAAGTCTATTGTGTTTGATACGGTGATTTGATGATGTGCAGATGCATAACCTTAACCAACTTCTGGGTTCAGTTCTAGTCCTATAAGTGGTCCATTCTGACCCTTCATGCTAGTTCAGAAACTGACATCAAAGGTCTGTGTGGCCCTTAGCTTAAATGGTTATCTGCCTGCTCTGTTACTTCAGTTTGCCCCTCACTGCAGTAACAGATGGAAATGGAGAAGCTGTGATGTTTTCACTGAGGAATCGATTTTTATTTACTTAATGGCAAAGCTGAGTAATGCATTGGTCCTCTTTTCTGACGCCTTAATAAGAAACACTTTCTTTAGTCACTCACTGAGGAACTCTGGTTTTGGTTGATTTTTTTTTATTTTTATTTTCCTAGGAAGTGTCACTTGAAACAAAGTTTGGGTTTCATATTTTACTTCCATAAAACGTATGAAAGCATTCTTTTGCACTATCCCCTCCCTTTTGTTCAGTACTTGAGGACGTAAAGCAGAATGAAATCTGATTTTCTAGTATTTAACAATGCAACTTTTTGCATCTTTGACTTTTTTCCTTTCCCAAGGCAATTTTAGCAGTTTATGAGACGTTCTCTTTTGTCATACTTGAACCATGATCCATTCCTAGGATAAATCCTCTCTTGTTTTTCTGCTTGAGCATATTAAACACTAGGAAGGAAGTCTACCTTAAAGGCTTAAGAAGTTATTGGACTAAGCTTGCCCATTCCTTTAGTAGGTTCTAGCAAGCTTTAGATATTAAAGAATGTCTGCTGGAGACTGTCATTGCTCAGCACCAGAGAGCTTGAATTTAGTGACAGTAGTCACTGATTGCTGCATGCAGACATGGCACTGCTGTATGATTTGCAGTAATCGCTGCTATTTTTCTTCTTAATCCTGTCTCTATTGGAAGAGAACCACATCTTCTTAGTTCCCCTTCCCATCCTTTTTTAAAAGGGAAGATGACTGATTAATCACTCATTTTCTGATCTACTGGTGATGAGGAATGTGCCCTCTATGTATGCTGGTAGTATGGAGGGTACCTTTGTTTAACATAAGGATCTGAAGCTCCTTTGCCTTATCGAGAATGACTAGAGGCCTTCCTCACTCACTTGTACAGGGCCTTTTTTTCTCTTAACTGAGAAGTTAGATATCTTTCCTGAAAAGAGTGTTAATTACAATAAAGTTGTCCATTGACGCATATTGGACCTAATCAAGATTCTGAAGAAGATTTTTGCTGTCTGTAATCACAATATTTGAGAAATGTTATCAAGTATGAAGGAAATAATTGTTTTTTGTTCTCCTATGCAATTGCCTCTGGAGGGGGAAAAATAAAATCTGTTTTGCTTATGATGGGGACCTCAACTTTAGTGTTTCTTCTTTAAAGAATGTCTGGTTTTCAGTATGCATTTAAAGAAGCTTTCTTACTCCAGCTACAGGAGACATCACACTTGCAGGCTCATCCTACTGGGGGACTTCAACCACCCTGAAACACAGCAAGCTTTAGGCAATCCAGGAGACTCCTTGAGTGCACTGAGGATAACTTCTTAACCCAGGTAACAGACACCTCTACTTGAGAGGATCCAATACTGGACCTGAGGGTCATCATTGCAAGTGCTCATCAGTGACGTCAAGATTGGAGGCAACCTGGACTGCAGTGACCATGCATTGGTGGAGTTCAAGGTCCTGAGTGATATGGGTCAGGTGAAGAGTAAAGTCAGGACCCTGAATTTTAGGAAACTTCCTAACTCAAGGAATTAGTAGGAACCCTTGGGAAACTGGGATGTGATTCGAGATGGCCAGCATCGCTTAACCAAGGACAAATCCTGCAAGACCGAACTAGTGACCTTCTATGAGTGATTGCATCAGTGGACAAGGAAAGAGCTATGGATGTCATCTATCTGGACTTCCGTAAGGCTTTGGACATGGACCACCACAACATCTTTCTCTCTGAATTGGAGAGTTATGGATTTGATGGGTGAACTCTTCAGTGGATCAGGAATTGGTTGGATGGTTACTTCCAGTGGGTAGTGGTCAATGGCTCGATATCCAGATGGAGATCAGTGACAAGTGTCCCTCGGGGGTCCATATTAGGACCAATACCATTTAATATCTTCATCAATGACAAACAGCGGGATTGAGTGCACCCTCAGCAAATTTGTAGATGACACCAAGCAGAGTGGTGTGGTTGACACCTGAGGGAAGGGATGTCATCAAGTGACCCGGACAAGCTTGAGAAGTGGGCCCATGCGAACCTCATGAGGTTCAACAAGGCCAATTGCAAGGTCCTGCATCTGGGTCGGGGCAATCCCCAGTATCAATACAGGCTGGGGGATGAAGGGATTGAGAGCAGCCCTGTGGAGAAGGACTTGGAGGTATCGTTGGATGAAAAACTGGATACAAGCCGGCAATGTGTGTTTGCAGTCTTGAAGGCCAATCGAATCCGGGTGTGTATCTGAAGAAGCGTGGCCAGCAGGGCAAGGGAGGGGATTCTGCCCCTCTACTCTGCTTTGGTGAGACCACACCTGGAATACTGCATCCAGCTCTGGAGCCCTCAGCACAGGAAAGACATGGACCTGTTGGAGTGGGTCCAGAGGAGGGCCACAAAGATGATCAGAGGGATGGAACACCTCTCCTTGTGAAGAAAGGCTGAGAGAGTTGGGGTCGTTCAGCTGTTCTGGTTTGAGCTAAAGCAGATCCAGTTCTCCGTTTACTTTTCAGTTAAATCTTTTCTAAGTGACTGCTTTTTCTGAAAATTAATTATTGTTCTTGGAGAGTGTCTCCTAAAAGTGATAATGCTTAATGTTTATAGTTTTCACTAAGCAATACAATGAAAAGTGTGAAGCAAGGCCCTCGTTTCTTCTTATTCCTATAGAAACCAAGGCCATTTCTGAAGTCAGTGGATTCTGTAAGTCAAAAAGGCAAAAAAGGGTCGCACCTGCAGGGAGGGGCGGACAGGAAAATGACCCCAAACTGACCAACAGAGTATTCCGTTCCATATATTTCATACTCAGTATAAAACTGAGGGATCGTGAGGGTCAAGCCCTCTTCTTTGATGGTTGACATCCAGTGAGGACCTCACCTGTCCATCCGCTCCCCATCTCAATCTGTGTGTTCCTGAGTCCAGCTCCCCTCTGCAGCCGAATGCAGTCTGGGGTGTTCCCCGTGCCTGCTCTGCAGCATCAGAGGTGATATGATCCTCATGGGGGGGGAGGGGGCGCTGATATTGGGGGTTGTATATATTTTATCATTATTTTATTAATATCATTATTTTCCTTATTATTGTTTTATTATTGTTATTGTTTCATTAAAGCTCTTTTAGTTTTAGTTTCCAGCCCACAAGCCCCTCTCTCTTTTCCCTTTGGGAAGGGGAAACTAGGACTAGATTGCCCAGAGTTTAGCTGCCAACCAGGCTGGGGAGGTGGGGCTAAACCGGGACATCAGTCTGGAGAAGAGGCTTCAGGGAGACCTTATTGTGGTCTTTCAGTACTTAAAGGGGGATTATATGAATGATGGGTAGAAACTTTTTAGCAGGACCTGTTGCAATAGGACAAGGGGTAATGGTTTTAAACTAAAAGAGGGTAGATTTTGATTATATATAAGGAAGAAATTTTTTATGGTGAAGGTGGTGAAACACTGGCACAGGTTGCCCAGAGAGGTGGTAGATGTCCCATCCCTAGAAACATTCAAGGTCAGGTTGGACAGAGCTCTGAGCAACCTGATCAAATTGAAGATGTCCCTGCTCATTGTAGGGGGATTGGACTAGATTACCTTTAAGAGTCACTTCCAACCCAAGCCATTCTATGAATCTATGAAACTGCTGGCTGCTAGAAACTGGAAGGAAAGCTTAGTCAAAGATGTCTTTGTTTTTTCCTTTTTTTCCTCTTTGCTTCTAGGAAGTGGTTGAGACAGTTAACTCTACTGCATGGAACTCTTGGTCTGATTTAGGATTATTGCTGTTGTGCACCAAGAATTATTGGCTCATTAGAATGATAAATGTGCTGAGTAGCTGGTCAGCTTTCCTTATGCTATTATTCATAGTCATTAGTGAGGTTTATTGCAAATTGAATGAGGTTTGTTTCATTCTCTGGATCTTGCTCTTCAGCTTTTCCTGAGATAGCTGGCAAATGCATTTGCTAGACTGGCATTGGCAGTGATTTGCAAGTCTGGCTGTGTGAAGCATAGGTGTGTATTGAAAACTTTCTTCTGTCTCAGGAGGTTTGTGCTTCCTCAGAGATTTGAAAGCAACTTCTATGGTTTATCTCTGTGTCTTGCTATCTAGGAAAGACCTTCAGACAGACTAAAGAAAAATTCATGCTGTCTTAGTTTAAAGGAAAAACTAAGATGTCTGTTGGGGTTATATCTCCCACAAGAAAATCACCACAGCCCTTAGCAATTAACAGACTTTAATCAAGAGGAGAAGACGAAATTGTATAGGAAAAGATAACAGCTCTCAACTGCAAAATATATATGTAACCAAACACAAAACCGAACAGACAGCAATGCTGTAACCCAACACTTCAAACCCAGCACCTCAAACGAGTTAAGTCAGTCCTCCGTGGTCCGGCTGGGCTCCGAGAGCAAGGGCGGTCGCAAGGCGGGTTGGAAATCCACTCCTAGGAGGCGCGGGGGGGGGAAGGAAGGAAACGGGAAAGAAGTCCAGAAAGTCTGCAGAGAAATCCAGCTGGTGCTGACTGCACTCCTCCTCTCTCTGACTCTCTCTCTGTCTCTCATCCAGCTGGTACCGACCGCACTCCTCCTCTCTCTGACTCTGTCTCCCTGTCTGTCTGTCTCTCTGAAGAAAACCGGCACAGCCCCCATGGAGAGGGACTAATGATCCCGAACGCCGCTCTCTCCCAACCACTGCACATGAGCCTGTAAGGAAAGCCGCTCCCTCTTCCCGGGATGTTCCCGATAATGCTGCCCCCCCAGAAACTCGCATTCCCAGCGGTCTGGCTGGTCACCATCAGGCCGGCCGGGCCCTCCCCCACCAGTCCCCATGTTGTCAAGGGGAGAAAAATTCTCTAAAAAACCTGAAACTACAACATCATCCACCCCAAATTTTTCTTCCATGCCAACACCTCCATCGAACTTAAACTTTTAACTATATACACATGTTTCCAACTATATACACACTTACAGATATGTACCTACAGATACATTAGTATGGGCAGCTTACCCAAAGATAAGGCCCCCTTGTGGCATGCATCGTTGTAATAAGTAACCTTGAAGTATTTGTTAATCAAACCTAGAGAATAATGTCTTGTTCACTCAAGTATGTTTAATTCTAATGTTATGCTGCCTTGGTAATTTGAATCTTTGTATATTATTTTAATCAAGCATGAAAACTGGGAACTGTCTTGCTTCATTGTAATAAGTAGCTAGGAGTAATTTGCTGATCAAGCCAACTGAGCAAAGGGAATAATGTAGCTGCCCCAAAGATGAGAACAACCTGCTTAGCAGAATGTGTTTAGCCATCATATTATTAAAATGTATTGTTTTAAGCAAATGTTAAACTGTAAATATTATATTACTATGGCGGTCTTTGTCTTTTACAAGGAAAATCTGTTTTAGCTGACTCTGCAGCAAAGTTTTCAGGAGTTGCCTGAAGCCAGCAGCAGTGTGCAAAAAGATAAGATAAAGGAAGAAGGAGTCACCAGGCTGGAGTTTTATGGCCTTGCTGGTATCTGGTACGAGGTTCCCAAGGAGACTGGAGGGGCCATCTGCCTTTTGCAAGAGATGACATAACCCTCTCCTGATTAACACTGAGGTGCCAGAAAGTCCAGGCCAAAGGGGGGCCACAGACACCCCCCCCCCGAAAACCTTTCCAGCGATAGTACTGGGGATAAAAGGACTGTTTGAATCATCTGTGGTTGCGAGTCGTGGTGGAGCTGCTAGCACACACCCCCCCCCCCGGACGCCCAGCGCTGCTTTTGCTTTCCTACCTAAATAAATACTTAGAAAACTTGATGGGCATTCTGTTGCCTTCATTCGCTTATAACATCGTGTTTCTCCATTTTCCTGCACCACCCATCAGGTGCAACCAGATCCTTGAGCAAAGATGATCCCACGAATGGGTTTGCCTTTGCTTGAGTCAGGGTTAATCCAATCCTTTTTCCCTAACATACCTCTCAGGTGTATTACAGGGACTTTATCTCCATCTACCTCGTGAAGGGATTCTGACTGGGCAAGGCCGGCTCGATTGACGGAGCCCCTAGTGTTGACTAACCAGGTGGTCTTTGCTAGATGCTGGTCCTAGTGTTTAAAAGTCCTTCCCCCCAATGCCTTCAAAGTGGTTTTCAACAGTCTGTTACACTGTTCAACCTTCCCGGCAGCTGGTGCATGGTAGGGGATATGATGCACCCACTCAAGGACGTGCTCTTTCGCTCAGGTGGTAACTAAGCTGTTCTTGAAATGAGTTCCATTGTCTGACTCAATTCGCTCTGGGGTGCCACGTCGCCACAGGACTTGTTTTTCCAGGCCTAGGATGGTGTTTCGGGCAGTGGCGTGAGGCAGCGGGTATATCTCCAGCCATCTGGTGGTTGCTTCCATAGTGCTCACCTTGGCGGGTCTGCGGCAATGTGATGTAGTCAACCTGCCCAGCCTCTCCGTACCTATACTTATCCCAGCATCCACCATACCATAGGGGCTTCACTCTCTTCGCCTGCTTAATGGCAGCACATGTCTCACAGTCATAGATAACCTGAGAGATAATGTCCATGGTTAAATCCACCCCTCAGTCCCGTGCTCATCTATAGGTGGCATCTCTGCCCCGATGGCCTGAGGCATCATGGGCCCATCGAGCCAGGAACAGTTCTCCTTTATGCTGCCAGTCTAAGTCTGTCTGTGACACTTTGGCACATGCCGCTCGCTCTGCCTGCTCATTGTTATGATGTTCCTCGTTAGCTTGACTCTTAGGCACGTGTGCGTCCACGTGGCGGACCCTCACAGTCAACCTCTCCACTCAGGTGGTGATGTCCCGCCACACATCACCAGCCCAGATTGGTTTCCCTCTGCATTCCCAATTGGCCTTCTTCCATCGGTCTAACCATCCCCACAGTGCATTGGCTACCATCCATGGGTCAGTGTAGAGGTAAAGCCTTGGCCACTTCTCTCGTTCAGCAATGTCCAGGGCCAACTGGATGGCTTTGAGCTCTGCAAATTGTTGGTAGCTAGGGTCTGGCGGCCGGAAGATATCGCGTTGTACGGAAAGATAAGGGCCCCTCTCCCCAGCAGCCAATAAGGTATTAGCCCATGATGTAACCAGTAGCCAACAGGTTTAGCTCATGATGTAAGCAGGAGGAAGTGACGTTGGAAACCTCAGGTATATAAACCCGTGTTATCTATCAATAAACGGCCATTTTGCCATCCACCACATTGGTGTCTGTGTGCAGATGGACCGAGTGACCAGAGCTTGGTCGCTTTGCCGAACCTGAACCAGATCGCCACGCCTTCACTGAAGGCAACAAGTGGTGCCGAAACCCGGGAAAACTGAAGAGCACAAACCCGGGAGAAACAAACCCGGGAAAAAGAAAAGAATCCGGGTAAAATCACCTGGTCGAGTGAACGGCGGCCGGACCGGCAGGACCAGCCCGGTGGGGAGGACGCTCCCGGACCAATAAGGAGGATGAAAGCCCTTGTGCAGGTCGTATCTCAATTACATAAGCAGTGGGGTATTGATTGTAAATCTAAACATTTTACTCTTGCTGTTGCAAGACTTTCAGAAATAGGGGTCATTGACCAATCGGTGGATATTCTCCACCCTGAAGTGTGGGATAGGTGTACTAAAGCTTTAGCCGAGGAAACTATGTCCTCAGGCAGTGGGAAACATCTTAAGGCCTGGGGGAAAGTTGTGCAGGCCTTGCAAAAGGCTATACAAGAGCAGGAGACCTGGGTGGCAGCAAGAGACTGCTTGATGGTCACCCCGAAAGTGGGAGTCGGGGCAGCCACGCAGACTCTGCGACCCCCCCCAGATGATAATGATCCTGCTGCTCCTGAAAATCAGTCTGAGGGTGATACATCCCCTCAATCCCCCAACCCCGTCTCTCTTACGGAGGGACAGGAGCAAGCAAAATCCTTTTGGGGCGGCTTACTTGAGGAGGTTAAGCACGTTGCGCAGGAATCAGAGCCTCAGGATGTCTGGGCTAGTCCACTGCCCTGTACGCCCCAAGATGGCGCCGAGCGGCAGGAAAGAAGGCGGGGCGAAGATACCAACGGCGGGAACATGGCGGAAGCGCTAGAAATGTCATGCGCGTGCAGTCAGGAAGGGGAGGAGAAACGGGAGGAGAAAGAAAAGGAGAAAGGCGATAGGCGCGATAAAGAAGGAAAGGGAGGTGTTTGCGAGGGGCGGGGAGCGGCCAATGAGAACGGCCATCTGAAGGAACGCCTCCATAATGCCAACACCCACCCCTCCTCCCACCCCACCCCCCCGAGCAGAAGGCGGGGCGAGCCCGGAGAGCGGGGACGGCCCGCCCATAAGGGAAGTGGGCGGGGCCGGAACCCGACAAAAAAGTACCGGAGGCCGGAAGTGACCAGTCAGTCGAGTTCCGGTTCTGAGTCAGACAGCAGCTGGGACGACAGGTTTGAAATCGAGTTAGATTCGGAGAAGGAGGAAATAAAAATAGATAAAATTAAGAGCCAAAATATTTTCATCCAGAATGGAAAGGGATCGCAGAGGAAGGAAATCCCTCTCACAGACTGGAAAAAAATAAAGATTGCGTGTGCCGATTGGGCTCCAGCAGCCACGCTAGCGTTCCCGGTCCGGGTGGCAGACGGGGGACAAAGGGTCCACTCCCGGATAAACCCTAAGGATATACAAGCGATTGTTAAAGCAATTGCAGACAAAGGGCTTAACTCTGCCATGGTCTCCACCCTCATAGATTGGATTTTTGGGGGAGATGACATGCTCCCATTCGATATAAAACAAACTTGTAGATTAATTTTTGATGGGGCAGGAATGATTGTTTTTAAACAAGAATGGGAGGATAACTGTGCAAAACAACTAGCTCAAGTAACTGGGGCAGATCACCCACTGCATGGCTCCAGCCTGCAACGACTGATGGGGACAGATCCAACCATGATTACCCCACAGGCACAAGCCCAAGGCTTGCGATCCCATGAAGTTATGGCAACTACTCGTGCAGCTAGAGAAGCCATTCGCACAGCCTCTAGAGTTATTGCTAAGCCACCGCCATGGTCCACAATAAAGCAAAATGAAAGTGAGAGCTTTACACAATTTGTAGATCGCCTCCAAGCAGCAGTTGACTCCTCATCTTTGCCTCCAGAGGCAAAAGGTCTGGTTGTTGCAGACTGCCTACGTCAGCGGTGTAATGCAAAAACCAAAGAAGTTCTACGATCACTACCAGTAGGATCAAGTATTGCAGACATGATTAAGCATGTCGCAAATGAGGAGCATTTGGCCCCGATCCAGGTGGCTGTTCGCACCGCAATAACTAACATAATGACATGTCTTAAATGCGGTCAGACAGGCCATGTGGTGGTAAATTGCCCCCAGTCAGGGAATTCACGCCCCCCATACCAGAAACGATACAGAGGACCATGCTGGGCCTGTGGAAAGAAAGGACATCACGCTAGGGAATGCAAATCTAAGTCCCGGGGAAACGGGAAGGGGAGAGGGCACCCGGGCCGTGTACAGCCCTCTCCCACTTGGAACACGAGACGGCCCGACTATGTCAACCCTGGATGGGGAGGGGCGTTTCCGAACCCACTGCCCTCTCAACAAGCAACCAATTACACGGTCCAACCAACGGTCCAGCCGAATCCACCTCTGTCTCAGGGACAGCAGGAACCACCTTTTGGGGAAAAGACCCCAGGGTGACCCTGGCAGTAAAGTGCGATAACCCGCCAGTGGTGTGGGGAATCTGTTCCCTCTATAATACCTCAAATGATACCACAATTAGCGTTCCATTTTTAATTGACACTGGAGCAGATGTTACAGTCATTCCTGATACGTATTGGCCCCCTTGTTGGAAATTAGAAGATGCTCCCATGGTGGGTGGAGTTGGAGGATTAACACGAGCTCGAAAGAGTGCTCGATTGATAGCAATCACGCTTCACACTGACGAGGGGCCAGAGAAAACCATCACTCTTTTTCCGTATGTCATGTCCGGAGTCCCACCCCTGTTAGGAAGGGACGCTTTAACTCTTTTAAAAGCCAGGGTGACAAATTTATTTTAAGGGCCACTGCTGTGCACCCACCTCCACCAATTAGACTGAAATGGAAATCATCTAACCCAGTTTGGGTCGAGCAGTGGCCCCTGTCAAAGCCTCGAATGGATGCTCTTCTTGAACTGATTGACCGTGAGCTACAGAAAGGTCACATAGAGCCCTCCACTAGTCCATGGAACACTCCAGTTTTTGTAACACCCAAACGAACCGGCAAGGGGTTCCGTCTCCTTCATGACCTGCGTGAAGTAAACAAGATAATCCAACCTATGGGCCCTGTCCAAACATTGTTGCCTATGAACTCTATGATTCCCGAGGGACAACCTTGTGCTGTCCTTGATATTAAGGACTGTTTCTTTTCGATACCCTTGCACGAGGAAGACAAAGAACGGTTTGCTTTTTCAGTCGTGTTTCCAAACAGCGAACGTCCCAACTTACGTTTCCAGTGGAAAGTGCTACCTCAAGGAATGGTCAACTCACCTATCTGCCAGATTGCAGTGGATCGAGCACTAGCACCAGTCCGATCTACTAACCCAACTGCAACTATCATTCAATATATGGATGATATTTTAATTGCTGCACCGTCAGGAAATCAGGTAGACCAGCTGGTGTTAACGGTTTCAGATACTTTAAAAGCGAACGGGTTCGAAATTGCGAGTGCAAAAATTAAAAGAGAACCATGTGAAAGTTTTTTGGGAGTGGGAATCACAAGTTCTTATATAACTCCGCCTCAAATAAAAATCCATCGGAACATTAAGACACTCCATGATATGCAGAAGTTAGTGGGATCCTTGCAATGGCTCCTTAACATTGTTCTGATCCCTCCTGAGATCATGGCTCCTCTATATGATCTTTTGAAAGGAAAGAACCCATGGGAACAAAAAACCCTGACAATAGAAGCAATGAACTCTCTCGACTTTATCGAGCAGCAGATGTTAACAAGTACGCTCGCTAGGTGGAACCCAGGTATACCACTTGATCTGTATGTGCACTTCACAGAAAAAGGGGGAGTAGGAGCACTAGCCCAGGGCCCCACTGAAAAAGCCCGACCAATACAATGGGTAGTCCTAGGAAAACCATCACGTGCATTTTCTCCGGGAATCGAGTGCCTCAGTAATCTCATCATGAAAGGCAGAAAACTCGCCCTAAGACATCTAGGCATTGAACCTGCCAGGATATGGTTGCCCTTTCGCAAACAGGTCCCGACACAATCAGTAGCAATGTCAGAGTATCTGGCCATAGCTCTCGTTGGATTTGGTGGAGAACTTTGTTACGCTGCAAAGCCCCCCTGGACTCAAATGCTGGCAATAGTCAACATCGACCTTCCATGGATGATCACAGACCGTCCTCAGCCGGGACCAACAGTCTTCACAGACGCATCCTCAGCGACTTCAATGGCGGCAGCAGTATGGCAATTGGGAGGAGAATGGCACTGCGTTAAAATGACCGACTGTGCTCTTTCTGTCCAACAATTGGAAGCGACGGCCGTAGCACTAGCGTGCGGACTGTTCCCAACAGAACATCTCAACATAGTAACTGACTCAATGTTTGTAGCTAAGCTTTGTTTGGCCATGTCAGGGCCTGGTGTGTCAACATCCACAGTAGCCTTAATGCTAGAAGAAGCACTTTTCTCTCGACAGGGCACTATATCGGTCATCCATGTCAATAGCCATAGTCCAATTAAGGTTTTTTTCCAAACCGGTAACGACAAAGCAGACGCCGCTGCAAAGGGACTGTGGACACTGAGAGATGCCCGGCAGTTACACGAGTCTCTCCACATCAGAGCTAAAGCATTGGCAAAGAGATGTGGGATTTCAGTCACTGACGCGAAACATGTAGTGGCTACATGTCCCCACTGTCAGAAAGCACCACTGTGGTCCAGCGGGGTAAACCCTAGAGGTCTTAAAGCCTCCGAGCTGTGGCAGACAGATTTTACACTCTGTCAGTTGTTGAAACCTCGAGCATGGCTAGCGGTGACTGTAGACACATATAGTGGAATGATTGTAGCTACTCAACACCTTAGAGTTAATTCTAAAGCAACCATTCAACATTGGCTGACAGCTATGGCTTGGCTTGGCATCCCTAATCAAATCAAAACAGATAACGGTTCAAATTTCGTGTCTAAATCAGTTCAAGCATTTGCTCAGAAATGGGGTATTACCTTAATACATGGCATTCCATATAATAGCACAGGGCAAGCCATAGTGGAACGGGCGAACCAAACTCTGAAATCTAAATTAGAGGTATTAGCAAAACCAGAAGGGTTTGTCAACACCATTCCCTCAGGGGACCAGGCACGTCTGCTAGTGACTGCTCTGCTAGCGTTAAATCAATTCCCTAGGGGGGAGGAGGTCAATAGTCCCATCCAAAAACATTGGGCCACTCGAGCACTGGAAGAAGGCCCGTCAGTCATAGTTAGAAATGAGCTGGGAGAATGGGAACGAGGATGGGAACTAGTCTTGACAGGGCGAGGGTATGCTGCTGTCAAAAAAGATGGTAGAGTTAAGTGATGCCCACTTAAGTCTATCAAACCAGACCTTCAGAATAAAACTAATGAAAACTGTGAGTCTCTATTCACAGGACTGGATCATTGGGCGCCCTCATAACCCGTACGCTCCAGTGGCAGGAGAAGATGATCGATCAACAAACACCGTGTCTACGCCTGGGGCTCCCGCGTCAGCAGAATCCAAACCACGCAAGGACAATCCCCACAGGGGAGGGTCGCGATGTCTCTGTGTGATCTTACTTTTAGCACTTGTGTCATCATCTAGTGGTTTGTATCAACATCAACCACGGGAATGGGTGTTAGGAAGGTTGGATAAAGCGATGGTGTTACGCACAGTCATCACTGCAGAACCCTCTGTCTTCCAAGTATCTCCCTGTGAGTTGGTTCCTGTAAGTCCATGTTTAGAAAACCTGATGTACTACATGTGCCCTTACTTTAATCCAGGCCGAGATTACTGCAATGCCTCTAGTCACTACTATTGTGCCTACTGGGGATGTGAGACCATAGCCTCTGACTGGAAACCTGGAGCAGGTGAGGACAAATACCTGATGTGGAGAGTCAGGAGTCAGCGATTAGGAACTGGTTACTAGACAAAGGCCATAGTCAGACAAATCTGCTTGAATTAGAAGATGTGGCATGAAACAAGGTCAGTCTGTCCTTGGTGGTAAACAAAGGAAGCTGGAAAGTCCCTAAAAGAAGAGGAGTGCAGAACAGAGAGCACAGAACAGGATAAGCGATAACTGCAGGAATGTAAACAATATGATATAACACAAATAGCTGAGCGACCAATAATGAGCTTAGATTTTGCAATATGTATGAGCTAATTATCACCATTATAAAAGTGATTGTAATGCTATTAATAAACGAGTTCCACTGATGAACCATCTGGTGTCGGTGACTCCCTCCGTTTTCAACAAAATGGTGACCCCGACGTGCCCCGTTATTAAAGATAACGGGAAAAGAACACCATCGGTGGACGGAGTTGGGTTGGGCTCTGAGGCGGCCAGAGCGGTGCTCAACGCTATTGGAAAAGGCAGGAGCAGCACCCCCAGGGATCATACAGGTGGTACTGGGCCATACGTGCTACCGGAGCCGGAGGACCGCAACAGCGCTGATATGGATCAGCAAGTAGCATATGATTTATTTTTAGTTAACATAGAAAAGCGAGGGTTGAAAGAGCATAGCAAGAAAGATATATTGGCATTGTTAGCTTGGGGACATGCCAAGGGCTGCTTTCAGAATCCTCATACAGTTCATGAACTTTCGGAGTGGCGTAAATTAGGAGATGAACTTTATGACGCTATCCTTAAAGATGATAAGACAGCCAAGAAATTAGGTAAAATATGGCGGGATATCCATAACGACCTTTTAAAGCAGCAGGCAGAACGTAGGGCTGCTGCCGCAGCTCTGCAAGCTTCTCGTAAAAATGCTGGGTATGGCCAGGAGGGTGAGCCGTTGGCTCCGAGAGTGTCTGCTGTAGTGATTCCAGCTGGAGAGACAGAGAGTGCGTCCTCAGATTCCGTTAAACCGTCAGCACCTCCATTAGAAGGAGGGAGTGAAAGCGGGGATACGGGAAGCGATGAGAATGAAGACGAGAGCAGTGGGGGGGCTACGCATGTGCTTAAATTGGCCCTCCAAAAGCCTGCATCGCTAGCAACCAAGCCGAATCGCTATGAACCCACCCCTCCTGTCCCTGGGGCGCTCAGCGACCTGTGGGAGGAGACGGCTAGAGAGCGTCGTGAGGCATGGGCTGCTATCGCCCGCAAGGGGGCAGAGGAAGGCGATGAAGTGTTGCTGGAGGCTGCCGGCTCCCTAGTCTGCCCCGTTACATACACCCCCGTTATAGATCAGAACGGGCAAATAACACACCGCATTGGTAATTATTCTCCTTTGGACTGGAAGTTACTTGCACAGCTGCGGCAGACAGTAGCACAATTTGGCCCGAAGAGCGAGCCAGTTAAGCAGATGTTAGATTATCTGTTCAATACCACCCTCTTGCTCCCAAATGATTTGCGAGGCATAGTTAAGCTAATATTTACACAACATCAGCAATTGCTGTTCAACGCACACTGGCAGGCAGAAGTTCAAGAGGCAGTGGCAGTTCAGAGAGGACCAGGTGATCCACTTCACGGGCTCACTATGCAGGAAATGATGGGATTAGGACCGTATTTGAGAACCGAGGCACAGATGTTAATGGGACCCGACAAAGTTCAGGAAGCGATGAGGCTAGTAAGAAATGCCATGGAACGGGTTAAAGATGCTGGTGGCATCCCTATGTATATGAGTATAAAGCAGGGTCGAGGAGAAAGCTTCGGGGGGTTTATAGACAGAGTGGCTGCTGCAATAGAAAAGGCAGGAGTACCAGATTACATGAAAGGCGCACTGTTAAAGCAATGCGCCCTGCAAAATGCAAATGAAGAGACAAAAAAGATATTGTTAACATTAGGAGCAGACTGGTCAATTGAAGCGGCATTAGAACGAATGTCACTACAGCCAACCGAGTCGCAGGCGTTTATAGTTAAAGCGCTGCAAGATTTAGGGTTGGGGCTGCAGAAACAGGCAGAAGCCAGTCAGGCTCAAGTATTAGCCGCTCTTGCGCCCCTCCAAGCCGCCGCTGTAGCACCGGCTAGCACGAACCCAAGCCGCCTATTGCCTCCAGGCATTAAGTGTTACCGTTGTGGCAAGCCCGGACACATGCGTCGACAGTGTCGTACCTCCGGGATCTGGTGCCAAACCTGCCAGTCCAGCTCTCACAACACGTCGGCTTGTCGTCGGAGGTCGGGAAACTCGACAAGGAGCGCGCAGAGCAGCCGCGCCCCGACACAAATTGCTGCCTCAACGACCGCAACATCAGCCTCCAGCCAGCCACCGCAGGCAGCTTGGGACTCGACCTGGCAGCCAGTGTAGATGTCACCTTAGCCACAGCTCGCCCCGAGAAAATACCAACTGGAGTGAGGGGGCCGCTCATTATCAACGGGCAAGCCTATGGAGCTTTGTTATTGGGAAGATCCTCGACAACTATTATGGGACTCTTTGTGCTTCCGGGAATAATAGATGCAGATTACTCCGGTGAAATTTATATTATGGCACATACCCCATTTCCACCACTGAGTGTCGCTGCGGGACAACGTATTGCGCAGCTTCTACCGTTACCACAGTTAACAAAGGGACTAACCCCTTTAACGCAAAAGAACCGCGGAACCCAAGGCTTTGGCTCCTCCGGATTGGCTATGTTAACCATGGATCTATCTACTCGACCCACCAAGGGCGTTGCGATATCGTACCAAGGACACTCTATACAATTGACAGCCTTATTGGACACAGGAGCCGATACTAGCATAGTGCAACCGGAATGTTGGCCAAGCCAGTGGCCTCAGCGAGCCACAATGGATACAGTAACTGGAGTAGGGGGATATACATTGGCGAAAAAATCTCCACTGGTAACGGTAACCCTGGATGGACAAACAGTCAATACTGTGCTGACTATAGTACCACTACCACCTACGGTACAATGTCTCATCGGGAGAGACATTCTCGCACAATTCGGAATAGTATTGTCCAATGATCAGCGCCCTTTAGTTTAACTGCCATTGCTTGGACTTTCCCGATTCCACTCACCTGGAAGACTGACGAGCCGGTGATGGTAAAGCAATGGCCTTTAAAAAGGGAAAGCCTTGAACAGGCACATGCCTTAGTAGAAGAACAACTTCAGCAAGGTCATTTACAACTCTCGACCAGCCCGTGGAATACTCCCATATTTGTAATAAAGAAGAAATCAGGCAAATATCGTCTACTCCATGATTTACGGAAAGTAAATGAACAAATGGAGCCTATGGGGGCCCTTCAGCCCGGGTTACCTAATCCTGCGATGCTGCCTGAGGCATGGCCCCTTCTAATTATAGACTTAAAAGACTGTTTTTTCACTATAGCGCTACATTCTAACGACATGAAAAGATTTGCATTCACATTACCAGCAATTAATAGGGGGGAACCGGATAAGCGATTTGAATGGACTGTCCTCCCGCAAGGGATGCGGAATTCCCCCACTCTGTGTCAGCTTTATGTGGATACTGCCTTACAGCCCTTACGGAAAGCATGGCCTGAAACTATCATCTATCACTATATGGATGATATCCTCTTCGCTCAAAGGGAACAGTTTAGCGAAGATCAACTGCAAACAATTATAACTACTCTTAAGGCATCATCACTTGTTATTGCGCCTGAAAAAATACAGCGAACTAGCCCATGGAAATATCTTGGTTGGACTATAACTACGCAGACAATTACTCCACAAAAACTACAGTTAGACACAGATATCACTACCTTGCATGAAGCTCAAAAATTTATGGGAGAAATGCAATGGTTAAAACCAGTTGCAGGCATCCCAAACAGCCTACTCAGTGCACTCCGTCCTCTGCTAAAAGGAACGGACCCAGCTTTACCCATCCGACTCACCTCTGCACAACGCCGGATCATCGACTCGATCGTTCAATGTATTGGTAATCACTATGTACAGCGTAGAGACCTTGATAGCCCTATAGATTTGACTGTTTGGTGTGCCCAAAGCCATCTGTTGGCAGCCCTGTCTCAGAATCTAAAGAAAACGGGGGAGACAAGGGTATTGGAATGGCTCTCCCCTCCGTTACAAGCAAGAAAAACTGTATATAGTAAAATTGAGCAACTCGCAGATGTAATAAAGCGGGGCCGTCAGCGTATCATTGATGTCACGGGACAAGCTATAGTAGAGAGGGCCCATCGAACTTTAAAACAGTATCTCAGTAAGCAGCAAGAAATTGCTGACCCTCAGCAAAGGTTGGCACAGGCTATTTATGTCATAAATCATCTTTGTGTGTTTGGGCAAGATAAGGATCCTCCTGCAGTCATACATATGAAAGAGAGCCAAGGCAGTAGTCACAAGCGTGCGCTGGTATATTACAAGGACCCAAAAACAGGATTAAGAGAAGGGCCGGTAGAAGTGATATACTGGGGTCGAGGTTATGTATGTGTTTCCACACCTACAGGGACCCTATGGATTCCAGCAAGATGTGTTAGGCCAGCCCTGATGACCGTCCAGCCACAGAACATAACCACGGACGATTAATGTCAGATTGGGACTGCCACTTCCAAGAGCTACGCAGGGGGAGAGAATGGACTCTCAGTAAATGGACCACATCGATCGTCTCTTAAGACCCATTCACCGTAGTGAGCAGCAGCGACTGTTATCCAAATTACGGCTTATCGTCCCACCGATTTTGAGCCAACTGCCAAAGGAACTGAAGTATGCATTGGTCAATATTGATCCTGACTATTTTAACATTATTTTAAGAGATTTGAAAAATTTGACAGAATGGGACGCAAACACCATTTATGCCTGTCCCTTATGTAAAACTAACTGTAATGCTTTTATAGATTTTTATTGTGCTTATTGTACCCAAGTAGTGCATTGTAGAAGAAAAGACTTGCAATCTTGGTTTTGTCCCACTTGTAACTATCAAATTAATAGACAAGGGGCATCTGCTTTGTATTTTTTAGCTGAGTCTAATGGTTTTAATATTGACTCTCTAGAAGAAGCTTTGCAATTATATGAATCACCTGAACAATTGTTTTTAGCCGAGCAGCGGGCAAGATTGACTTTTTGGGTTAAGGTCGCTAGTAAATCAATAGAGTCGCATATATTGAAGCATTATTGTAGGAATTATTATAAGAAATGTTGCAGAAAATATTACAGGCGTTGATTTTGCTTTGCAAGATAGAAGTAAGTTTTGCCTTTTTTCCAATACAATCCAAACAAAATGTATGGGTGACTTTGGCCAATCTTACAAAACAAAGTGCTATTTGTCTTTCGGTAGCTGATCATTCCAAATCTATAGCTGCCCATATACAAGAATTGCATGACCTCACTGGCCACCTACAGGTTAATTCAGGTTTTGGATTGGAAGATTGGCTTAAGTCGTTAGGCCTTGGTCCTTGGTTAACTAGCTTGTTAAAGACAGCTTTAATAATTTTGTTTATGTTTTGTTGTATTTTATTCCTTTTACCGTGCTTTTGTAGTTGTTTGCAGCGCATGATTGAAAAAACAATGCAGTCTATGTTATATGGGGTATATCCTGCGGTTAAAGAAAACGGGGGAGGTGTGGAGAGTCAGGAGTCAGCAATTAGGAACTGGTTACTAGACAAAGGCCATAGTCAGACAAATCTGCTTGAATTAGAAGATGTGGCATGAAACAAGGTCAGTCTGTCCTTGGTGGTAAACAAAGGAAGCTGGAAAGTCCCTAAAAGAAGAGGAGTGCAGAACAGAGAGCACAGAACAGGATAAGCGATAACTGCAGGGATGTAAACAATATGATATAACACAAATAGCTGAGCGACCAATAATGAGCTTAGATTTTGCAATATGTATGAGCTAATTATCACCATTATAAAAGTGATTGTAATGCTATTAATAAACGAGTTCCACTGATGAACCATCTGGTGTCGGTGACTCCCTCCGTTTTCAACAACCTGAAAGTCCAATGGGGACCTCTAAATTGCGTAAGGCGCAAAGCTGGGAAAGAGCATTGCAGGTATCTTATACTGCAAGTAATGAACGAACACGACCGGTCATGGACTTTCAGCAAAACTTGGGGATTTAGATACTGGGAATCCGGTAAAGACAGGGGAGGACGATTCTATATCAAAAAGTGGGAAGGAAAGCCCAATATAACAAGCAAAGGCAATCTCTTAACCTCCGACACTGTTTCAGCCAATCCTCTAGCAGTTAAGCAAATAGTTCCCTCAAACAAACCTATTGTAGATCCCATTCACCTGTTTGAGAGTCAAAATAATTACCTGTTTAGTAAGCCATTTTTTGATGTGTTAGATGCTACCTTTTTGTCACTGAATCAGTCAAACCCAAATCTTACACGTTCTTGTTGGTTATGTTATGATGTGAATCCACCTTTCTACGAAGGCGTAGCTCTCAATGCTCCTTTTAGTTATTCATTAGACAGTAATCCAAGTCAGTGTAATTGGACCACTCCGCGGAGAGCAATTGTTGTAGACCAAGTTAGAGGTGAGGGAGTGTGTTTAGGTAATGCAGTGAGCCAAGACACTAGTGTTTGTGCACAGACCTTTGCAATTGACGAAACCTATAAATGGGCAATCCCATCTGAGCCTGGGATGTGGGTCTGCCATCAGACAGGAATAACACCCTGTGTGTCTCTTAAGCTTTTAAGAGAAACTGCTGACTTTTGCGTGCAAATTTTGATTATTCCTAGGGTCCTGTACCATCCAGAAGAAGAATTTTACGATCAGTGGGAAAGAATGAACGATAGACTTCAACGAAGAGGAGTAATAACAGCTGTAACAATAGCAACACTGATTGGCCTGGGAGCAGCCGGTACAGCCACAGGAGTGACATCCCTGGTAACCCAACGCCAAGGCCTAAATCAATTACAAACTGTCATCGATGAGGACCTACTAAGAGTCGAGAAATCTGTGTCTGCTCTGGAACAATCTCTCTCCTCACTTTCAGAAGTAGTCTTACAGAATAGGCGAGGATTAGACCTCCTGTTTATGCATGAGGGAGGCATCTGTGCAGCCTTAGGAGAGGAATGTTGCTTTTATACTGATCACACCGGGGTGGTTAGAGATTCTATGGCAAAATTGAGAGAAAGGTTAGCTGAAAGAAAAAGACAAAGAGAGGCCCAACAAGGGTACTTTGGATCATGGTTTAACTATTCGCCATGGCTAACCACCCTGATGTCTTCTTTGATGGGACCAGTTGTAATGATCATAATTGCACTGATCTTTGGGCCCTGCATACTAAACAAGTTCGTATCATTTGTCAAGAGTCGGCTAGAAAAAGTTAATATCATGTTTGTAGAACGCCGACAGTTGCTCTAAAGAGTGCCTTATGTTTTAGAAGAAGTATTTCAACTCTACCTCTACCTATCCTCACCATTCCAAGTTGCACTTTATTAGTCTTAGTGATCTTTAAGTCACCTTATCAACACCACTTATAAGTTTATATCTTTTATAAGTTTTTATACATTTTCTAAGTAGATAATATATAAGATAAGATAATATATGATAAGATAAGATAGATAAGTTCCTTGTTTTCAACCAATTTAGTTAAGCATGGGGAGGGGGGATGGTAGCTAGGGTCTGGCGGCCAGAAGATATCATGTTGTACGGAAAGATAAGGGCCCCTCTCCCCAGCAGCTAATAAGGTATTAGCCCATGATGTAACCAGTAGCCAATAGGTTTAGCTCATGATGTAAGCAGGAGGAAGTGACGTTGGAAACCTCAGGTATATAAACCCGTGTTATCTATCAATAAACGGCCATTTTGCCATCCACCACATTGGTGTCTGTGTGCAGATGGACCGAGCGACCAGAGTTTGGTCGCTAAGCCAAACCTGAACCAGATCGCCACGCCTTCACTGAAGGCAACAGCAAATTGACTCGACCCACCTTCTCCTTCAGTAGCTTCTGCAACTTGTCGTGTGGGACTCCATATGGCTGCTTTCCACTTTCGGTTTCTCCCTACAATGCGACAGGAACCATCAGTGAACAGGGCGTAGCGTATCTCCTCTTTTGGTAGTTGATCGTATAGCAGAGCTTCCTCTGCATGTGCCATGTGCTCTTCTCCCTCCTCATCTGCTAGACCAAAGTTCTCACTCTCAGGCCAGTTCGTGATGATCTCCAGGATCCCAGGGCGTTTCGGTTTTTCAATGCAGGCACGCTGTGTGATCAAAGCAATCCACTTGTTCCAAGTAGCATCACTGGCATGATGTGTGGAGGCAGCCTGTCCCCCGAACATCCACCTTAGCACTGGCAGTCGGGGTGCCAGGAGGAGCTGTGCTTCTGTGCCGACTACCTCTGAGGCGGCTTGAACTCCTTCATGAGCGGCCAGAATCTATCTCTCTCTGTCGGGGTGTATTTGGCTTCGGACCCTCTGTAGCCTCGGCTCCAGAATCCAAGTGGTCGACCTCGAGCCTCACCAGGCCCCTTCTGCCAAAGGCTCCAGGAAAGACCATTATTCCCGGCTGCAGAATAGAGCACTTTCTTCATGTCTGGTCCTGTCCTGACTGGCCCAAGGGCTACAGCATGAGCAGTCTCCCGCTTTATCTGTTCAAAGGCCTGCTGCTGTTCAGGGTCCCAGTGGAAATTGTTCTTCTTACGGGTTACCAGGTAGAGAGGGCTTACAATCTGGCTGTATTCTGGGATATGCATCCTCCATAAACCTATGGCACCCAGGATGCCTTGTGTTTCCTTCTTGCTGGTCGGTAGAGACATTGCCATGATCTTGTCGATGACTTCTATCGGAATCTGACGACGTCCATCCTGCCACTTCACTCCCAGGAAGTGAATCTCTTGGGCAGGTCCCTTAACCTTACTCTGTTTAATGGCAAAACCGGCTCCCAGGAGAATCTGGATGATCTTCTTTCCTTTCTCGAAGACCTCCTTTGCTGTGTCCCCCCATACGATGATGTCGTCAATGTACTGTAGATGTTCTGGAGCCTCACCCTTCTCTAGTGCTGCCTGAATCAGTCCGGGACAGATGGTGGGACCGTGTTTCCACCCCTGGGACAGTCAGTTCCAAGTGTACTGCACACCCCTCCAGGTGAAGGCGAACTGTGGCCTACACTCTGCTGCTATGGGAATGGAGAAGAACGCATTAGCAATGTCAATAGTGGCACACCACTGCACTGCCTTAGATTCCAACTCATACTGAAGTTCCAACATATCTGGCACAGCGGCACTCAGCAGTGGAGTAACCTCAGTCAGGCCACGATAGTCCACAGTCCATCTCCATTCTCCATCAGACTTACAGATGGGCCAAATGGGGCTTTTGAAGGGTGAGTGGATCTTACTGACCACCCCTTGGCTCTCCAGTTCACGGATCATCTTATGGATGGGAATCACAGCGTCACGATTGGTTCGGTATTGCCGATGATCCACTATTGTGGTGGCAATTGGTACCTGCTGTTCCTCAACCTTCAGCAGTCCAACAGCAGAAGGACTCTCTGAGAGACCCGGCAATGAATTCAACTGTTTGATCCCTTCTGTCTCTACAGTGGCTATTCCAAAAGCCCATCTACAGCCCTTTGGGTCCTTGAAATACCTGTTCCTGAGGTAGTCAATGCCCAGGATACATGGGGCGGCTGGACCAGTCACAATGGGGTGTTTCTGCCAGTCTCTCCTGGTCAAGCTCACTTTAGCTTCCAGCACAGTCAACTCTTGAGACCCCTCCTGTCACCCCAGAAATAGAGATAGTTTCCAGGCCCATATGTCCTGGTGGCACTAACATGCATTGAGCATCAGTGTCAACCAAAGCCTTGTATTCTTGTGGATCTGACATGCCAGGCCATCGGATCCACATGATCCAATAGACACAGTTGTCCCGTGCCTCTACCTGGCTAGATGCAGGGCCCCTCTAATGCTGGTCTTGGTTATGGTGATCAGAGCTCCTTCCAGATGCATACATTTGGGAGGTGCCCTCTGCCAGGTCAGATCCTTGCCCATAGGAAACTGGCACTGCACTTACTCTCACCGATCTCCTTCCACTCTCCTTCAATTCTTGCACTCGGGCTTCTAGTGCACGGGTAGGTTTCCGGTCCCATCATCTCATGTCTTCTCCGTGGTCATTGAGGAAATACCACAGCTCGGCTCGTGAGGCCTGTTCCCTTTCTCTAGCTGGGGGGCGCCGGGCTCTGACCTCAGAGATTATGACCCGCTCTGGTGCCACTTGAAGACCTTTCTTAATCTCCTCTCTAAGTTTCCTCTGCTCATCCCTGAGACTCTCAACCAATGTCTCTACAGTAGAGATATGGCCCCGAGTTTACCTATTACAGAACCCACTGTCTCTTTGTTTCGTCCTGAATACATGGATGCCAGGAAATTGGAGTATACAGCTGGCCCCTGGTGTGAGAGGCTCCACCACATCTGTGATGTGCACCTGACCTTGTCTGGGTCGCTATTGGGTTGCCCATCCCTTCCAAAAAGTATTTCTAACAGTGCCATTTCTCTCAGACGTCGGATCCCTTCTTCCATAGTCTTCCAAGTTGTCTTATGATGATGTTCCTGCAGGATGTCTCTGTAAACAAACTTCTCTCTTACAGCTGTTAGAAGTCGCGCCCAGAGTGAAAGGGGTTTTGGTTCCCTCACAAAGACTTGCTCGATACCCACATCCTGGCCCAGAGACCCCAAAAACCTGGCTTCAGTATCATCAAGTTGTAAGTTTTCACCCATACGGTCCCAAACTCGGATTAACCGAGTCAGGAAAGGCTCACCTGGCTGTCGAGTAATGTCTTTCCGCAGACTACGGAGATTATCAAATGACTGCGATTCACTAATAATCTCTGGTTCTGGGTCTGCTACCTGTGAAGGTGCCACTTCCCCCTCATCATCCACTGGGCGAATTGATTTGGTCTTATATTTCCTTTTTTGGATAGGGACAACTTCTGTTGGCTTGGACAGTTCTCTTGGTTCAGCCATGTCCTGAGTCACCATGACGTCAGGCGTTTTATTCTCTTCCTTCTCTCCCTGGGGGTGCTTCTGGGTGCATTCTCGAGGGCCCCTGGTCCTAACTTCATATACGAGATAGGTCATAATGGCACAGGCCATAATGGTGCAAAACTGCAGGCAAACTACAAAAGGAAAGATATCTCTGGTGGTAGAGAGAGGTAGGCCAGTCCTCCACCGGGCCAGCCAGGCCCCGCCCCCACCAGTCCCGATGTTGGCAAGGGAAGAAAAATTCTCTGAAAAACCTGAAACTATAACACATACCTTTAACCACTTGGTCGCTAGAGTGTACTGCTCTGTTACTAAATTCAGTGTCTACCAAAGCCTGCTTCCATTGCATTTTCTTGTGCAAATCTGATCATCTGATAGAGATATGAGATCTTACAGGATATATAGTGGCATGCGTTTGTTAAATCCCTACAAAGATACCTGAGAGTATGCTTACTATATAGGCTTCATTCTATATACATCTTCCTTGAACATTCTCGGCAACTGATATGATTGCTGCTTTCCAGAGAAGCATCTCCACATCAGGCTGATGGAGCCTGGGTCAATATGAGAAAACCTGAGTTCCCCTTAGGAAGTATGGAGAGGTACCTTGTTCAGGTGGTACTAAGCAAGGCACTACAGAGGTTTCACCTTGGGAAGCAAAACAATGCAAACTTCTTCCACTCTGCCAGGAAGCAGACTTGAGTACTGATGCAACAAATTCCAAATGTTTGAAAGATGAACTTGGAGCAGCCTGATGGCCTAAGCTATTGCATTTTGGTAGGCTACCAGGCTGGCTGTATGCTGTCCTGAATTCATCTTCTAAGTCTACAGCTTCTGAAACAGGCATCTTTGCATCAGGTACCAAAAGACAGCTCCTGACCTGTATGCTCACGAGGGAGGTGATGTAGCTTTTTCCTCCAATTTGTTACTCAGTATAGCCAATAGCAGGAAATGATATGCGGCTTCGATCCTGCTTATTCTAGTATGGTGACTTTGGTACAATGGCTTCCTTTTGATTCTTATTCCTTCTTCTGTGTCATAGCTTGGTGTCTGGGAGCTCTGTGCTATCCTAATCTTTGCATCTTCCATCTCACATTGCTTCCTGTTGCAAGACTACTGAAGTGGAACCATCCTTAAAAAGTTATGGAGCATTCAATCTGAGCTTGTGTGTCTGTATTCTTGCAATCTCCAGCTTTATTTACACCTTCACCAAATGCTACACTACTGGAGTAGCCTTTAGAGTCAAACTCTCACATGATAGAGCGGTCCTGCAATTGCTGTTTGTGTGAAGGATGCTGTTGTTCCTCTAGCAGTGGCTATATGATATTTCTTCTTGAAATTATCCAAAGAAAATACACAAACATAAAATCACTCAAAGAAAAGTTTCTTATGAACAGGTTCTTTAAGAAGTATTATGTACATGCATGTTCATCTTCTGTCTTCCTTCTTCAGTTATTCAGTGTCTGTAGTTGGACACAACTGGAAAGGTGTAACTTGTAGTCTTGCAATAAGTACAGATGAAAAATTATCTAGCTTTGAGTCATCTAGCATACATGTGCACAAACATGTGCACAAACGTGCACACACACAATTTGAATGTAATAGAAGGGAACCTTGTAGAATTTTTAGCAATAACTTATTTTCTACACTTGCTATTTGTACCTGTTGGTGTTAACAGTGGTTCTTGTCGTATCATGTTTTTTCCTACCCAGGATATACAGAACTTAAATTCTATCCAGGCTGAAGGGCTTCTTCACCAGTTATCAGATTTGCTTATTTTCCTGTAATATTGCTTTAGGTAACAAGAGATACCGATTGGATGGATAATGTTTGAAATGAGCTGGTCTGTAAGAAATTGATGTGTACTGTAAGCAGCCTACAGAATCAAGTTGCTGTTTATACTACGCTATAAAAACTTGATTGCCAAAAGCTGGGAAATATTTTTGTCTACAATAGAAAGCTATTTCAGAAAGAAGCTTGTGTATGAATGTAAAGTATGCAGATATTTTACTAAGTCTTCACATGAGCATTTCTCTGCTCTTTTTGTTGTGGTCCCCCTCCAAAGTGTGTGTGCACAAATAATCTTTATACCAAATTGTCGTGGTTTAGCCCCTGCTGGAAACAAAGAACCGTATGACTGCTTGGTCTAGTCCCAAGCCAGCACCAAAGAACCATGTGGCTGCTTGATTGCTCCTTCCCCCTCCCCCAGTGGAATGAGGACAAGGACTGGAAACAAAGGAGGTAAAACTCATGGGTTGGGTAAAGAATGGGGTTTAACAGGGCAGCAAAAGAAGAGAAAATACATCAACAATAATAACAACAAAAGAATCTACAAAATGAGTGATAGACAATGCAAATCGCTCACTGCCCAAAAACGGGTGTCCAACATGCTCCTGATCTGGAATCCTCTGCCATGATCAGCAGCTGAACCAAGCTGTGGAACCCCAGCCACAAACCAAGCCGCTGGGTACTGCCAACCCTTTATATACTGGACATTACATTGATGGAATGGAATATCTCATTGGCCACTTTGGTCAGCTGTCCTGGCTGTGTCCCTTCCCAGCTTCTTGTGAAATTAACTCTTTCCCTATCCAAACCAGGAAATTAACCCTTTCCCAGCTGGAACCAGGACAAGAGTAAAAAACATTTTCTTAGTTCAAGTGGATGAATTAGTGTGGTGGGTTGACCTTGGCTGGATGCCAGGTGCCCACTCCCACTCCTCAGCAGGACAGGAGGGAGAAAATAAGATGAGAAAGTCATGGGTCGAAATAAAGGCAGCTTAATAAAGAAAAAGCCAAGGCCGTACATGGAAGCAAAGAAAAACAAACAAAAAATGTATTCTTTTCTTCCCATCAGCAGGCAAAATCCAGCCACTTCCTGGGAAGAAGAGCCTCAGTATGTGTAGCAATTGCTCTGGAAGACAAATGCCTTAATAATGAATGCCCCTTTCTCCCCCTCCTTTCTCTTAGCTTTTATTGCTGAGTAGGCATCACATAGTATAGAACATCCTATTGGTCAGTTTGGGGCAGCTGTCCTGGCTATATCCCCTCCCAAGCTCTTGCCCACCCCCAGCCTGCTGGCCTTTGGAGGGAGAGGTTTGGAGAGGCAGCCTTGATTCTGTGGAAGCACTGCTCAGCAATAGCCAAAACACTGGTGTGTGATCAACACTTTTCTAGCTACCAATGTAAAGTACAGCACTATGAGGGCTGCTATGGGGAAAGTTAACTCCATCCCAGCCAGACCCAATACACTCTAGACCCCATACCCCCTTTTCCATATTATTTGCATCATGCTCAGATCCTACATAATTTGATCATAGAATAGCTCAAATTGGAAGGGACCTATAAGTATCGGAGTCCGACTTCTTGCTCCTCACAGGGCTACCTAACACTAAACCATACGATTGAGAGTGTCATGCAGATGGTCCTTCAACTCTGACAGACTTGGTGCCATGACCACTTCCCTGGGGAGCCTGTTCCAGTGACCGACCATTTTCTCAGTGAAGAACCTTTTCCTAATGTCCAGTCTGAACTTCCCCTGACATAGCTTCATTCCATTTTCTCATGTCCTATCAGTGGTCACCATAGAGAGGAGATCAGCACCTCCCTCTCGGCTGCCCCTCTTGAGGAAGTTGTAAACTGCGATGAGGTCCCCCCTCAGCCTTCTCTTCTCCAAGCTGAACAAACCAAGTGACCTCAGCTGCTATTTGGGAATCTTGTCCTCAAGACCTTTCACCATCTTGATCGTCCTCCTCTGGACATACTCTAATAATTCAATGTCCTTATCTTGAGGCGCCCAAAACTGCACACAATACTCGAGGTGGGGCCACATCAGCGCAGCACAGAGTGGAACAATCACCTCCCTCGATCAGCTATCTATGCTGTGCTTGATGCACCCCAGGACATGATTTGCTCTTTTGGCTGCCAGGGTGCACTGCTGGCTCATGTTCAACTTGCCATTAACCCACCCCCCCAGATCTTATTCTTTGGGGTTGATCTCCAGCCTCTGTCCTCCCAATTTGAATGTATAATCAGGATTACTCTGTCCCAGGTGGAGAATCTGGCACTTGCTCTTGTTAAATTACATATGGTTGGTGATTGCCCAGCTCTCTAGTCTATCCAGGTCTCTCTGTAAGGCCTCTCTACCCTTGAGGGAGTCCGCATCTCCTACTAGTTTAATATCACTGGCAATCTTACTTAATGTACATTTGTATCCTGCATCCAGATAATTTATAAAAACATTAAAGAGCATTGGCACTAAAACTGAGCTCTAGGGAACCCCACTGTAATAGATAAATAAAAAGTTTTGCTTCAGCCACATTGTGATAGTTGAGATCAGTAGGCGGTCAGAAAGAATGTAAGTTTCCAAATATCCAATCAAGGGGAGAGGAGACAGGAATTAAGCAGCCATGTGGAGGAGGGAGTTTAACAAAGATGTAAATTAGAATTAACTGTCTAGTTAATACTCTCCTTTTAAGGGAGGGAAGGTTTCATCTATCAACTAGTTAGTTAGGGTAAAAGGACGCAGGTGCAGGAACTAAGGGAATCAAAAGTTTAACACTGAGGAAGACTACCTACCTTCCTCCTGCGACCCCTCAGAAGACCCACTGGGTGGCCGTATGCATGTGCAGTGGGGGGTAACAAATGTAAATGAATTATGGGAACTCAGCTGAATATGTATAAGATTCTGGGGAAAAGACATAAATATGTTTAAGTATCTTAAATAAATGTACGTGAGCCAGACAAAACGGTGTACATAGAGGAGCCATCCCCCTGTGTACCCAGTGCTGTAAATAAATTACTTTGCTTCTAAGACTTTGTCTTCTCTAAAACTATATCTGTGAGCCGGCGTTTCTCACACCACAAGTGACTGGCTGCCAGCCTGATGTAATCCCATTTACTACAACTCTTTGAGCCTAATCTGTCAGTCAATTGCCCACCCAACGCAAAATGGACATTTTGTGGGGAAGAACACTCTTTCACCCTGCTCATGACACTAGTAGTGGCAGAACCCACCCCGATCTTCACAGTCAAAAAGGGAGGGTAAAATTGTTTCTTTTGGTATCTGCGTGGCAAATTGGAGATTGACAAATATCCCAGGGTAAATTCAAATGAAGAGTTTATTCTGGACACAACCAAAACAGATGCTCATGCGCACTCTGAATTGCAACTTCTCAAAGGCACTTGGCCTTGTTAAACCTCATCCTGTTGGTTTCAGTCCATTGATCCAGCCTGTCCAGATCCCTCTGCAGAGCCTCCCTTCCTTCAAGCAAATCAACACTTCCACCCAACTTAGTGTCATCCTCAAACTTACTAAGGGTGCATTCAATCCCTTCATCCGGATCATTGATAAAGATATTGAACAGGACTGGACCCAGCACTGAACTCTGGGGAACACCACTCGTGACTGGTTTCCAACTGAATTTAACTCCATTTACCAGAACTCTTTGAGCCCGGACATCCAGCCAGTTTTTTACCCAGCAAAGGGTGCGCCTGTCCAGGCCAATGGCAGCCAGTTTCTCAAGCACAATACTGTGAGAAACGGTGTCAAAGGCTTTACTGAAGTCCAAGTACACCCCATCCACAGCCTTTCCCTCGTCCATTAAACGGGTAACCCTGTCATAGAAGGAGATCAGATTGGTCTGGCAGGACCTGCTTTTCATAAACCCATGTTGACTGGGTCTGATCACCTGGTTGTCCTGCATGTGCTGTGTGATAACACTCAAGATGATCTGCTCCATGACCTTCCCCGGTACTAAGGTCAGGCTGACAGTTCTGTAGTTCCCCGGATCCTCCCTCCGACCCTTTTTGTAAATGGGTGTAACATTTGCCAGTCTCCAGGCAAGTGGCACTTCCCCAGTCAGACAGGACTGCTGGCAGATGAGGGAAAGGGGTTTGGAGAGGACCTCTGCCAACTTGCTCAATACCCTTGGGTGGATCCCATCTAGCCCTATAGACTTGTGGATGTCTAATTGGCCAAGCAGGTCTCTAACCAAATCCTCCTGGATCGTTGGAGCTTCACTCTCACTGTCTTCTGGCTCAGGGGGGCGAGTATCCCGAGAACATCTCACCTTACTATTAAAGACCGAGGCAAAGAAGGCATTAAGTACCTCTGCCTTGTCCTCATCCCTCATCACTGCTGTACCTCCTGCATCCAGTAAAGGAGGGAGATTCTCCTTGGTCCTCCTGTTGTTGTTAATATACTTGAAGAAACATTTTTATTGTCTTTCACCAAACTGGCCAGTTGAAGTTCCAGTTGGGCTTTAGCTCTTCTAATTTTCTCTCTACATGATCTCACCTCACCCTTGTAGTCCTCCTGGGATGCCTTCCCCCTCTTCCAAAGCTCATAAACTTTCCTCCTCTTTCTGAGATCGATACAAAGCTCTCTACTCAGCCAAGCTGGTTTTCTTCCCCGCCAACTCATTTTATGGCACAGGGGGATGGCCTGCTCTTGCTCCGCGAGGATTTCCTTCTTGAGGAACATCCAGGCCTCTTGTGCTCCTTTGTCATTTAGAACTTCCTTCCAGGGAACTTTATCAAGCAGCCTTCTAAACAGTTCAAAGTCTGCCCTCCGGAAGTCCAAGGTGGCAGTTCTGCTGATCCCCCTCCTTACTCCTCCAAGAACTGAGAATTCTATCATCTCGTGATCACTGTGCCCCAGGCGTCCTCCAACAGTCACCTCTCCCACAAGGCCCTCTCTGTTCACAAACATCAGATTCAGCTGGGACACCTTCTCTAGTCGGTTCACTCACCAGTTGTGTCAGGAAGTTATCTTCCATGCGCTCAATGAACTTTCTAGATTGCTTTCTTTCTGCTTCTTCCTTTCTTCCTTTATACTTCCAGCAGACATCTGGAAGGTTGAAATCCCCCACATGAACTACAGCTAGCGATCATGAGACTTCTCCCAGTTGCTTGTAGAAGAGCTCATCGGTGTCTTCATCCTGGCTGGGCGGCCAATAACAGACTCCCACCACTATATCTGGCTTTCTGTACGTTCCGCTGATTTTAACCCATAAGCTCTCAACCCTATCATTGCCATTATTGTGTTCCATGCAATCAAAACATTCTCTAACATAGAGGGCAACCCCACCACCTCTCTTTCCTAGCTTATCCTGCCTGAAGAGTTTATAGCCACCCATGCCAGCACTCCAGTTGTGTGAATCATCCCACCACGTTTCTGTGATGGCAATTATGTCATAGTTTTCTTCCCTTGCAATGGCTTCCAGCTCCCCCTGTTTGTTGCTCATGCTGCATGCATTAGTTTAAATGCACTTTGGTTGGGCTGTTGTTTCCACCTCTTCCCTGAGTGGAATAGCCAGAAGTCCTAAGTGTCTTCGAGCTCTGGTTTGTAACCCAAGAATTCCCTTTGAATTCTGGCTTCCACCTGGAGTGCTATCCCCCACTTCCACTGAGGTGGCAGACCAGGGGCC
This sequence comes from Dromococcyx pavoninus, assembly GCA_033558185.1. Classification (NCBI taxonomy): domain Eukaryota; kingdom Metazoa; phylum Chordata; class Aves; order Cuculiformes; family Neomorphidae; genus Dromococcyx; species Dromococcyx pavoninus. Next base: position 758,339 of record JAUMJL010000487.1, read on the forward strand.
CTCACTAGCACATCGTTCCTCAGAACCTGAGGTGCCGTTCCTGTGCTTTATTCTATCAAGCCCAGTGGTGTTCCTCTCCCCCTTCCAATCTAGTTTAGAGCTTTCTTGATTAGCCCTACCAACTTCTTGGAAAGTGTCCTTCTTCCCTTTGGGGGCAAGTGTACCCCATCGTTTGCCAGCAGTCCTGGTTCGGAGCCAGGTATTTAATTCCTGACTCTTCCCACTCCTTCCCTCTCCATTTGCTATGAGATAAGAGAATACTATCTGCGCACCTGAACCCTTTACCTTACTTCCTAAAGCTCTAAAGTCCTTTTTAATCACCCTAAGGTTTCCAGTTGGTTTTTCATTACTTCCTACCTGAAAGATGAGCAGTGGATCATAATCCATGGTCTTAACAAGATATGGGAGTTTCCTTACCACATCTCTGACAGAGGCCCCAGGTAGGCAACAGACTTCCCTGTGTAATGGGTCTGGTCTGCATATTGGTCCTTCAGTTCCTTTCAGGAGGGAGTCCCCAATGACTACAACCCTCCTCTTCTTCTTTACAGAAGCCATTTTAATTGATGGCTTTGGGTTTCTTAACATGGGAAATGTTTCCAGGCTATGAAAATTGTCAACAATGGGGTTTGGCTCCACTTGCAGACCATTATATCTATTCTGTTTGGGCCCACTCCCAAAACTTGGCAGGCTCTATTTAAAGGGCGAGTCTGTGCCCCATTAGCATGTGAGGGGAGGTCTTACCATGAAATTTCTTGAATCGGGGTATGCGCGGAAAATCCTTCAGGAAGATTCTGGAATTGGGGCTGGGAACCCCAGGGTTACTGGCAGCTCAACAGACCCTTGCCAGAATAACCTCTGTGCGAACCCTTTGGGTGTGCATGCACAGTCAGGTGTGGAGGGGCAGAGACTGCTGTTGCATCTCCTTCACCTCCGCTGTAGCAGCTGCCCAGGACAGTCAGCCCATTGACTGGTGAGGGGGTGGGAGCGGTGCCTGCTCCTACACCTCCCCCTCTCATTGTTAACCAGGAGCCACAGAAAAGCCTGTCAGGCACACACAGTCCTCAATTCAGACAATGTTTAAGACACAACAAACACAAGTAAAGAAGTTGGTCTTTACAGATACTATGATGTAGGGTTAAAGCCTGGGAAGTAACACAGAGAATAACACAGAGGCCTTGACAGGGTTTGATAATGAGCTGAGAACTGGCTGACCTTGAAGTAGTGGAAAGTCCTGAGCAGTTTATCAGCAGGGATTAGGTAAAGAAAAACAGAATTTATGCTACCAATTAAGAAACAGCTCAAGGCGGGTGTACAAGTGCGTTAACCCAATCACCGATGTTAAATTGGCGCGTGGACAATGACTTTGCAAAAAGATTGTTATAAAAGAGCAATTTGTGTTACAAATAAACGATTCCGATTTGGACTTCATTTTGAACCTGCATCGAAGTCCATGCCTTTATCTGCTGCAAATGGCACCCGATCAGGGACCTGACTGAGACCTGACCGACTGGGACCAGAGACAGGAAGGAACCTTTGGCTAATCAAAATCGCGGGGAGAGAGCGATCGGCAGCGGTGCCCAGTTGTGAATTCTAACCAGCGGGAGAGAGCTGAAGAATCTAGGCATCACCTTACCTGCAGGACAGGTGAGCTACACAGCTGGGAACTATGGGAAATAGTGTGACAGGTGAGGAACGATTGGTAGCAAATATTTTTAAAAGGATCCTTTCAAATTGGGGACTTAAATATGACAAAATGCAACTGAAATTAATGTTAGCATGGATAAGGCGAAATCAGGAAGACGTAGATGTAGCAAAAATTTTTGACACAGGAACTTGGGAGGACTTGAAAGAAAAACCTTGGGGTGCTGCCACGTGGGGAGAAGGACTGGCAGCTGGTTTATTAACAACATGGAGAATAATCATAGAGTCACTGCGGGAACATAAAACAGAAAATAAGTTGTGACAGAAGCAGCGGCAGCTCTGGAGGGTTCAGCAGAGCGCGTAACAAGCCAGGTGATACCGACTGTCCCACCTTTGGAAGGATGGGAGTATAATGAGCCCGAACATCAGCCACAGCCTCCCGTGTCCGAACACCAGCTGCAACCTATCTTACAAGTGGAGGAGAAGAGGATCTCTGACTCCAAAAGCCTTGAGACAGTTGACATTTATAATTCCACAGCTAAGGGTGGTGGTGGTCATGACCATAAGCGGTATTGGAAACAATTTCGGGAATTTGCTCTTAAAGAAGGGGATAGTGAAGTAGCAAAGCAGCCGTGGTATGGTATGCCAGCAAGAAGTGGCACTCATGTTCAAACAGTACATGGATCACCGCAGATCGTGGAATTGACAGCAGTCATATATGTATTTGAAATATGGTCAGAACCGTTTAACCTTATAACTGACTCACAATATGTTGCTGGAGTGCTTACTCGTATTGAAAATGCATGGCTAAAAAACGAACACTTATTTTTGTTGAATTCAAGAGATTGCCGTTTCTAGTAAACACTCGTTGTCATGATTTTTATGTTCTGCATATACGGTCGCGTACACAATTGCCTGGATTTTGGGTGGAAGGTAACAGGCGAGCCGATCATTTAACAATGCCCGCCCGGGTACCTCCGGTTCCTGATGTTATGCAGCAAGCAGTTATGTCCCTTGCCTCTTTTCACCAGTCAGCCAGAGCCCTGAGGAGGCAATTCCAAATTTTGTGGTCTCAAGCTCGCCAAATTGTTCAATCTTGTTCTGATTGTCAACCTTTTGCAAATACCTTACCCAGAGGAGAAAATCCTCGTGGTTTGTCTGCCTTACAGCTATGGCAAATGGATGTGACTCACATTCCTGAATTTGGGAGACAGAAATATGTACATGTTACAGTAGATATGTTTTCTCACGCCATTTGGTCAAGGGTTTTAACTGGTGAATCGGCAAAGGATGTGATCACACATCTATTAGGATCGTTTGCTGTTCTCGGTGTTCCTAAACAAGTCAAAACAGATAACGGCTCAGCTTATACCAGCCGAACCGTGCAGTCCTTCTTTGCTCAGTGGGGGGTGAAGCATGTTTTTGGCATTGCGAACTCCCCCCAAGGCCAAGCTATTACTGAGCGAACACATGCAACCCTAAAGAACATGCTAGAAAAACAAAAAGGGGGAATGCTGGGAGAACCCCTGCAATGACGATTATATAAAGCAATTTATACCCTGAACTATTTGAACATTTTTGAGACAACAACCGAACCTGCCATGATATGGCATTTTTGTTCTTTGTTGTCATCCTAGATAATATCACACAAAGACAAGCCACAGGTATGGGTCAAGTTATTATCACAAAAATGGGAAGAACCTTTTGAGTTAAGAACCTGGGGGAGAGGTTATGCTGGTGTCATTATGCTTATGCATTGTGTCATGAGGTACTTAATACCTTCTTTGCCTCGGTCTTTAATAGGAAGGTAAGATGTTCTCTGGGCTCCAAGCCTCCTGAGCCAGAAGACTGTGAAGATGAAACCTCAATGTTCCAAGAAGACCTGGTTAAAGACCTGCTTGGCCAATTAGACATACACAAGTATATGGGGCCAGATGGAATACACCCAAGGATATTAAGGGAGCTGGCGGAGGTCCCTGCCAAACCCCTTTCCCTCATTTATCAACAGTCCTGGCTGACTGGGGAAGTGCTGCTGGACTGGACACTGACAAATGTAACTCCCGTTTACAAGAAGGGTCGGAGGGAGGATCCGGGGAATTATAGGCCTGTCAGCTTGACCTCGGTACTGGGGAAGGTCATGGAGCAGGTCATCTTGAATGCTATCACACAGCACATGCAGGACAACCAGGTGATGAGGTCCAGTCAACATGGGTTTATGAAAAGCAGGTCCTGCCAGACCAATCTGATCTTCTATGACAAGGTTACCCATTTAATGGATGAGGGAAAGGCTGTGGATGGGGTGTACTCAGACTTTGGTAAAGCCTTTGACATCGTTTCTCACAGTATTCTGTCGCGGAGAGGGCTTGGAGTAACTGCATATGAACCAATATGATCATCAAGCAGATCTCACTTTATTGCAAATAAAACCCTTGCTTATATACAATAGCTAAGATACTTGTCAACTTGTGATTGGTACATACATAGTGATCATGCATTTGCACCTTAACGTAATTGGATAAAATAAGCTGTTAACGAGCTGTTCACGTGCATACCGACTTGCCTTGCCAATGTAACAATCTCGTTTCTAACTTTCCTTTTTCTTGTTTACAACATCTGCAATTCCTCAGTCAAGGTCAGTTCATTAGCACCTCCCATGGACTTGGCTCGTTCAATACGTGTCCATTATCTTGCAAGAATCCTACAGTATTCTGACTGAGAAACTGGCTGCCGTTGGCCTGGACAGGCACACCCTCTGCTGGGTAAAAAAATGGCTGGATGGCCGGGCCCAAAGAGTTGTGATAAATGGAGTTAAATCCAGTTGGAGGCCGGTCATGAGTGGTGTTCCCCAGAGTTCAGTGCTGTGTCCAGTCCTGTTCAATATCTTTATTAATGACCTGGATGAAGGGATCGAGTGCACCCTTAGTAAATTTGCAGATGACACCAAGCTGGGTGGCAGTGTTGATCTGCTTGAAGGAAGGGAGGCGCTGCAAAGAGATCTGGACAGGCTGGATCGATGGGCTGAGACCAACGGGATGAGGTTTAACAAGACCAAATGCCGAGTCCTGCACTTGGGACACAACAACCCCATGCAGCGTTACAGGCTTGGGAAGAATGGCTGGAGAGCTGCCTGGTGGAGAAGGACCTGGGGGTGTTGGTTGACAGCTGGCTGAATATGAGCCAGCAGTGTGCCCAGGTGGCTAAGAAGGCATCTTGGCCTGTATCGAAAACAGTGTGGTCAGCAGGACAAGGGAGGTGATTTGTACCCCTGTACTCGGCACTGGTGAGGCCACACCTCAAGTACTGTGTTCATTTCTGGGCCCCTCAGTAAAAGAAGGACATGGAGGTGTTGGAGCACGTCCAGAGAAGGGCAACAAGGCTGATGAAGGGGCTGGAGAACAAGTCCTATGAGGAGCAGCTGAGGGAACTGGGATTGTTTAGCTTGGAGAAGAGGAGGCTGAGGGGAGACCTTATCGCTGTCTACGGCTGCTTGAAAGGAGGATGTAGCAGAGCGAGTGTTGATCTCTTCTCACAAGTGACAGGTGATAGAACAAGGGGAAATGGCCATAAGTTGCACCAGGGGAGGTTCAGACTGGATATTTGGAAGAATTTCTTTACCAAAAGGGTGATCAGGCACTGGAACAGACTGTCCAGGGAGGTGGTTGAGTCACCATCCCTGGAAGTGTTTAAAAAATGGGTAGATGAGTTTTTGAGGGACATGGTTTAGCGGATGATGGGTGCGGTTTGACTCGATGATCTCAAAGTTCTTTTCCAACTGGAAGATTCTATGATTCTATGATTACAGATCAAGGTATCTAGTGGATTCCTGTCTGCTGTGTTCTACCCTACCTTGCGAGTAACACAGACAGAAGAATACTAGAAGATGATACTACAACTCCACAAACTCCACAACCTGATGATGCTGATCTATTGCACCCTGGTGAATTGGCCGACAACGACCAGATTCGGCGTGACCGGCAGCAGGAACGGTGAGTACTGCAGCTGGGTGCTCAATCTGGGCGGGTGAAGAGTTCCTTGGGAAAGGCAAAAGCTCAGGAGAGGACCCTGGCAGGGCGACTCTCTCTGAACCCCAGAAGCGGCAACTGTCACGTGGGCCGACCGCGTGGTAGGGAGGCGGTACCGGAAGAAGCCGCGGGGCATTTAAACATCTCCCTGGGAGCGCCAGCGACCGGAGCGCAGCAAACAGGGTCACAGTATACAGGGTCACGGAATAGGCAGTTTGCGCAGGCAGGGCAAGCAGGCACTCTCTGACAGGTGGTTGACTTCCCAACTTCCCTGCAGCAATGGTGATCAGGCGTGGTAAAGCCTCTGCCACCAGGAGTGTCGGCATCCAAACGGAACCACTATTACGGGACGCAGCTGCCCAGACTCGAGACTGCAGGGAGTGTCTCAGCCTACTTGTGGTTCCTGAGGACCATACCAAAAATGCTTGTCTGAGGTGCGAACAGATTCAAGATCTGCTCCTTATGGTTGCAGATCTTAAGGATCAGGTGGAGAGGTTGAGGAGTATTCGAGAAAGTGAAAGGGAGATAGACTGGTGGAGTAGAACCCTCTCTCCTCCCAGTAATCCTCCCCAGGAGGCAGAGGAATGCCATATTCCTCATCAACAGGATAGGGGGAGTGACCTGGTTGGTGAGGAGGACTGGGAGCAGGTCTGCTCTCGTGGGGGTTATAGACCTCCCTTTCAAATGCCACCTTTCCAACTACCCCTACAAAACAGGTTTGGGGTGTTGGAATTTGATGCTCAGGTGGAGGATAGTGTGACAGAGAACTCACCCGAGGAGGCTCTTAACCTCACATTGCCCATCAGACAGGTCAGGACTTCAAGTAAGAAAAAGAAAAGGAGGGTCATTGTAGTGGGAGACTCCCTTCTGAAAGGGACGGAGGGCCCTATTTGTAGGATGGACCCAACTCATAGGGAAGTCTGCTGCCTTCCCCAAGCCCGGGTACACGACATTGCCAAGAGACTCCCAGACCTAATTAAACCCTCAGATTATTACCTGCTTGTGGTGGTACAGGCTGGTGGCGATGAGCTAGCGAAAAGAGGGTCAAGGGTAGTTAAAAAGGAATTCCAGGAGCTGGGACGGTCACTGGATAGGGCAGGAGCACAGGTGGTGTTATGCTCAGTTCCTCCGGTAGCAGGGATGTATACAGATATGAACAAGAGAATTTATGCTGTTAATAAATGGCTTAGGGGCTGGTGCCAGCAGAGGAATTTTGGGTTCTTTGATCATGGGGAAACCTTTACGGCACCTGGCCTGCTTGACTCAGATGGGTCTCATCTAACTCCAAAGGGTAAGAGGATTCTAGCTCAGGAGCTGGCAGGACTTGTTGAGAGGGCTTTAAACTAGGCATGAGGGGGGAGGGGGGAGTAACTAGGCTCACCAAAGATGTTCCTGTGGAGGATGAGCCATCTCAAAGGGTGTCGTCAGTAACCCAACTGAAGTGCATGTACACAAACGCACGCAGTATGGGGAACAAGCAGGAGGAGCTGGAAGTCCTGGTCCAGCGGGAGAGCTATGACATAGTTGCTATCATGGAAACGTGGTGGAACGACTCTCATAACTGGAGTGTTGCCATGGAAGGCTACAGGCTCTTCAGGAGAGACAGGCGTGAGAGGAGGGGTGGAGGGGTGGCCCTCTACACTAGGGAAACCCTGGATGCTGTTGAAGTCGAGATCGGTGATGAGCAGGTTGAGTGCCTATGGGTAAGGGTCAGAGGGGCAGTCAGGTCTGACCTCCTGGTTGGAGTATGTTACAGACCACCTGACCAGGAGGAGGATTTGGATCTTCTATTGTTTAAGCAGCTGGAGGCTGCCTCTAGATCGGCTGCCCTTGTTCTTTTAGGAGACTTTAACCTTCCGGATATCTGCTGGGAACTTAACACTGCTGAGAGGAGGCAGTCCAGGAGGTTCTTAGAGTGTATTGAGGAGTGCTTTCTGTCACAGCTGGTGAGTGAGCCCACCAGGGGTGAGGCTCTTCTTGACCTGCTGTTTACAAACAAAGAAGGACTGGTGGGTGATGTTGTTGTCGGAGGCTGTCTGGGGTGTAGTGATCATGAGATAATCAGGTTCTCTCTAAACAATGTAAAAAGAAAAGCCAGGAACAGAACATCGATGCTGGACTTTCGGCGGGCAGATTTTGGATTATTTAAGGAACTGGTCAGGAAAGTACCCTGGGAAATAGTTCTTAGTAGCAAGGGGGTCCAGGAAGGCTGGATGCACTTCAAGAATGAAATCTTGAAGGCGCAGGAGCGGGCTGTCCCCATGTGTTGTAAGAAGAGTCGTAGGGGCAGACGTCTGGCCTGGATGAGTAGGGAGCTTCTGAAGGAACTAAGTAAGAAGAAGAGGATGTATCGTCGTTGGAAAGAAGGGGACGTAAGCCACGTCATGTTCAAAGATGTTGTTAAGTCATGTAGGAGGAAAATCAGGGAAGCAAAAGCCCAGCTGGAGCTCAAATTGGCCACTTCTGTTAAGGATAATAAGAAGAGTTTTTATGAATATATCAGTGGTAGAAAGAAGGGCGGCAGCGACCTCCACTCCTTGTTGGATGTGGAGGGAAATATAGTAACCAAAGATGCAGAGAAGGCTGAGGTACTTAATGCCTTCTTTGCCTCAGTTTTCAACAGCAAGGATGTCAGCTCGCTTGACAGTTGGTCTCCTGAAGTGGTTGATGGGGACAGGGTGAAATATGGCCCTCAAGCAATCCATGAGGAGGAAGTTAGAGACCTACTGAGCCACTTGGATCCTCATAAGTCTATGGGGCCGGATTGGATCCATCCTAGGGTGTTGAGAGAGCTGGCGAATGAGCTTGCCATCTGCTCTCCATCATCTTTCAGCAGTCTTGGCTCACTGGAGAGGTCCCGGAAGACTAGAAGTTGGCCAATGTGACGCCCATCCACAAGAAGGGCCGTAAGGATGATTCAGGTAATTACAGACCTGTCAGCCTGACCTCAGTCCCAGGTAAAATCATGGAGCAGATAATCCTGGGTGAAATCATGCGGCACCTGCAGAACGGTCAAGAGATCAGGCCCAGCCAGCATGGGTTTAGGAGGGGCAGGTCCTGCCTGACCAACCTGATCTCCTTTTATGACCATGTGACTCGCCTGGTGGATGAGAGGAAGGCTGTGGATGTGGTATACCTGGACTTTAGCAAGGCCTTTGACACTGTCCCCCGCAGTAGACTCTTAGAGAAGCTGTCAGCCCGTGGCTTAGATGGGAGCACTCTGTGCTGGGTTAGGAATTGGCTGGATGGCCGAGCCCAGAGAGTGGTGGTGAATGGTGTCTCATCCAGTTGGCAACCGGTCACCAGTGGTATCCCCCAGGGATCGGTGTTGGGTCCGGTCCTGTTTAATATCTTTATTGATGATCTGGATGAGGGGATTGAGTCCATCATCAGCAAGTTTGCAGATGATACCAAGCTGGGAAGAAGGGTTGATCTGTTAGAGGGTAGGATGGCCCTGCAGAGGGACCTGGACAGATTGGAGAGATGGGCCGATTCCAATGGGATGATGTTTAATAAGTCCAAATGTCGGGTACTTCATTTTGGACACAACAATCCCATGCAGAGCTACAGGCTGGGGACAGAGTGGCTGGAGAGTAGTCAGGCAGAAAGGGACCTGGGAGTGCTGGTTGACAGGAAGCTCAACATGAGCCAGCAGTGTGCCCAGGTGGCCAAGAAGGCCAATGGCATTCTGGCCTGCATCAGGAATAGTGTAGTCAGCAGAACCAGAGAAGTTATCGTCCCCCTGTACTCGGCACTGGTCAGGCCTCACCTTGAATACTGTGTGCAGTTCTGGGCCCCCCAGTTTGGGAAAGATGTCAGGATACTGGAATGTGTTCAGAGGAGGGCAACGAAGATGGTAAAGGGGCTGGAGCATAAGCCCTATGAGGAGCGACTGAGGGAGTTGGGGCTGTTTATTCTGAAGAAGAGGAGGCTCAGGGGAGACCTCATTGCTCTCTACAACTACCTAAAAGGTGGTTGTAGTCGGTCAGGGGTTGGTCTCTTCTCTCAGGTGACCAGTGACAGAACTAGAGGGCATGGACTCAAGCTTCGTCAGGGAAAGTTTAGGCTTGATGTGAGGAAGAAGTTCTTTACTGAAAGGGTGATTGGCCATTGGAATGCGTTGCCCAGGGAGGTGGTGGAGTCGCCGACCCTGGAGGTGTTTAAGGGGAGATTGGATGTGGCACTGAGTGCCATGGTTTAGATGATGGTTGGTGTTAGTGTTGGGTTATAGGTTGGACTTGATGATCTCAGAGGTCCTTTCCAACCTTGTGATACTGTGATACTGTGACGTCATGGATGCAGATAGATAAAAGAAGGAAATAGTTGACTTACCTTGACTAGTACCATTGTCAGATTTTAGTTCAGTGACAGGATTTGTGAATGATTCAGGGTTGAGTAAACAATTTGTTAGCTAACTTGTTAGGAGATTTAGATTCTGGTAGACATGTTACACTGCACTGTTATACATTTTTGTTGTTAAGCACAAGGTCTCGGGTGTGAGGAATAAGGGAATGTGTTGTATGGATTTATCTGATCACTTACTAACTATTCACCAAGCAATTAAAAAACAAAACAAAACCCCTGATCTATGAGGACTGGGGGATTGGGGTTCAGAGAAGTAGCTAATTACCAGCCCTGTCTATCCCTCTTGAAGAACCTATAACTGTCCATCATAGCACATCAGCCACAGGACTCATCCAACCAGGTTTTGCTTATGCCAATGATGATGTAGCTCTTGGACTGGGCCAAAGCTTCTAACTCCTCATGCTGGGCCCATTAGTACAGGGACATTTCAAATATGCTCCAGTGTATTCAGCACACCGTGAAGGACCTTGCTAGCACATTGTCCCTCAAACATTGGTGTGCTGTCCTTTGGCTTATCACTAGCGAGCCTGATTTTATCCCTTTCACCCTTCAAATCTAGTTAAAGCTCTTTCAATGAGCCCTGCTAACTTTTGAGCAAAGATCCTTTTTCCTTTTGAGAAAGGTGTACCCTATCTGCTTTGAAAGTTCCACTGGGAAAAAGATTTTGATGGTGCTGGGGTCCATCAGCGCCACCTCCAAAGGGCACAAGACCAGGCAATCCCTAAATGCTGGAAGTCAAGCAGGTGAGGCAGAAGGCCAGCCTGGCTGAGCAGGGATCTTCTACCCAAATTGAGGTGTAAGAAGATGGTGTATGACCAGTGGAAACAAGGACAGGTGAGATGGGAGGACTACAGGGATGCTGTTCGCCACTGTAGGGCAGAAATTCGTGTGGCCAAAGTTCAGTTAGAGTTGAAGTTGACCAGCACTGTGAAGCATAATAAAAAGGGCTTTTTCAAATATGTTAATAGTAAAAGGCAGGCCAGAAACAACATTGGACCATTACTTGATGAGCATGGGCACCTCATTAACAGCAACTTAGACAAAGTAGAGACTCTTAATACTTTTTTTGCATCGGTATTCAATAAAGACATTGGGCTTGGTCCCCCCCAGAGCCTTGAGCTGGAGGATCATGACTGGGCAAACAATCAAACCCACAAACACCCCCAAACTTGTGCGGGATCTGCTGCTTCAACTGGATACCTACAAGTCGATGGGGCCTGATGGGGCTCATCCAAGGGTACTTAAAGAGCTGGCTGATGTCATAGCGAGACCTCTCTCAATGATTTTTCAACGCTCTTGGGATTCTGGGGAGGTATCAGCTGACTGGAAGCTGGCGAGTGTTGTCCCAGTCTTCAAGAAAGGCAGCAGGGATGACCCCAGTAACTACAGGCCTGTCAGTCTCACTTCAGTGTCTGGGAAAATTATGGAGAAGATTATTCTGGGAGCTACCGAAAAACACCTGAAGGACAACGTAATCATTGGTCCCAGCCAGCATGGGTTTATAAAGGGAAGGTCCTGCCTTACAAACTTAATATCCTTCTATGACAGGGTCACCCACCTCGTCGACCAGGGAAAACTGGTCGATGTCATTTTTCTGGATTTCAGCAAGGCCTTTGATACTGTCTCTCACGGTATTCTCATAAACAAAATGTCCAGAATACAGCTGGATAAACACATAATACAATGGGTGCAAAACTGGCTGATGGGTCAGGCTCAAAGAGTCACAGTGAATGGAGTTACATCAGGCTGGTGTCCAGTCACTAGCGGGGTCCCACATCCTGGGGCCAGTGCTCTTCAGTATCTTCATAAATGACCTGAATGAAGGACTTGAATGTTTATTGATGAAGTTTGCCGATGACACAAAACTGGGGTAGCTGTCAACACTCTTGGGAGCAAAGAGGCCCTGCAGAGGGATCTTGACAGATTGGAGAGCTGGACAATCACCAACAGCATGAAATTTAACAAGGGCAAGTGCTGGGTTTTGCACCTGGGACACATCAACACTGGAGATATAGATATATAATATATATATATACAGACTGGGGTCTGAGAAGCTGGAGAGCAGCCCCGCAGAGAGGGACCTGGGGGTTCTGGTCAATGGCAAGTTGAACATGAGGCAACAGTGTGCCCTGGCAGCCAAGAGGGCCAATTGTGTCCTGGGGTGCATCAAGCACAGCATTGCCACCCGGTCGAGGGAAGTGATTGTCCAGCTCTACTCTGCACCGGTGCAGCCCCACCTCGAATACTGTGTTCAGTTTTGCGTGCCACAGTATAAAAAGTACATAAAACTACTGGAGAGTGTCCAGAGGAAGCCACAAGGCTGGTGAAGGGTTTAGAGGGGAAGGTGTATGAAGAACGGCTGAAGTCACTTGGTCTGTTCAGCCTGGAGAAGAGGAAACTGAGAGGGGAATCTCATAGCTGTTTACTGCCTTCTCACAAGGGAGGAAGGTGAAACAGGTGCTGATCTCTTCTCTCTTGTGACCTATGATAGGACTAGAGGTAATGGCAGGAAGATGTGCCAGGGGAGGTTTAGACTGGATATCAGGAAGAGGTTCTTCACCCAGTGGGTGGTGGAGCACTGGAACAGGCTCCCCAGGGAAGCAGTCATGGCACCCGAGTCTGCCAGCATTCAAGAAGCATTTGGGCAATGCCCTCAGTCACATGGTGTGAATGTTGGGAGTGTCCTGTGTAGGGACAGGAGTTGAACTTGATGATCCTTTTGGGTTCCTTCCAACTGAGGTAATTCTATGATCTGTCCTTAGCAGGCCTGGTGTGTAGACTGACTCATGATCAAAAAACCCTAAAATTTTGCTGATGACACCAGCCACGGAGCCAGGTATTGATACATTTATATATCTTCTAACCATCCCATTGTATTAAATTCTCATAATTGAAATCCCTTCTTACCAACACTCACAACTTATACTACGTACTTAAACCATCATTATGCCCAACATACAGATTTGTACGTTTTCATTAACTACTGTCCCCCCTGTCCTTTAACAGATAGATATTATTCTCCCATTCCATGGGTTTCTTCCACTCCCCTAAATGTTCATAAGAACAGGCTATGAGTTTGGGTCTCATCTGTAAAGATGGATACTCAGGACAGGAGAAGCAGTATGTCCGATTGTTGGGCACCAACACTGGCTTGCTTTGGGTCATCGTTGAACTCATCTGGTTCCTTGCGAAACTTGATCTTTGTTAGTTCAAGTCATTCCTGCTACATTACTTCCTATAAGAAACAACTCACATCACAGATTATTTTTCCGCCAAGGTTAACTCTCCTTGAGGCACATACCAGGTCTCCCCATCCTTCTGCATTACCCACAGGTCCTTGAGAAAAGACAGTCCCATGAATGGTTTTGCCTTTTCCCATGAGAGGAGCAATCCACACTGACTTCCCCAGTGTTGCAAACAAGTTTATAGATAAAAGTCATGATTAAATAAAGTGTGACTTAATAGAGTTTGATCATAAGGTCATGCTATTGCTTACTGTATGAGGGAAAATTGAGTTATATATGTTTATAGCTAAAGAATTATATTTGCTTATAGCCAAAAGGTTATATGTGCATACCTGATTCTCTATGTCACTTAGCTAAGATTTCAAAGTTTCATCATGCTTATCCCCAATTCACTTACATTCCCATCTGTGCATCATCTGACGTGAGTTCTCTCTGGAGTTCAAATCTGAGGTTTCACAAAGCAGGCATCGGATTTTATAAAATAAATAATTTAATAGAGGGATACAGGAACATGGTCAACTCCGGGGAGAGAGACTGTCTATGAAGAGAGAGGCCAACATGAACCAAGAAATCCCTGGGCAATTATATCCTTACAGACTATTAATTCGATCCCCTCACGCAATGCTTTAGTCCAATAGTAATTGGGGTTCTGGGTTCTTCTCATTCCTCATTGGATTCCGTCGCTGTCAGACAGGTCATTATTTTGTCTTGGTGCAGCTGGTGTTGATCTGTATCCTTGAAGCCTCTGTATTTTCCTGTTTTGCGTTGACTCTGGAGGCCTTTTTTTGACTGAACAGGTTGTATGCGCTGGGAAAGTTTTTAACTGGAAACTCCCAGCTTGTGGCCTAGTGCTTCAAAGCAAGTCTTGCTACTCATGCTAAGAAAGCCAAGGAGACAGCATACCAAATCACACAATATTATAACTCTAGAATCTTATTTAAGCTAACAGTATACTGAGTCACACAATATTATAATTCTTAAATTATTTATTCTACTTAAAATGTTACTTATTTAGGCTAAACAACTAATCCCTGTTGAAGAGGAGAATTAGCTGGCATGCAGTCCAGGGAGAATTCAAAAGGGGCTCACCAGAGATCTGTCATTGGTAACAGATCTCATTGCTTTGAGGAGCTTCCTTGAGAGGCATCCCAGCGCAAGTGATCATTGCCATGCAGCCACACCACTTAGCAGGGAGAGCTCAAAGAAGGCTCACTTAAGCTGTCATATTTATAGGATAAAAGTGGTTGACTCATAATCAAATTGCATATAATAGAGCTATGCAGGAGACTCCTTATCCGTGTTCACTGTGGTGCTCTGCTCCTTGTGGATTTCCTAGAGGAGTTCTTGGCCTGGCTGCAGGCAGGCCTTTACCTCCTCTGAAGCCTGAACCAAACTGCTGCTGGTTTGGTTAAAGAGAGAGAGTGTGTGTAATGCATTCATCACACACAGCCACTTCCCTACGTGCACTACGGGGGCCTTATCTCCTCCCATAGTATGTAGGGGTTTTGCTTGGGCAGGATCAGGATGGTTAGCAGGTCCTCTGGTGTTAACCAGTCAAGTGGCTTCTCCTAAATTTGTATTCCAGTGCTTCCATGCCCCATTGCCCAATGCACTGAACATAGTATTTAACAGTCCATTATACCTCTCAGTCTTTCCAAAGGCTTGTGGGTAATAGGGAATAAGATGCATCCACTCAGTGCCGTGTCTCTCAGCCCAGGAGTTTATGAGGTTATTTTGGAAATGAGCCCCACTGTCTGATTCAATTCTTTCTGGGGTACCATGTTGCCACAAAATTTGCCTTTCAAGGCCTAAGATGGTGTTTTGGGTAGTGGCATGGTTTACAGGGTAAGTTTCTAGCTAACCAGTAGTTGCTTCTACCATGGTAAGCACAGAGTGCACATTCATGGCAGTGGTCCAATACATTCAATTTGCCAGGCCTTGCCATATCGAAAACCCAGCCACTTCCCTCTATTGCAGGGAAAATTTACTCGTGTGACTCATTTTATTGTGGCACATGTTCCACATTTGTGAGTGACCTGTGTGATGGCCTCCATGGTCAGATCCTTCCCTCACAAGGCCATCTGAATGTTACATCTCTCCCTAGATGTCACTATGTTCTGTGTGCCCATCAAGCTACAAATAGCTCACCCTTATGCTCCCAGTCTGAGTCCACCTGAGCTACTTCAATTTTGTATCCGTGTCTACCTGTTCATCATTTTGATGTTCTTCAGTGGCATGGCTTTTGGACATGTGAGCTTCTACATGATGTACCTTTAGAGCCGTGTTTTCTACCCAGGCTGTGATGTCCTGCTACAGCAGCAGCCCAGATGGGTTTACCCTTGTGCTGCCAATTCATCTTCTTCCACTGTTGTAGCCACCCCTACAGGGCATCAGCCACCATCCAGGAGTCAGTATAGAGAGAAAGTACTGGCCAGTTTTTTCATTCAGCAATCTCTAGGGCTAGTTGGATGGCTTTCACTTCTGCAAACTGACTTGGCTCATCTCCTTCAGTGGCTTCTGTGACTTGTTATGTGGGACTTCACATGGCAGCTTTCCACTTCTGATAGTTTCCTACAACATGACAGGATCCATCAGTAAACAAAGCATAATGCCTTTCATCTTCTGATAACTCATATGCTGGTGCCTCTTGGGCACGAGCCACCTCCTCAGGTGATACTCCAAATTCTCTGCTTTTTTTGCCAGTCCATGATCTCTTCCAGGATTCCTGGGCAGTTGGGTTTCCCCAGTAGAGCTTGTTGCGTCATCAACATTACCCACTTACTCCATGTTGCACTGGTCATGTGATGCGCAGAGGGGATGTTTCCTTTGAACATCCAGTGTAGCACAGGAGATATGCTTCTGTACCAACAACTTCTGAAGTGGATTGAACTCCCTCATATGCTGCTAGTATGTCTTTCAGTTAGAGTGTAGCGGGCTTCTGATCCTTGATTTCCCCCGGCTCCAAAACCCTAGAGGTTGACCTCGGGTTTCTCCTGATGTTTTCTGCCAGAGGTTCCAGGTGAAACCGTGCTCCCTAGTGGCAGCATGGTGTACATTTTGCACAGATGGTTCTGTCCAGACAGACCCAAGAGCTTCCACACAAGCTATCTCCTCTTTGATCTGCTCAAAGGCTTGTTGTTGCTCAAGGCCCCACTCAAAATAGTTCTTTCAGGTTACTTGATAGAGAGAAGAGTTCAGAAGACTCTTGAATTACTCTTTTTCCCTTCTCAAACATTTCTGCCTTGTTGCCCCACACGATGATGTCATCAATGTATTGCAGATGTTCAGGGACATCACCCTTTTCCAGTGCATTTTTGATTAGTCCATGGCAAAGGGTAGGGCTATGCTCCCACCAGTGGGGCAGTTGATTCCAGGTGTATTGGATATCCCTTCACATGAAAGCAAACTGTGGCCTGAATTCTACTGCCAAAGGAATTGAAAAAAATGCATTAGAAATATCAGTTATAGCATAACACTTTGTTGCCTTTGATCCCAGTTCATATGGAGGGTGGTGAATGACTGGAACAGGTTACCCAGGGAGGTAGTGGAGGATTCATCCCTGGGAACATTCAAGGCCAGGTTGGATGGGGCTCTGAGCAACCTGATCTAGTTAAAGATGTCCCTGTTCCTGCAAGGGAGTTGGACTAGATGACCTGTGAAGGTCCCTTCCAACCCAAAGCATTCTATGATTCTATATTGGAGCTTTAGCACAGAATCAAAGAATCATTTAGGTTGGAAAAAAACCTTTAAGACCATTAAATCTAACCATAAATCTAGCACTACCAAGTTTGTCACTAAACCATGTCCCTAAACACCACATCTACATGTCTTTTAAATACCTCCAGGGATGGCGACTCAACCGCCTCCCTGGGCAGCCTGTTCCAGTGCCTTACATCCCTTTTGGTGAAATAATATTTCCTAATAGCTAGTTTAAACCTCCCCTGGCACAACTTGAGGCCATTTCCTCTTGGCACTTGTTACTTAGGAAAAGACACTAAAACTCATCTCACTACAACTTCCTTTCAGGTATTTGTAAAGAATGATAAGGTCTCCCCTCAGCCTTCTTTTCTCCAGTCTGTTCCTTCATCTGCTCCTCATAAGACTTATGCTCCAGGCCCTTCACCAGCTTTGCTGCCCTTCTTTGCACATGTTCCAGCACATCAATGTCTTCCTTGTAGTGAGGGGTCCAAAATAGAACACAGCATTCGAGGTGTGGCCTCACCAGTGTCGAATACAGGGGAAAAAATCACTTCCCTAGTCCTGCTGGTCACACTATTTCTGATACAAGCCAGGATGCTATTGGCCTTCTTGTCCATGTCTGGTACAGCAGCACTCAGTAGTGGCATAACTTCATTCAGGTCACAATAGTCTACTGTTAACCTCCACCCTCTGTCAGACTTTTGCACTGGCCATATAGGACTATTAAAGGGTGAGTGAGTCTTACTGATCACTCCTTGGCTCTCCAGTAGATGAATCAACTCATGAATGGGAGCCAGGGAGTCTTGGTTCATGCGATATTTCTGCCAGTGCACCGTCCTGATAGCAATCGGCACCTGCTGTTATTCAACTCGCAACAATCCCACAATGAAGGGATCTTCTGAGAGGCCAGGCAGGGTAGATAGCTGTTGGATCTTCTCTGTGTTCACGGTGGCTACACCAAAAACCCATTAGTACCCTTTTGGGTCCTTGAAGTACCCTCTCCTGAGGTATTCTATGCCAAGGATACAAGAGGCCTCTGGGTCAGTCACAATGGGGTTCTTTTCCCACTTGTCCCCTATTAAGTGCACCTCAGCCTCCAATACAAACAATTCTTGGCATATCCCTGTCACTCCAGATTCATATGGGTTCTGTGACCCTATACCCTGATGATACCAGCATATGCTGTCCACCAGTGTCTACCAAATCCTTATGTGGGTCTGATGTGCCAAACCATCAAATCCACACAGTCCAGTATACCCTTTCCTCCTCCTTGCCAAAGGCAGGGAACCTCTATTCCTATTTCTCATCGGATTATTCACTGTCTGATTCTTACAGTGCCAGACCAGAAATCTCCTCACCAGGATCAAGGGAGATGATCTCAGTCCTTCTATGTTTGGGAGATTGCCGATTGCCTTCTTGTGTGTCTATAGCAACAAAGTTGACAGGCTTCTTGGGTGGCCCCTTCTTAGCAGCTGTCTTCCCTGTCAGTTCATGTACATGGGCTTCCAGCTTAAAGGCGAGATCACCATCCCACTTCCTCATGTCCTCCCCCGGTCACACAGGAAGAACCAGAGCACACCATATGGTATGTGCCTGAGGTTCCCTTTCCCTCTGACTGGGGCAGGAGGAGATTGATTTCTTGGGGTGTCCCTGACAACCAAAGCGCTGGCCTGTAGGAATGAGGTGATACAGAAATATTCTTCAAAGTTTTGGAGCAAAGATGCTGCTCTCTGCATAGTTGGTGTATCCATATCTAGGCAATACATTGCTGCCAAGCTATTACATTGTGCTGCTAGGGCATTTTAAATCACCTTCCTCCACGTGGCCCCATGTGCAAAGGACATCCTCTGGATCTTTGGAAACATTGTCATTGTCTAGACCAGCATAGATGACTTCCAGCATCACTAATTCTCTCAGGTATTGGATGCCTTTGTCCGCAGCAGTCTACTTTTCTGGGGATTTAACAAGATCTGCCTTGATGGCTATCTTGCCTTCATACTTGAGAAGAGCTATCTCCAGAGACAGTAATTTGCTGCCTATTTTCCATTTCCTCTCTCAATTTCCCAGTTTCTAGAAAGGGATCCCAGCTGCTGGGCTTACCTTCCAATTGCTGACTGTTGGCCCCATTATCCCATCATCAGAGCAGCCAGGTAGCAACCCACTCACCTGGCTAGCAGCTGTAATCTTCCACATGTGTTACGGTTGTCCAGACCCAAAGGACCTGCTCAGCAGGATGGGGGAAGGGGGGAGTGATGTAGGTTTCTTTTGTATGTTTGCACAGCAGTCCAAAGTGACAACGATCACTCCAGGGGTCTACTCAAAATTCCAATATTTACTTTGAACATAGGCAAAGTTGCTACTCTTTACTTTGAACTCAAAGTAACAACAATTTACAGCAACAATCTTTTATGTTGTGCTCAAAGTAACAAACAGTTTATAACAACAACTTGGATACAATCAAATTCACGCAAAAGTGCCAAGGAAAAAGTGGTGTAGATTTAAGGAGAGAATAAGGACAGAGAGAGAAAAAAGAAGAAAAACAGCAGAAGAAAAGGGAATATAACATAAAAAGTCACCCCGCTAATGAAATCCAATGGAGCCTTCAGCAGGAAAATGTTGTCAACAGGGCAGAGGGTGCATGCATGTGCTTCTTGGTGTGGATTATTTATAGAGGAGCTCCATCCCCTATTAGCATATGAAGAGAGGTCTCACTGCACCTGTGCCATATCTCTGCATGGAAAGTTCTCAAATTGGGACATGCACAGAAGTTCCTTTGGGAAAGTTCTCGAATTGGGGCTAGGGGCTCCGTGGGTCACTGGTAGTACAAAGGACTCTTGTCAGAATACCTTCTGCATGAACCCTTTGGGTGTGCATGTGCAGTCGGAGGGGCTTCTGCCTCTTCAGTGTGAGCAAATCCCATGGCCACAGCAACTCAAGACAGCTCATTGTGCACTAGGAGCCCAAAACCAGGTTTGCATCAGAGATACACACAGCACCTGCTCCTGCACCTCCCTCTCTCTCCTCTGCTGCTGCCAAATTGCACAAAGCCTCAAGCACACACAGCCTTGCACCCAGATGGATGTTTAAGACACAAATGCAAATAAAGGGATTGATCTTTATAGCATGTCTCAAAGTTCTGATGAGGTCAAGGACTGGGTAGTTTCTGCTTCCTGTCTGATATGTCTTCCTCCAAACGATACCGAAAATGTCAGCAAATAAACCCTCTAAGACTCATTTTGGAATTTTAGAAAGCAAACATCCTTTATTACAGTGCTGGACACATCGAGGAATAATTACATCAATCGTGTAATGAGACAAGAGCTGGTTATAGAATATATTTCCTATCTACATGCATACGTATAACATTTCCCAGAAATCACATGCATATTCTGTTAATTTCTGAGGACTAATTTTAATGTTATTATGAACTTCACAACAGCCAAATCTTCAGTAATTGGGACAGGACCAGTTCTCTGTCTGACCTTGCATTCTTTAGATAAAGAGAGAGACTACAAACAAAGATGAATACAGAAGACACATCTGTTCAGCACATATAATACTTAACACAAGATGTTATAATTTCTCAAGAGAAGAACAGTGTCTGAAAAAACACTATTCAGAAAAAAAACCAACCCATGCTATCAGAGGGACATTCTGTCTGTAACTTCCAAAAACTATGGTTACTTAAATGAGACTTAAGTCAAGTTAGAAATCTGATGCTACTTTAGCTTAAATCAGAATATTTCACTTTTTGCTTTAGTACCTACTTCTTGTATCAAATCCGTACTTCTTTTTTCATGCATTTTGATTCTCATCTAAAGGTCCACATCACCCTTTTTCCTGCAAGATAACAAGAAAAGCAGAAAAATACTAATACTAATGTTGTTTACCTCCCTCTAGTCTAGAAAATGTTATCTTTTTCAAAACTATGCATTTTACTCAATACTAAAAAGACGATGCCTATTATGACAGTGATTAACACCAAAGTTTGCAACAGGGAAGCAAGCCACCCAGTCAGCAAAATTCCATCTATATGGCTTAAAAATTTATTCAGCCAATTGTCTTCTGCATCTTCTCTAAGATCCTGAGCTTGTTGGGCAACAACCTGAATTTATTCTATCTGCTTATTAAGATCTTCCATTACATTTGGGATATGGATGCAACAATGATCTGTATCCAATTTCAGATACCCACAGACTCCATGCTCTTTGGCCAGCAATAAATCTAAAACCAGGCGGTGCTGTAACACTGCCTTAGTGTTGGCTTGTACCTGCTGAATGATCAATTTGAATCCTTTGGCAACAGAACCAAACAGTGTTTCCACTTGCCAGGTAAGATTTTCAATTAGAATCTGATTTTCCAGTGCAGTCAGTGCCAGGAATAAAAAAACTCTGTAATCCCCATCCTGCCTCAGCAGATGTGCTCGACCCTCATCACTGTCTCTTTTGTTGTTTGTTTTTTTTTTTTTCCCTAATACAGAGGGTTCATAGGACTTCGCTTCCAGATAGGGCACAGTGCCAAGGAGGCCTAAGGTTGCAGGTGTATTTTCTTTAGTAAAAGATAATCTGGTATCCCAGGACCCACTTCCCAATACCCATACACTGTATCCAGGGACTGGCTGACATCGTCCAGCTGTTTTGAGAGATAGGCCATGGCACATCACTGCTCTCCCAATTGAGATAGCACTCCCAGGGCTGTCCCACGTCTTTCATGGATGAAAAGCACAAAGACTTTCTTAAGTATAGTAGCCCAAGTGCTGGCACTTTCACTAGAGACAATTTTAAATATTTGTAGGCTGCTCCGCTATCATCAGTCCAATCCAAATGCTCAGGGGGAGATGTCTTTAATATGTCGTACAAAGGCTTTACAGTCCATAATTTGAAATCCAGAGCTGACACCATCCCACCATCCCAAGAAAGGTTCTCAACTCATGGACTGTCCAGGGTTCTGGGAGTTGAGAAAGAGCTTCTTTTCTTTCCATTCTATTTGCAATTGTCACTGTCCTTGATTGTATCTCAAATCCAAGGTAAGTCACTATTCTTTTTACCACCTGAGCCTTCTCTCTGGAAACTCTATATCCACATAAGTCCCAAAAAGTTTAAAAAAAACTTATAGTCAGTTACAAACAATCTTTTCTAGCAGTTGTAGTATCATCCACATACTGTAATATTGTTCCCCCATCATTTTCTTTTTCCATATTTCCACTTCTTTGGCTAACTGATCCTCAAAAATTGATGGACTGTTTTTAAATCTTTGGGGTAGAACAGTCCATGTATACTGAGTTTTTCTGCCAGTTTCAGGATTTTACCGTTCAAAAGCAAATATTTCCTGACTTTCTTTCTCAAGAGGGATGCAGAAAAAAGCATCTTTTAGATCTAATACCATTAACCACCCTTGTTCCTCAGTTAAAGTAGTCAATAAGATATCCCGTATATTTGCCTCCACAGGATGTATATTTTGTACAATTTGATTACTGGATCTAAGATCTAAACAAAAATCTTTACCATTGGCTTTTTTTACTGGAAGACTTGGCGTATTATATTTTGACTCACATTCAACTATCAGTTTGTATTTTAAAAACTTCTGAATCACAGGCACTAGTCCCCATTGAGCTTCCGACTTTAAAGGATATTATTTTATTCTGACTGGCAATGCTCCTCGTTTAAGATCAATTCTTACTGGTTTTGCCCTTTTGGATCTCCC
The DNA here is from genome assembly GCA_033558185.1 of Dromococcyx pavoninus. Taxonomy (NCBI): domain Eukaryota; kingdom Metazoa; phylum Chordata; class Aves; order Cuculiformes; family Neomorphidae; genus Dromococcyx; species Dromococcyx pavoninus. The sequence continues at coordinate 781,014 of JAUMJL010000487.1, forward strand.
CAACACCTCTCCAGCCCATACAATAGGAATTGTCACAGTTTAGCCCCCACCCAGCCAATTTTGGCAGCTAAAACCATGAAGTCGGGCTCCCAAATCCCTCCCTCCCCCGCCCTCCGGCTCCAAGGGAAAGGAGAAAGGAAAATGAGAGGAAAAAGACTTGTGGGTTGGAAACTAAGACTACAGCTTTAATGAAATAATAATGATGATGGAAATAATTAGAAAGCAATAAAATATATACAAATATATGAGACTTCCCCCTCCCCCCAAATGACTATACAAGGGAATGGGTTCACGGCTCAGAGGGAGCTGAACTCAGGAAATGAATTCAGGAACGCACAGATCCGGGATCAGGAGTAACCAGGCAGATGAGGTCTTCATTGGACATCAGCCATCACAGAAGAGGGGTGAGACCCTTGTGATCTCTCAGTTTTATACCAAGTATGACGCATATGGGATGGAATACTCTGTTGGTCAGTTTAGAGTCACCTGTCCTGTCCTCCTTGCAGGTGCGGCCATTTTTAACCAACTCGAGGATGGCCTTGGTTACTATAGGAATAAGTATAAGCATTGGCCTTTCTGCATCCCAGTGCCCCGTGTTGTCACTTCTAGAGAGGAACTGTCTGAAAAACATGCAGTTGGCTTTCAGAAAATCAAGTTACTTAGATGAGACCAAGTTAGAATCAGAATACTGACTCTAATTTAACTCAAACCACAACAGAGCTTCTAATTTCTCAAGCAAGTATCTCCCTAATAATGGTTTTGGGGACCCTGGTAAATATAAAAACTGATGAGTTACCCACTGTTTTCCCAATCTGAATTTCAAAGGTTTAAAGAATGTCCGGCTTTCCCTGGCTCCCATCGCACCAATAACACATATTTTTATTACTTTTTAAATTATTTTAATCATACAGACAATTATAAACATAGAGTCCCTCACGCAGTCACACAGACAATTACAAACCACAAGCAAACTGAAACCAAAATCGTGATTATATGTCAAAATTGGGGACTCTAACCTCATACCAAAATCTGGATTATATACCAAATATACCAAAATTGGGGACTCTAACCCCAAGCCCAAATTAGGTATCTTTCTAGCCCAAACCTGTGGGGCTTTCGTCTCTGACTTGCGAGCAGGCAACCAAAGCAAAATTGAGAAGGGATACTTTAATTATTTAATTCTTACCAGTGGTATCCTTGCTCCCAAGATGCAGTCCAGGAGGGTGGAGGTTCCCCCCGAGAAGTTCTCAGTTGACAGCTGGAGAATCCTTGACCCCCACAGATCTGAAATCCTGAAAGCAAGTCCCATCTGGGGTGCCAAAATCATACTGACATATCATGATGCCGACAAAGAAAGTCTAATTTTGGAGTTTTAGTTCTCTGTCTGACCTTGCATTCTTTAGATAGAGACTATAAACAAAGATGATTATAGTAGAAGACACATCTGTTCATATTATACCCAAGATGTTATAATTTCTCAAGAGAACAGTGTCTGGAAAAACACTTTGAAAAAAACATGCTATCAGAGGGACAATCTGTCTGTAACTTTTTAAAAATACAGTTACTTAAAAGAGACTTAGCTGCAACACCAAAACCAATTCTACTTTAGCTTAAATCAGAATATTCCACTTCTTGCAGTAGTAACTACTTGTATCACAATTTCTTTGTTGAAGCACTGGCTTCTTGATCAAACCCTTCCTCTTCTTCCTCCTCCCTTACTAATCGATGATATGGACCTATTGTTTTCCTTGTCCAATGTTGGCTGCCACGTGCCCACCAAGTCGCTCCATCACTCCTCACCTCAGCAGGACATGGCAGGGAGAAAATAAGATGGAAAAGAACTCGTGGGTCAAGATAAAGGCAGTTTAATAATGGAAAGGCAAAGACCACAGGAAGAAGCAAAGGAAAATAGAATAATAGAATCATAGAATGGTTTGGGTTGGAAGGGAACTTAAAGATCCTCTGGTTCCAACTCCCCTGCCATGGGTAGGGACACCTCCCACTAGACCGGGCTGCTCAAGACCCCATCCAACCTGTCCTTGAACACTTTCAGGGAGGGGGCATCAACAACTTCCCTGGGCAATAAAAGATTTTATTCTCTACTTCCCATCAGCAGGCGATGTTCAGCCACTTCCTGTGAAGTACGGCTTCAGTACATATAGTGGTTGTTCCAGAAGACAAACAACATAATAACAAATGCCACTCCCCACCCCCACCCTTTCTATTATCTTTTATTGCGGAGTAGATGTCACATAGTATGGAATATCCCTTTAGTCGGTTTTGAGGCAGCTGTCCTGGCTATGTCCCCTCCCAAGCTCTTTCCCACCCCCAGCCTGCTGGCCTTTGGGAATGAGGGGAGGATATTGAAGAGGGAGCCTTAATGCTGTGGGAGCACTGCTCAGCAGTAGCCAAAACACTGAAGCAGGCTGAAGAAAGATGAAACTGGAGAGAACTCAATGGCAAAAGAAGGAAAATAAATGTTAGTTGCAAGAATAAATGGGAGCAAACAGGAGAAGGCACAAACCTCATAATATTTTTGAAAAAGGTCTGTGATATGTTTCCATTCAGATCACGTAGATGAAAGCAAGAGTCTTGTCTTCTGATGCCAGTAAAGTGTTCCTCCCTGTGTTTTAGTGGCTAGTCTTGTGTTTGAAGATTTTTCACGGTTTAGCCCCAGCCCAACCAATTTTGGCAGCTAAAACCAAGCAGTTGGGCTCCCAATTCCCTTCCCACCCACCTCCAGGGAAAGGGAAATGAGAGGAAAAAGACTTGTGGGTTGGAAACTAAAACAGCTTTTATAATAATAATAATAATAATAAATACAAATATTCAAAATTGAGCCCCCACCTCTCGATGACTATACATCACCACAAATACTGTAGAACAGGCATGAGGAAGGGTCAGCAACAGGAGAGAGCTGGACTCAGGAACTGGATTCAGGAACACATGGATATGGGATCAGGGGCAAAAAGACAGATGAGGTCCTCACTGAACATCGACCATCAAAGAAGAGAGCAATACCCTCATGATATCCCAATTTTATACCAAGTAAGATGTATATGGGATGGAATGCTCTGTTACTCAGTTTGGGGTCACCTGTCCTGTCTGCCCTGCCCTGCAGGTGCAACCCTTTTTTGACTCGCAGCATCCACCAGCTTAAGGATGGTCTTGGTTTCTAGAGAGAAGCAGTGTCTGAAAAAACATGCAGTTAACTTTCAGAAAATGAAGTTACTTAGATGAGACTGAGATGAAGTCAGAAAACTGATTCTACTTTAGCTCAAATCAGAATAGTGAAGATCTACAACAGCCAGAAGCAATTATCAGAACCCACAGATCATGAAAGATGGAGAGAGACATAAGATAGCAAGTTAATAATTAGGAATGGGAAGTAAAGACTGAAATGGTCAGAAGGTACTGTTTAAAAGTAAGAAAACAGAAACCAGACCATTGATTGGGAAGCTTCTTCTCTTGGTTAAGAAATACTGCTTCCCCACCACGTGGAGACATTCGCTTTTCTGTCACACTGGTATTTTAGGTCCTTGGTGCCAACTGCTCTGAGGTCTGGGCTACACAACATTGAGCAGCTTCTTCCTCTCCAGCCTTACTTCTTGAAGCTGTAAACACTACCTGTCATCAGGTATCCAGGGGAAGAAGCCAGTGAGTGAGTCCTGGTGGGTGAAGGTGTCTTGGTCTGCATCCTGCTCTCCCTAGGCCCATGTGGGGTAGCTTCTGGGCACCTTCCAAAATGAAATGAAGCAAAATGAGGAACCTTGACAAGTCAGGTTGCTCTGGTCTCTGCCTGGCACTCAGACCATATTAGATGTGAATGCCCTCTGGTGCTGGCCTCTCTCATAAAGCATTTTTTCCCGGTGCCTGTATGTTTTCTGGTGTATTAAGATTCTGTCCCTGGACCTAAAATTTCTAACAAGTACAGTAACACAAATAATGGATGCTGAGGCTGATATTGCAACTTGAATTTTCTTCCTGAAATTTTCAAAACAGTAGGATGTCCTGTATTGTCTACTCTAGTGCTGCCGAGGGCAGTGGCATCCTGGTACCTTGCATCTAGGTATCTATTAACTGGGTCATATCAATGTCCCTTGAACAGAAGGGGGGTTTCTAGATGCGATTGTTGTGCCTGTGGGCTCCAGGAACCAGAAGAAGGTTCTGGAGATCTTCGTCTGGCTCTGATCTCTGCTCCTGCAGATTTTGCGTTACTGTTATTATTTTGGTTAATATTTTTGTGAGTTTGTTTTTCTAAACTAGTGTAAGTATTCTAGTTTTTTGATACTTTACTATGCCAGCTCCCAAATGCAGAGACGATTGTACTGTTCGTAGAACTGCTCTATTTTGGCAAAATTTATGACTGTACTTGTGAAACCACTGATATAACTGCCTATTTCAGGTTGAAGTTTGGCTAAAAATGTTCTTAAGCAGAACAGCCTGCATGTATAGATATATTATAAATCAAGACAATCTGTTATATTTTAGCTACATGAATTCTGTGCATATATGAACATTTGTTTAAAGACAAGCTAGGAGCAAAATCAATTGCGTTCTCCATTCTGGCATGATTCTCCCCTGGAGTAAATCTCCTATTTGAAGATTGCTGGTTGCATTCATGTGCTGCAGTAATGCTGTCTCAAACTCTTTTGATCAATATTGTCCTCTTTTCAGAAAGGCTTTGGTATTTACCAGTGTTCACAATAGGACAGACATTTCTTTGCTTTAAAAAAATAAAGTTAAAATGGACAACAGAAAAAGGCTTATTCTGATTTATTTAGCATAAAAAGTTGACACTAGGAGATAGCAAAGAAATAGTTGAGATGTGCTCTCATTTATGTATTTGCAACTAGAACATTTCTTGAGGGAGTTGGGATGAGATGGCTATTTACAGTAAACCTCTGCAATTTGCAGCTCACTTAAAGGAGTTTTCCATTGGATTTTTATAAGAATTTTCTTTTATCTCTCCTGCACTGCAGTTCTGATGCTAATGCGTGCTTTTTGGAAGCAAGCCATCAGCAGTTATAACAAGTTTTGTGGCTTTTGGACATTAAATCTGGGTGGCTAGCATTTATTGAGATGTGTAATTGCCTCATTTTTCGAAGATGGAGAGCAACCCCATTCCTGTTCATCAGTAGGAGTAACAGATACTCACTACTGTTGAAAACAAGACTTTATGAATAGGTTTTAGACTTTTAACCAAAAGCAGTTTTGTTTTGTTTATTCAGATCTAAGCAAGATAGGGAATAAGATGTATTAAAATGCCAGCCTGTCTCTGGGATCAGATGAAACTCTGCCACTTTTGCTCAGGGAGGACAAGACTTCTCACTACTTTCTTCTGTTGTTGTGCTAATTGGGTAAGAGATGCTGTAGGTGTTTGTGTCCTGGGTTAAATGCCCTCACATTCCCAGGTCACATATATGTTTGCAGTTGTGGATGCATCCTCCTGCTGTAGGGAATGGACGTGTGTGGGGCTATAAAACTGCTTGAAGTTATTCATATTTATAAAAATCAAAGGCTACAGGTGTAATGGAGGCTGTGCACTTACACAATACAAAACTTTTGTTTTTTATGGTAAGACTTTGGGGATTCATGGAGCCTGCTGGCTGGGTTTTATCCTGGGATCAGTCCAACTGAAATAAAGCTGCCTGCTGTTGTCTCCAACTCCTTGGAAAATAGCAGGTGTTGCCCATACAAGAGGGGAGAAATAAATCTACAGGTCTCATTCTTGTTACTTCTATAGTGGAGGAATTATTCTCCCATCTGCCCACCCCTCAATTTGAGTTAAGGTAATACTCAAAGATTTTGTGCTCATGCAAAGCCTTCATTTTGTTCACCATTTAAATCAGGGCCTAGAGTTTTCACTCGAACAAACAAAAAACCCAAAGACACCTGCAAACAGTCATTTAAAAGAAGTCCTTTGCCCTCATTTTTCACCACTTCAATTGCTTTTTTGCCCTTTAAGAAGCGCTTGGGCATTTCTGTTCTGCCCCTCACTTCAGCAGTAATATTATTTGGTGTTTCAAATGTAAGGATTTCTTCCTATTATGCCAGAGGCAGAGCAGATTATATCTTTCACGTGTTGATGATTACAACAATGCTGCACAAGTTGGGGCATTTATGGTGCATCATGCTGCTGTAACTAGGTAACATTGCTATGCGGTGATGTTCAAGTCAGAGCTGCGCAGCAGAAGGAAGTCTAAGAGCTCTGTCAGAGACTGATTTTTTGCTACTCAAATGTTTTTCCACTCAAATGTTTTGCCTTAAATCATTTGTTTTCAAATGTTGAGACTGCGGCAGGAGCAATGTTCTCCAACCCCTTATCTCACCCTCACAAAGCAGCCTAGCTGTGTTTTTCTGCCCAAGAGAGGTCATGCTGCAATGCTGCCGGTAAGGAGAGCCCCCTGGAAGGAGCATTGCCCCCCCAACCTCAGTTCTAGAACTTTCCTAGAAGAAGCATTACACAGGCCCACCAAAAACACTATAAAGAACACTCTGCAAGTATTTGTGCGCCCACCATCCTGGGAGAAGAACAGCACCCGGAGCCCAGGTGGTGTCCTTGCACTTTCCTCTCTCTCTCCGTTTCCTCCCTTTCTCTCTTTCTTTACCCTTAACACAGATTTAGCAAGCCAATGCCAATCTTATCTCTAAGAATGCCTGTACAAATAAATTCCTTTTTGGACCAATCGTTTGGCATAGTTTTGTCTTTATTTAGCCCGGTGGGTACCAAACTCATTCATTTTATGGGGAGACCCAGGGTCTTACCCCAGCGACCCCTGGACTGTCCAGGTTGGGTCATGACAAACTCTAGTTCCATAAAATTATTTTCATTGCCTGTAAGACAGGCCCAAATTATTCTTTTTTTTTCTAGGAAAGAATGCTTTGCAGCCTATTGTGCTGTATCGGGGATGGAGAATTACTTGATCTTTGATGGTAGTCAGTGGTCATGTAGCTCCTGCATTAAACTGTGATGTGTACACAAAGTGGGACTTGATAGGGGGCTCAGTGTTAGAAACAGTAAAAGATTAAGAAGTTTTAACAGTACCAAGAGGTGAGTAATGGCCATACTGAGTAATGTTACAGCCTGCCGTGTGAAAAGAACAAAGCATGAGGGAGGCGAGGATGCCTGCAGGACAGCATAGATAAGAAGGATGAGATCTTCTCTGGACCAATTCAAACTGCCTTTGCAATTTGGAATTGAACCAATGAAGAGGAGCATGCACAGAAGTTCAAGGAGGGTCTCAGGCTCATTTAGCGAACACAAGAGGAAGACTATGTGAGGAAGTAAAAGACCACCAAATGTGAGGTGGCGCAGGCACAGCTGAGTAAGAGATTAGGTAATGGGCTTCTCATTTAGTCTGCCCTTAACCCACCTCCTGGCACATACTGGCCCTACGTGTCAGGATGTGGACAGGGGTAAATTAGCACTCTGCAGGTTAATGGTGCAGCAACACCTTTTGACCCACGTTGTTGTCACGGGGATGCCCATTAAGAAGCTGTGCCTTGCCTTTACCCAGGCCAGAGACTATGTGGTCTGCGCTACATGTGGTAATATTATTTAGTTTAGCGGCTCGTGTGTAAGTAAATTTTTTGTTTGTATTGCTTTGGCTTTTATGTGTTTGGGGTTTCTTTTGTTGTTTGTATTGCTTTATTGCTTTATAATAAACAACAATTAGTTAAACTTATTATGTGTTCAGCTGTTTCAGCACTGTATGCCTCACAGACCTGAATTCTATCCATAACACTTGCTCAACACGTAAAAGCAGAATACAAAGAACAGAACAAAATGTAAGGGATCCAGTTGTCAGGACAGTAGGTGTTTGAGTGAAGACACTGAGTGTATTCACCACTGTTTTCTAGAGGAACTGGACAACAGAGCAAGGTGAAATACAGGAGAACTGAACAACCAGGTCAGAAATGTCACTGTATGATGTGATGTAGGATACTGTATGTTCTGGAGATGAGATTTTAAGTAGGAAATGTACATTTCTTCACCTGAAGACTTGAGGTTTTTTTTCTTGTTAAACCTTTCGTAATCTTTAGTTGGAGATGAAAATCTATTAAAAAACCCCAAAATATACATTGTGGGGTTAGTGATTTTTAATTCTTACCTCACAGAAAACTCTCTAAAGCCAATGCATATGTGTGTGCATGTATATGTGTATACATATAACATTTTAAACCATATGAGGACTCCAAGAACAGATCCTGTTTCAGTTCTTAGTTTCTTTTTGACCATTTTCTGTGGGATGTTTCATTTTCTGCCTTCCCTATTAAAGGACACATTACTCAGAAGTTTATAACTGTTGTCGTAAGCACTAAGGCCCAGGTATCCAAAGATATATAGGTTGCTGCAGCGGGCCAAGCCCTGGTTTTTGCTGAAGGCTCCTGGTTTGAAGAAACATTAGGAAGTTCAGAGCAACACCTGACTGTAGCATGTGCTGCCTCTTGCAAACAGAATATGCCCTTATCCTCTCTCCAGACTGGTGCTACCTTGCAAGAGTCATAACAAGTTAGAGCTGTGTATGTTTGTTATGGATTTAAACTGTGTCTCGGTGAAGCAAAATATAAACTCTCTGCTGAGGCCTAGGTGCTCATAGGTTATTTTCAAGAGTGGTAGGTATGTACTGAGTAAGTCTGAGTGAGAGCCTGGAAAACCAGATTATGATTACTGAAACCATGTTTATTTACAAAGTCAAGATTTTCTTGGACTTAACTCCAGCTGACTTGTGTTTTAGGAGTTTAAAAATCCCTTATTGTATTCTGGTTCTACAGTCCTCAACAAGAGCACTGGGTGGAGTTGGTCACATTGTAATTTTTCTGAATTTTACAGTATAGCTGAACTGGAGTTATACAATTGTCTTCAGTAGGAACTGACAGATATTAAGATTTCACAGAATCACAGAACAGTTGAGATTGGCAGGGACCTCTGGAGGTCATCTGGTCCAACCTCCCTTACTCAAGCAGGGCCACCTAGAGCCAGTAGCCCAGGACCATGTTCAGATGGCTTTTGAATATCTCCAAGGATAGAGATTGCCAAGGATGGATAGTGGGTACAATTCATCATGATTACTGTTGATTTCCGAGGCAATGTGACCCTGGGTTGCCTGAAGCTCCCACCTTCTGGTGTGGAGGCCATCTCCAGGACTGTGCTACATGGGCTCCTTGCTATGGTGGTGCCAGCCACTTGGGACTGTGTGCTGTTGCATCATGGATGCAACCAATTTAAGAGGCTGTGATGGAGCTGTACATGGCTGCACAGGCTCTGAAGTGCTGTGCCATACTGTTGTACAGCAAGTATGACCCATGCTACGGGGTGCCAAAATGCATTAACCCCTCTGCAGAGCCGTGTCCCTGATGAAGAGAGGTGACATTTAAAGCTGCCAGCCCATCCTGCTGCTTGGAGATTTTCATTCTTGCTGCAGTAAGGACAGCGTGAAAGCACATGCATGTCTGTGCATGCACGTGCTAGAGTTGGCCACAAAGGCATGAGAAAAATGGAGCCAAATCTTTCCAAAAGACTTGAAATCCTGTTGAATTAACAGTAGATGATTAGTTCGAATGCCCCAATTATTATTGCATGCAGAAGCCTGCAAAGCCATCCTGGACATTGCGAGATGTTGTAAGAGACTGTAAAAGACTCTCTTAGGTGACTGTCTCAACCTTGCTGACACTTGAGACCATAAACCAGGCTGGAGTTTTATGGTCGTGCTGGCATCTGGTACGGGGCTCCCGAAGAGACTGCAGAGGCCATCTTCTGTTTATGCAAGAGATAACCTAATCCCTCCCGTTAAGCCAGTGAGCTGGACAGAGGGGCCTGGAGACTGGACAGAGGGGCCTGGAGATCCCCGAAGACCTCCCCCACGATGCATGTGTATCATCACCAGGTGGAAGGGATGGTTAAGATGCTATAAAACAGGAGAAACGATCAACATCGAGTTGGAAGCGCTCCCCCACCGAACATCGAAGCAGGACCTGCGGGACGCCACTGGATCCATGGTGGTAGCTATACTTTCTCTCCCTCTTTATCTCTTTTTCTCTCTCTCTCTCTTTTTCTCTCCTTCTCTCCTCTCCTGTTCTTTTCGTCTCTTTCTCATAGGTTATAATAAACTATAATGTTTGATTGTGACATTTGACCTTGTTTGTGTCTTAATTTCACCCTTGGGATCATTTCAAACCCTCTCAGATCAGTAATGGATCGAGACATTTTAATTGGCGTCATGGACAGGATCCCTCTGGCGAAAGTGTCCCTCATACATTATATGTGATTGGGGTCATTAAGTTGTTTGCCTCCTAGAGGGTGTAAACTAAGAGGCGACTGTAACGGAATTAAGTTTAAGCCTCCCTCTAGGATGTTAGAGCCTCGTTCTTGCAGCAAAGCCACAATGGAAGAAAAAATTATGAGGGGGTGTTAGAGCCTCGGGAGGCCTTAGAGCCTTGTTCTTGTGGCCGAGCTGCAATGGAATTCAAAAGTTGTGAGAGGGATCTCTCTCGTTCCACCTCTGACCCTGAAGTGTTGTTTAAGTTTTTGGAGTTGTTTCGTGCAAGACCTACAGTGCCAGGCCTGGATTGGACCAAGGAGAACTGGCATAATTTGCAGAGTGTTACGGACCGTGTAGTCATACTGCAGAAAGATGCAAGGGTAAAAACTGGAAAGGGGAAATCATTAGTCTGTGCTGTACTAGGTGCTAGTTTGGCAGCGGCTGTTGCAGATCGCATTGGCCGATACAGTCAAGAGAACTGTGTCATTGAATCTTTGCAGAGCTTAGTGCAAACACTGAAAAGCCAAATTGTTGATCTCAGAAGGGAAAATGAGGAGTTAAGGGAAGAACTGGAGGAAGAAAGAAATCAGTCATTGCTATTGAAGGATGTTTTAAGGGATGAGTTGGCTGGGAAATGTGATTCAGGGGCCAAGTTAGAGGAACATTTGGTTGAACAGGGGATCCACCAGGTTGCCCCTATTTATCCGTTGGAGGAGCTTAGGGAAGCAAAGGCATGCATTATGGAGAGTCCCTGCCTACGCCCCCTGATAAAGATGGAGTATATTTATGAGGATGGTGAAGATCAAAGGCCCTCTATCACAACCAAAGAGGTGCCCTACACTGCTACTGAATTGGCCAAATTAAAGAAGGAGTTTGGTCGCTCCCCTAAGGAGTCTGAAACAGAATATGTGTGGCGAGTGTCTCTTAGTGGAGGAGATCAGATATTACTTACTGAACATGAGGCCAATGGTTACTGGGGTCCCGGCGTGTTTCTCACCACGGGGGACCGGAGAGCCCCTTGGTCACTCACACAGTGAGCAGCCTATTGGGCAGGGGGTTTGAATCCCCTTGAGAGAGGTGACCCCCTCGCAATCACGGGAACAGTAGATCAGTTGGTTGAAAACATACAAAAGGCGGCTTGTCTACAGAAGATGTATGACTGCAAATTGACTCCAAAACATGAGTCCCCAATGATGATGCCAGTGGATCCGGAAAGAATGAACCCCCTGATTCGGGGACTCCCCGAATCCTTGAAGCCGATAGGCATACAGTTACAGAGTCAAATACGGGCTATGGGACCATTAGATAAGTTAGAGGCTACTCTAAGTTCGTCACCATCAGATGGTCGATGTCAGAGAGTCTGGACGTGGGGGGAAGATAGCCCAGGAACTTATAAATTATGGCCGAAAATACGGTCCCATTAATGTTAACTGCACCCCTAACAAGGGAGTCCGACAACTAGACGTAAAGCCCATTTCCCCACCAAGGCAGTCTGAATCCACTCGTGGGAAAGCCCTGAATAATATAGGCCAGTCACGAGTTTGTCGCGGTCTGTGGGCTCTGGGTTGGCAGAAGGGGATACCTAAGAACTTGATGGATGGACTCCCGACCCCTATACTAGAAAAGCTGATTGCAAGGTGGCCGGACAGGCCTGTCAGATCTGGGGATGGGGGGGTATGAAGAATTCCCCTGTAACCAATAGGGAGGTTTTGCGGTGTTCTCCTGTAACCCCTCCGACTGCTCCCCCCTTGACAGACTCAGAGAGACTGCAGGCAGCACCATGTAAACAGTCAGGAAACTAGATGTCCCGCCCTCCCGGGGTGAGGGGGGAGCGGAGGCTGGATGTTTATTAGGCAACTCACCGACAACGGGAGGGGGGACCTCTTGATAACTGCTATTGTTGGTCCCCTTCAGAGACCAGTCTCTTTCCTGGTGGACACTGGAGCCCAGATCTCAGCGCTTAGTTGTGGTGATGCTGCCAGCTGTGGGATTTCAATCTCTAAATACCCTTTGCAGGTGGTGAATGCCCTCGGGCAGGCACGACCAGTTCCCACAGCCATGGTCAGTATCCTTTTGCCCAGGGATGAAAACTGTATAAGAATCCTAATGGCAGTGGGGGAGTTTCCATTCAATCTATTGGGGATGGATGCTCTTAAGGGGCGTGTCTGGACTGACAACTACGGACGACAATGGTCATTTGGTGTGTCTGCACTACACGTCAGGTTACTCCAGACAGCGCCACCCCTTCCCCCTTCCAAACTGACCAATGTCAAGCCTTATCCCCTCCCCTTGGGTGCCAGGTCAGGCATTACCCCGGTGGTGGAGGATCTGAAACAACGGGGAATCTTGATCCCTAGTCATTCCCCTTACAACTCCCCGGTGTGGCCAGTGAGGAAACCTAACGAGAAATGGAGACTGACCGTAGATTATCGTAGATTAAATGCGAACACTGGTCCTCTGACCGCTGCTGTACCCAATATTGCTGAGCTTATTGCTTCAATCCAAGAGAGGGCATATAAGATTATGGCCACGATTGACATTAAGGACATGTTTTTTATGGTCCCTCTCCAGGCAGAGGATAGAGACCGTTTTGCCTTCACCTTTGAAGGTCAGAATACACTTTCACGAGGCTACCACAAGGGTACAAACACTCGCCCACACTTGCCCACCATGCCTTGACCAGGGAATTGGAGATGATACCCAAAGAAATAGGGACAGAGGTCCACGAGTATATTGATGATATTCTGGTAGGAGGGGAACAGGCTGAGAAGGTATGAATGACCCGAGATCGTATAACCTCACATTTAGAGGGAATGGGCCTACAGATTCCTCCTGAAAAAATGCAGGGACCTTCCCAGGAAGTTAAATTCCTAGGAATCTGGTGGAAAGGTGGAATGGCATGCATCCCGTCAGATACTCTCTCCTCTCTAGAACAGATTAAGATGCCTGAGTCGAAAAAGGAGCTTCAACATGCTTTAGGACTGCTGGTTTTTTGGAGAAAACATATTCCAGACTTTTCTATCATCGCTCACCCCTTATATGACTTACTTAGGAAGGGAGCGCAATGGCATTGGGCAGAGGTGCACCAGGAGGCCTTACGACTACTAGTGTTTGAGGAGACAGCTTATCAGACCCTTGGCCCAATTCACCCCTCAGATCCCATCCATATTGAGTGGGGATTCTCCCAGTCAGGATTGTCTATCCACATGTGGCAGAAGGGGCCCAAGGGACCCATGAGACCTGTTGGATTTTATTCCCGCAGTTTTAAGGATGCTGAGAAGAAATACACAGTCTGGGAGAAAGGCCTCTTTATAGTTAGCTTAGCCCTACGGGAAACTGAGCAGACTATCCGACAGCAGCCAGTTGTGCTTAGCGGACCTTTCAAAGTCCTCAAAGCCGTAGTTGCTGGAACGCCCCCCCCTCGACGGGGTGGCACAAAGGGCATCCGTATGGAAGTGGTATGCACAAATCGAACATTACGGTGAGATTTTCCAAGTGTCAGAGGGCACCCCAAAGTTGCTGGCTATTCAGGATTTGACTGCCAAGGAAGAGGGTGCAGAGCTCTCCCAGGTGATACAGACAGCTCCTACTTTCCATAGCCAGCTGCAGAATGTGTGGTTCACAGATTCTTCTGCAAGAAGAGAAGGAAAAGTGTGGAAATACCAGGCAGTAGCCCTCCGAGTAGATGCTGAAGAACAGGTAATCACTGAAGGAGAAGGTAGTGCTCAGGTAGGGTAATTGGTGGCTGTGTGGAGTGTTTTTCAACGAGAGGCCCGGTCTACCTGTCCCATTTATATCTATACTGATTCTTACGCAGTCTTTAAAGGATGTACAGAGTGGCTCCCCTTCTGGGAACAGAACGGGTGGGAAATAAATCGAATACCCGTATGGCAAAAGGAGAAATGGCAGGAAATTTTAGCCTTTGCAAGACAGGGGACATTCTTAGTGGCTTGGGTAGCCTCCCATCAGGATGACGGGTCTCCCGCTAACCAGTGGAACAATCGCGTCGATGAACTAGCCAGGGCTGCCCCCTTACAGACCGTCCCACTGACAGAGGACTGGGAACAATTGCTAGAATGGCTGCACATTAAATGCAAACACACTGGAGTCAAAGACCTCTATAGTGAGGCCCATGCTAGAGGCTGGCCTGTTACCAGGGAACCATGCAAAACTTGTATTTCTGCCTGTGAACAATGCCAGACTTGGATGGACAGGCATACCCTAGAAGAAGACTCCTTATATTTAACAGAAGGAAAAGGTTTATGGGATGCCTGGCAAATAGATTATATTGGCCCTTTTCGAAAATCAGAAGGGAAAAAGTATGTATTGGTAGGAGTGGAAATTGTTTCTGGGTTAGTACAAGCTAAAGCGTTCGACAAGGCAACAGCTGAAAATGCTGTTAAGGCCCTAAAGGAATGGTTTGGTACCTTCCCCAAACCACAATCAATCCAGTCAGACAATGGCTCACACTTTACAGCCAAACTGGTTCGAGAGTGGGCTGCTCAGGAAGGAATTTCGTGGGCATTTCACACTCCATACTACCCACAAGCAAATGGAATTGTGAAAATAACCAGTGGTCTCTTAAAACGCTTCCTCAGACCACATGAGTCAGGATGGGCTGAATGGTTGTGGGGGGCTGTGACCAGTGTTAATTGTCGCTGGGGGACAAATGGATGTCCAAAATTCATGGCATTTTGTCCACAAGGTCCAACAATCATGCCGGCCTCACATGGCCCTGATCATCCCAGCAACCCATTACATTTTCCAGGCCAACCAGTACTGGTCAAACTCCCCACCGTGGGAGCAGTACCACTGATATTAGATACTCCATTAAACAAATATGCTTGGAAAGCCAAAGATGCTAACGGAAAAGAATATAAGATTAACACCAGGTGGATTATTCCATCTTACTAATAACAACCTGCTTCCGGTTCCCCAGAGAGAACTGAGTCCGTTTTTCTTTTCTTTTCCAGATTAAATTCCTGCAACCCGCCTGGAGAAATACATGAAGATTTTAATTATCTGCACAGTTTTGTCAGTGATTGCTTTGTTGATTTTTATAGGATGTTTAGTATACCATCGCAGACATTGTTTTGGTCGACCATTGTCATCGCCTTTAATATTTGGGGAAACTCCTGTGCCTTCCTCTTCAGCTCGGGGTGGCAAAATGTATTTATGGCTCTAGGCCAGCAGGTGGCTAATGCTTTTAATCTGACTAATTGTTGGGTATGTGGGAGCCATTTAGGATTTGAAGATTGGTCATGGACATCAAAACCGATATCCCCAAAGTGGCTCGTGAGTAATCCAAGTGATATAAGCATTGGTAATAGCTTGTTATATTGGAATGAGGAGACAAGACCATGGAACATCCAAGTTCCAGGAAAGGGAGAATATTGTCTTTAATCGGAACAACAGTAATGGAGTTTTTGTGGGTCATAGTGTGTGTAATTGGACATTTGTGTATGGAAATCATTGTATTGTCCCAGGGTGCCGACCTATCAACTGTTAGGTCTATAATCACCACTCTCTCTCCATCGAAGATGACATGTTATGGTGTCTACTGAGCAACACCACTGACGGAAAACTCAGCCCTCGCAGGCAGAGCTGGGCATGGGTCAATGAAACTGGACATAAAACACAATTCGATAGTTTTTGGTCTAGTACCAATCTCACAGGAGCTGTGATATTAAAAGAATCTAACCCTTTAGCTTGTGCCCTGAGTGGTGTAACCAACCAGATAGTGACCATTCAGTGTAACTACAGTAGTCCCGTAGGAGCATGGAAATGTGATCTTTGGATTAAAGGGAAAAAGTCAAACAATCGAATCAAGCACCCTTTGGGCTTAAAAAATACCACTTATTTTGAAACTCCTTGTAATTCCGATTTAAGACATAAAGGAGATTGTTATAAATTGAGACCACAACGGATCAAAATCCAATTAAAATTTATTAATTATAGCAAGTAGAATATGAGCAAAAGCAGCGCTGGACGGCAGGGGAGTCTGCGCTCCGCCAACTGCCGTAAATAGGCACTTCATACAGTTCCTTTTATACCTTTTTTTTTTCCTTCGCAATCGTGGTATAGTGGAAGCACTCTGCGCATGCTTCGGTTGTTATCAAGGGGTCTTTTTCTGCCTCCTGATAGTCGTCGGGGCTGAAGTAAGACATCTTCCTCCCCTGTCCTGTGATTGACCATTCATTCTTATGCCCTTATCTGGGGTTGTTTGTCGTGTCTTTATCAGTTCCTGAGTTTGCAGAAGCAGTTTGTGGTTTAACGTTTACATAAAGCTTAACTTTTGTTCTACACCAAGTGATTACATTAGGCAATGATAAATCTCAATAAACAATACCACAGTTCAGTCTCCCACAATTCCCCCTTTTTCTTTTTATCCCATTATTGTTTATTAAACTCTGCTTTCATTCTCGGCGCTGCAAGCAAACCTTTTTCCACAATCCCGACATTTATCATAACTTTCGCAATGTAGTACCTCACAACTACAATAGTTTTCACGTCGCATATCGCATTCACAATAATCTTCATTCTCATTAGTAGGTACATTTTTATATCCTGTTCTAGATTCTGTAGTTAAAATAAGCAATTTAGTAATGTCAAACCGTTCCCTAATAAAACGTAAAATATATTGTACTATACAAGGCCCAAATATAAGTCCTAAAATCAATATAATAAGCGGTCCTGCTAAAGCAGACAACAAAGTGGTCAACCAAGGTGAAACATTAAACCAATTTTCATACCATGACCTGCCCATCTCACGATCCTTCTTACGTTGATCCAACCTTTTCCGGAGTTCGGACATGGTGTTCTGGACTACTCCCGTATGATCAGCAAAAGAACAACATTCCTCTTTTAGAGCTACACATAACCCTCCTTCCTTTAAAAACAGATCTAATCCCCTTCTATTTTGCAGCACTACTTCTGATAAGGACTTTACTGAAGTGGCTAAATTTTCGATAGATTGTTCTATTTTTGCTAAATCCTCATCTACAGCCATCTGCAAATTTCGTAATTCCTGACCTTTTACTAGGGAGGCTATGCCTGTACCTGCTCCAACTCCGCCCGCTACCAATAGCGTAGCTAAGGTTATCACTGTAATTGGTTCTCGTTTTTGTCTGTTCAGGTCTCCTTCGAAGTGGGGTAATATCTCCTCAGAGGTGTGATAGATTAGACGAGGAACAATAACTACTTGTACACAAAACTGAGATTGATCAAACACGTTTAGAGATAGGCAAGGAGTTATTCCGATATCTGAGCAAACCCATTTAGCCCCCGATGTTGGAATAGCCCATTTGTTATTTCTATTCTTATGTTTTTCTATTCTGGTGTTAGGAATTGTTTCGTTACACAAGAATTTATATCTTTTAGGCACCGTACCAATGCATCTTCTATGGGCATATGTTGGCTTTTTACATCTTTGAGGTCCCCATTTAACACTAAGGTACCTATCATGGTTAACTTGCCATTCAAGAGCTATGGTTTCACATCCCCAATACGCGCAATAAAAGTGAGCGGGATAGTTGCAATATCCCTTTCCTGGGTTTGAAGCTGGACAGAAGTAAGTCGAGCTTTTATTTCCCTACCATCCCTGTTTTTCACATACAGGTGTGTACTGACCAATTAGTTGACATGGGGTAGCACTCAAAACTGGGGTACCAGGTCCTTTATATGTACTAATAACACGACCTGTGTCAAGTTGTTGCAATGTCCACTGCATTGGTTCATGGGGATTTTCCGCTATTGCAGGCAAAACCCATATGCAGAAAATGTGCAGGAAAAAGAGTATGCTCAAAGAGTTCTGGTTCTGTCTCTGTTTGAATTTTAGATTGTTACCAGTCCAGAGGAAGTTCGGCCAAGGCTGCTTGCACGTCCCAAGTTGCAGGCTCTTTCCTTTGGTGGGTTTTCCTCCTCTGCCTCGCCCGTCGACTGGGTTGCAGCCAGACACGGGGGTTACCATCTTCTCAGCAGCAAGAGTCCCTGTCAGGAATATGCCTTTTACACTTGGTTAGACGGTGAACGTAAGCGGGCCAAGCTTTGGCCTTAACCATGCACTCGTTACACTTTACAGCCTTGATTTCCAGTCTACACTGGACTGCGACAATATCAATTATCAATGGTATCCGTTCCTGAGGGTGGTAACAATAGTACTCAGGATTAATACCATAGGCGTAATAATACCAATGTTCAGCGGTCCAATTTGGAAACTTGGCTCCCAATCGTTTCAATGCCCAATTAGTAAATTCTCGTTCTTTCGTGTAGCAACTGCTACACACCCCTCGAGGAGGATATCCTTTTTTACAGTGTTGCCACCACTTTTCTTGACACCTTTTGCACTTAAAACATACAAACGGGTAACAATTACAACCTGGTTTTTCACACAAAACTATTACGTCAGAGGTATAGAGAGTGTTGACAGGGTCGATGATCGATGTTTCCCTTAAATAACAAAACCTTTGTGGCCAGTCCCAAGAAGTTTCACACATTGAAACTGACATTGATTCAACATAGCCCTTTTTCACACTTAACAATTTTCCACAAATAATACATGATCAACGATACAATAAATGCAAATATTAGTCCTATAACACACTGTACCCCAAAAGGTAATCCTAGAAAATACTGAAATACAATTTGTATCATCACTTATCGCTTTAGTACAAGCTTAGTGTCTCCAGGTGAGCTGACGACTTTCCACTGTGGTGGGTTTACGGGTCCCTTTACATGGCTAGCATGCGTCCATCCACGTTGGGCAGTTCGGATGGCTGTTTCTGTGGTGAGCAAAACAAGGTAAGGTCCCTCCCAATTGGGTTTCAGGGTTTCCTCTTTCCACACTTTGACTAATATCCAATCTCCAGGTTTAATATTGTGAATCTTTAAATCCAACGGGGGCCGTTGTACAATCAGTCCACATTCCCAAAGCTTGTTGCGATGTTCTGCTAATTGAGAAATGTATTCATTAATCACACGGTCACGAATTAAAACATTTGTTTGCGGACTCTCAATTCTGTAGGGCATTCCATACACCATTTCAAATGCTCGAGGTCTGGTCCTTAGAACCAACAGCGCCATGGGTAGGTACTTAATCCATGATAATTTGGTTTCTATCATTAATTTAGTTAAAATAGTTTTGATTTCTCCGTTCATTCTTTCAACTTTACCTGAGCTTTGTGGATGCCATGGTGTATGGTATTCCCATTTTACACCCAAGCTCTCTGTTAAATTTTTAATTATTTTTGACACAAAATGTGTTCCTCTATCTGAGTCTATTACTTCAGTTACTCCGTATCGAGGTATAATATGTTCGAGTAACATTTTGGTAACTTGGTTAGCGGTTGCTCTAGAGGTAGAAAAAGCCTCTACATAATGGGTTAAATGATCCAACATTACCAACAAGTATTTGTAACGCCCTGCTCTGGGTATTTCAGTAAAATCCACTTGTATGTGTGAAAAGGGCCTGTATGCTGGGGAACGTCCTCCAAAAGGCTTTTGCCTCATATTGCTCCGATTTACCTTTTGACAAGTCTCGCAAGCTGCTGTAACTGCTTTCGCTACGTTATATACACCCACACAGGCAAACAGTTGATTAAAGTGATCAACTAATGCTTGGGTTCCCCAGTGTGTTTTACTATGTATTTTAGAAAATATCTCAAATGCCATACCTTTAGGTAAAACTTCTCTCCCATCTGGTAATAGGTACTTACTATTCTGCTCTTTAGCTCCCATTTGTCTCAATTTCTCTTTCTCTACAGGTTCAAAACTAAAAGATTTGCCAATCTGTGTCTGTTGTATAGCCAAAATTGTATTATAGTTGCCTGCCACTCGCTTGGCTTCTGTATCAGCTGCATTATTTCCCCTTATTGATAACTCGTACCTCGCTGATGTCCTTTGATATGTACAACTGCTATTTTATTTGGAGTTTTTAATGCCTCCAGGACTCGTCGGATTAATTCCGGGTGGATCAGTTCTTTGCCCTGGGAATTTACAAATCCTCTTTCTTCCCATATTTTCCCAAAGGTGTGTACCACCCCAAATGCAAACCGTGAGTCTGTATATATAGTTCCATCTTTTCCCTCTAATAGCACTAATGCTTTCCATAATGCATACAGCTCACAGGCTTGAGCTGACCAACCGGCACTCAGAGGGCCTGACTCTATTATCTTAAATTCTCCTTTTTCCAATTTTACGATGGCATATCCGGACAATCGTTTTCCTTCTACCATTCGTGATGACCCATCTATAAACAAAACCTCTCCACATTGTAACTCTTCTTCCTCTAGATCTGGCCTAATGCGTGTCTGTTGTTCAATTGTTTGAAAACAGTCATGCAATAAATCAGCACTTTCTCTTGGGTACAAAAATTCAGCAGGGTTAACCGCCCCAAAAGTCTTTAGGGATAACTTTGGAGATTCTATAAGTATTCCCTCATACTTCAGTAGTCGGCTATCTGTAAGCCACTTGTCTGCCTTCTGTTGTAACACTCCCCTTATGTTATGAGGCGCGTATAAGACAACCTCCCCATTAAAGGTAATATGATTTGTTTCTTGTCTTCTATAGTCAATGGATAAGCTAGCACTGTTAGCTCCTGATTTTTTACCTTGATTTCCAATTGTAATTCAACAATTAAATATCGTCCTAGCAGATTAAATTCTGCTTCAGGGACGAACAAGAGTTCACCTACCCCGAATTTATTTTTGGTTTCAAATATCACATCTTTAATTTTACTTACTTTAAAAGGTTCTCCTTTAGCCCTGATTACTTGCACCTTCTCAGAGGATGCTGTACATCCTTCTGGTATCTGTCTAATGGTTGATTTCTCAGCTCCGTATCTACTAAAAGGTGAACTCTTGTTTATGGGGACCTAGTTTTAGTTTTATCAAGGGCTCACGATGACTCCAATCCCCTAAGATATAGAGCCCCTGATTCTCCTATTCTGCTTTCAATACCTCCTCCTCTCTAATCCTTTCTCTGCAATTCTTTTTTTATATGTCCTTTCTTTCCACAATAAAAACAACATCCTTGTTCCTTCTTCACTGCTTCATTCCCTTGTCTTATTCCAGCAGGTCTGTGTTCATTAGACCTCCCTCTGCGATCCTCTCTAACTGCTGCCACCATCATTTTTACTTGCCGTTTACTGCTTTCTTCCTCTCGTCTCACATACACTTTTTGTGCTTCCCTCAACAATTCATCCAAACCTCTATCATGCCAATCTTCTAATTTTTCAATCTTCCTCCTAATGTCTTCCCATGCCTTTGCCACAAACTGAGTTTTGAGGAGTGCCTGTCCCAAAGGATCATCAGGATTTACTCCTGAATACTGCTGGAGTGCTTTCCTTAACCATTCCAGCCACTCAGTAGGGCTTTCATCCTTCTTTTGCATTTCATTAAATGCTTTATTAATATTCTGGCCATGGGGTAATGCTTCTCTAATTCCCTGGATTATGATGGTTCTCAGGTTCTGCATATGAGTTCTATGCAGCGGGTCCTGATTGTCCCAGTTAGGTCTTTGGAGTGGCCATTTAATATCTGCTTGGGGTCCCTGGGCATGTTGGGCATCCCATAGTCTCATTCCAGCCCGCCTAATCATTTCTCTCTCTTCGGTAGTAAATAACTGTCCAAGAATGGATTGCATCTCATCCCAGGTATAGAGATTTGGTCCCAAAAATTGGTCTAGTCTTTCTGCTACCCCAAGTGGATCTTCAATTAAACTACCCATCTCGGTTCTTTTGAAATCCCGTAAATCGGCCATAAACCGGCCAGAAAACTTTCTTTGAAAGTTTCTTCCCTCCCCATATCTTAGTACAATATTCTATAATTTTTGGCTTACTTTTCCCTGCAGTCCCAGGAAAATGTTTCCAATTATCTAAGATATATGCCAGAGGGATATTCTTAGGTACAGAGGGTACCCTTCCCATGGGAGTCGAAGGCTTGCTGCCCTTCGCCCCCATCTTCTGGAATATCCACAAACACACACTCACTTGCTCCCCTTGTTTCTGGCCCAGTCCCTCGCGGGATATGGGAAACGCAGTACTTAAGGGTCCACACTCGCTTGGTTCAGTATGTCGAACCTCTCGTTCGTTATATTCCAGGAAACCCAATCCCGCCCGAACGGCAAACCTGCGAACAATTTCGCAATATACTTACATGTCCTGCGTCTTCGTCCGGACTCCCGTGCACAGAATGTTTATGGGATTTTTACCGGTTCCTCCTTTGCTCAATATTCTAAGATTTTGGGTTCGTCGGTAAGGTTGAGGTAAGCTGCCGGTCGCGGGGCCGCGGATGGACGCGGGGCGCCTCCCCGGAGGACCGAAGCCCATCTTTCCTTATCCGAGTCACGGCACCAAAATTGTTATAAATTGAGACCACAACGGATCAAAATCCAATTAAAATTTATTAATTATAGCAAGTAGAATATGAGCAAAAGCAGCGCTGGACGGCAGGGGAGTCTGCGCTCCGCCAACTGCCGTAAATAGGCACTTCATACAGTTCCTTTTATACGTTTTTTTTTTCCTTTGCAATCGTGGTATAGTGGAAGCACTCTGCGCATGCTTCGGTTGTTATCAAGGGGTCTTTTTCTGCCTCCTGATAGTCGTCGGGGCTGAAGTAAGACGTCTTCCTCCCCTGTCCTGTGATTGACCATTCATTCTTATGCCCTTATCTGGGGTTGTTTGTCGTGTCTTTATCAGTTCCTGAGTTTGCAGAAGCAGTTTGTGGTTTAACGTTTACATAAAGCTTAACTTTTGTTCTACACCAAGTGATTACATTAGGCAATGATAAATCTCAATAAACAATACCACAGTTCAGTCTCCCACAGGATGGACCATTTGTGAATGGAACTTGGGCCCTAAAAGGTCATTATTGGATTTGTGGCCATCATGCTTATCGGAAACTACCAAAGAACTGGAGCAGAACGTGTTATGTAGGTTATATACGTCCCTACTTCTTGTTACCTGGTCAAAGTGGAGACAGCTTGGGAATTAGAGTATATGATGATTTAAGGCGAAGCAAACGATCCCTTTCTACCCATCTTACGGGAGGAAGCGGTCAGAAATGGGGAAAGAATGACTGGCCACCTGAGTGAATTATTAAACATTATGGGCCAGCTACTTGGAACCCCAATGAGCTGATTAGTGGTGCTCAAGAACCAATTTATAATTTTAATCGTATTATCCGACTACAAGCTGTTTTGGAAATTATTACTAACGAAACTGCTCGTGCCCTGGATTTATTGGCAGACCAGGCCACCCAAATGAGAACTGCAATTTTACAACACCGAATGGTTCTCGATTACTTGCTAGTAGAAGAAGGGGGTGTTTGTGTAAAGTTAAATGATTCTAGTTGTTGTTTAATGATTGATGATAATTGAGACGTGGTCAAACAAATAATCTTGGGAATTAGAAAATTAGCCCATGTCCCTGTCCAAACTTGGGAACCCCATTGGGAGGTGGATTTGTTTTCTTGGATCCCGGGGGGGGCCATGGATAAAGCGAATAGTGTTCTATTTTTTGTGTAGCCTAGCTTTATTGTTGTTTTTACCATGTGTCATTCCTTGCTTCATTCGATTAATCCAACATGTGGTATCTAATATGCAATTCGTGTCTAGTGTTTCACCCAATGGCATCAAGCATATGCGTGCTGTTCGCCAACCAAAATCAGTAGGCATAAGTATCATATAAAAAGCTTTGTTGGGTTTTTTTTGTTGTTGTTTGTTGTTGTTGTTTCTTTTTCTGTCCGTTCCCTTTCAAGATAGTATTATTGCCTATTTTCCCTCGCTTCGATCTGGGACAGAAGTTTCTAGACTCAGATGGCGCATGCGCTTTAGGTTAAGAGGGGTGTGGAAATCGATTTTCTGGCTGCGCGTGCTGAGACCCCCGACTTTGGCAGACCAGGTCAACAGACTGCACGGGACACCAGACCAACTTTGCTCAACTTTATATCTGAAACAATGGATGCAGACTTGTATGTACTTTTACCATTTTATTATGCTGTTGCGATTATACTGGTCATTGCAATAATTATCCTTGGCAAACTTATTTGTTGTCCTGAGTTAAGATGTTGGCTTTGTAAATGTCCATGTAAAATTTTGTCTTCATCTTCTCCCCCCTCCCGAAGACCTCCCCCACGGTGCATGTGTATCATCACCAGGTGGAAGGGATGGTTAAGATGCTATAAAACAGGAGAAATGATCAACATCGAGTTGGAAGCGCTCCCCCACCAAACATCGAAGCAGGACCTGCGGGATGCCGCTGGATCCGTGGTGGTAGCTATACTTCCTCTCCCTCTTTCTTTTTCTCTCTCTCTTTTTCTCTCCTTCTCTCCTCTCCTGTTCTTTTCGTCTCTTTCGCATAGGTTATAATAAACTATAATGTTTGTTTGTGACATTTGACCTTGTTTGTGTCTTAATTTCACCCTTGGGATCATTTCAAACCCTCTCAGATCAGTAACGGATCGAGACAGCATGAGGCAAGTTTAGACTCATTTAGGTGAGTTTATGCAGTACCATTGTCCAGAAGAATATAAATTTTTCTACTGTGACTCTAAATAGATGCTGTTAATTACTTCATTCACTAATACTTTAATGGTGCGAGAAGGTGACTGTGGTCTTCGGTCCTCTGTCCTGTACTTTTGCATGATTTTTCTCTTTTTTAAAACCGTGCAGTTAAATCACAGAGACATGCACTAATATATTTAGGAGTATGGTAAGTTCATTTTGTGCACATCTTTATTTCCAGGGTTACTGCCTTGGATCAGAACTTCCTGTTGCATTCAGTAAATGTTTAGAGTACCTTAGGGACTTATATCTAGCAAGTAGTTCAATCAGAGTAACTTGCTTTACACAGACAGACTTCCCACTCATTTCAGTTTCAAGTCTATGCACACTAAGAAGGGACTTCTCTGTGTGGTCCAGTATATTCTTACACGTTAAAATTAATAGCAGTTAATCCTGATATTTTGCAAGAACATATGCTTTGTCATACTTTGCTATGCATGTGCTTTCTATATGCATCCTGAAACTCCTTGGTTTTATCATCTTGACTAAGCACAACGTCTAAAGCCTGCAGCAATCTACATAATAAGAAGACACCATCAGCATAGGTTGAAAGCATCAGAGCAGATAGGAAAACAGTGTACTTTTAGTTGGAAGGTGTTCAGACACTTTGAAATAGACACCTAAACAAATGTAGAAGCATTCCTCAAGCGTTTTACAAAGTTGTCTGTTTTGTGCTGTCTTAATTTCTTCTACCTGAAACTCACAGTTCTGTTTCTGTGCAAATTCTTCATGATCCAAATATAACCAATGTACCAGTTGCCTTAAGTGGGACTCCAGAGGGGTTAGTCATACTCTCTAAGTGCCTAATAAAGGTATAATTCAGGGCATCAAAGCTGCACGCTGAATTTCCTCTTGTAGTCAATGGAGAGAAATTGGCACCACTGAATGTTAGTTTAAAAACACTTAAAAACAAAGGCCAAAATTAGACAGTATTCCTTACCTAATTTTTTTAAGTGACCCAGCTGAGCAGAGGTGCTTTGAGAACGCTACACGCTAAAAGGACTACTTTTTTCAAGCAAAATAATGTTTCTATTAGTTTTGATGGTCAAAGTATTCCTTAACCTTCCTTAAAGCAGTCAAGTGGTTACTGTAGAAAATTGCCTGGGAAGTGGCAGATCTGGTATAAATTACCTTAAAGAAGGACAAATCTCCATTTCCCAAGCCTGGAGTACCTTAGCCACCAGACTAGAAGCCTCTCTACCTACTGTCGCTGCACCACTGTGCAAAAAAGCAGGCAACGTTGACTGAGTGTGAGTGAAAGGGAGTCCTTACCGCCATGGTGAGAACATAGTAAGAAGGGCAGCAGCCTTGTGCCCAGGCTGAACATTCCCCATGCATTCCCACTCTGAAATGAGCTGTGCCTTGATGAATCCAGAAGTGGAAGACTCCTTCAGACCAAAACTGAGAAGGAAGGTCTGGTTTGCAGGGAATATTGTTGATTTGAAAAGAAATCCAAGAATTTTTAAATTCTCTCTGTAAAGTTTTCTGTGGACATTTAATATGATGGTGTAAGGGACTGGGGGCTTTGCACCCCCAGAGGCAGGTCAGAATACTCAGAGACAATGCAGTGCAAGGTCAGAAAATAGGACTTTATTACCTCACAATCTACCTGGGGCTCCCCAGGGCAGAGGTTCACAACAAGCGGGAGATCTTCATGGCGTCACCAAGATTTGACCCATGGCGAGGAGCACAGGGTCTGGCACATCTTAGATTTTATGTGTTAGATGGGTGGAAGATCAACACGTGCAAACCGTGGATTGGCCTAAGTACTATTTGTGTATTCATATGATTAGCAAACAGTGAAGCCAGGTGCATGATATTGTTTACATTCTAATTGCTTGCTAGAGCAAAAATGAAGTTACTTTTGCAGTAATTTTTGGTACAAGAGTGTGGGAAGCCTGAACAATGTCCATTGTCTAGTCTCCTCGGAATTCTTCCGCACTGTCCCATACAAGAAGAAGTTGCTGGCTGCAGCCCTGTACTCAGGGCTGAGACTGCTCTGGGATCAGGACCAGAGTCATGCAGGATATCTGGGGCCCCTCTCTATAGGTATTGTGCTGTTGGAGAGCAGGAGTGAACTATCCTGGAAACTGGGTCAATTAGCAAGTGAAAGTATACCAGAAATTACTTTAAGATGCAATAATTTTAATTTTGAACAGCAAATCCCTTAGTAAAAAAAAAAAAATAATTGCTATTATTTTCCTAAACAGAACTCCAAGCCTTTCAACAAAGTCTCATTCATAGCAATGTAGTAGTTGCATCTTGTGAGACTACAGTATCTGCATGAGCAGGTTTTACCCCAGACCACAGCTCAAATAAAAGAAAAAAATAAAACAACCAAAAACAGAGTTGCTCAAGAAAAAAGCTCCAACATCCTTGCTGAAAGATATCACAGTATCACAGTATGACAAGGTTGGAAAGGACCTCTGAGATCATCAAGTCCAACCTGTAACCCAACACTAACACCAACCATCATCTAGACCATGGCACTCAGTGCCACATCCAATCTCCCCTTAAACACCTCCAGGGTCGGCGACTCCACCACCTCCCTGGGCAACGCATTCCAATGGCCAATCACCCTTTCAGTAAAGAACTTCTTCTTCACATCAAGCCTAAACTTTCCCTGACGAAGCTTGAGTCCATGCCCTCTAGTTCTGTCACTGGTCACCTGAGAGAAGAGACCAACCCCTGACCGACTACAACCTCCTTTCAGGTAGCTGTAGAGAGCAATGAGGTCTCCCCTGAGCCTCCTCTTCTTTAGACTAAACAGCCCCAACTCGCTCAGTCGCTCCTCATAGGGCTTATGCTCCAGCCCCTTTACCATCTTCGTTGCCCTCCTCTGAACACATTCCAGTATCCTGACATCTTTCCCAAACTGGGGGGCCCAGAACTGTACACAGTATTCCAGATGAGGTCTGACTAGTGCCGAGTACAGGGGGACGATAACTTCTCTGGTTCTGCTCACCACACTATTCCTGATGCAGGCCAGAATGCCATTGGCCTTCTTGGCCACCTGGGCACACTGCTGGCTCATGTTGAGCTTCCTGTCAACCAGCACTCCCAGGTCCTTTTCTGCCTCACTACTCTCCAGCCACTCTGTCCCCAATCTGTAGCTCTGCATGGGATTGTTGTGTCCAAAATGAAGTACCCGACATTTGGACTTATTAAACATCATCCCATTGGAATCGGCCCATCTCTCCAATCTGTCCAGGTCCCTCTGCAGGGCCATCCTACCCTCTAACAGATCAACCCTTCCTCCCAGCTTGGTATCATCTGCAAACTTGCTGATGATGGACTCAATCCCCTCATCCAGATCATCTATAAAGATATTAAACAGGACCGGACCCAACACCGATCCCTGGGGGACACCACTGGTGACCGACCGCCAACTGGATGAGACACCATTCACCACCACTCTCTGGGCTCGGCCATCCAGCCAATTCCTAACCCAGCACAGAGTGCTCCCATCTAAGCCACGGGCTGACAGCTTCTTTAGGAGTCTACTGTGGGGGACAGTGTCAAAGGCCTTGCTAAAGTCCAGGTATACCACATCCACAGCCTTCCTCTCATCCACCAGGCGAGTCACATGGTCATAAAAGGAGATCAGGTTGGTCAGGCAGGACCTGCCCCTCCTAAACCCATGCTGGCTGGGCCTGATCTCTTGACCGTTCTGCAGATGCCGCATGATTTCACCCAGGATTATCTGCTCCATGATTTTACCTGGGACCGAGGTCAGGCTGACAGGTCTGTAATTACCTGGAAAGATATGTTTAATGATTTAAGCCAACCATGATGGTAGAGATAATTCTTTGAATCATTTCACTATTAGGTCAAACTAAGCTTTCTGAAAGTCAGCTTTATAATGCAAAAATCTCTTCTTACTGAAGTATCTAACACCAAAAGCACTCATAGCCTCCTCCCATCACTCTCCTAAATCCAAATGAAATCACTTCATCATTAGTTATATGTTTACTGTGGTGTTTTTCATAAAATTAATGTAAAAGATATTAATATGACTGGTGAAGACAGACATTATTAGAATACTCCTTTTGTCATTAACTTGCTGTATTTCATGGCACAGCAGTTTGGTTTTCTATTTATTTTTTTAAATTTTATTCTAAATTGGGGGGGAAGGGGTGTAAGTTTGAATCCTCATAAACAAAATGTCCAACATACAGCTGGATAAACACATAATGCAGTGGGTGAACAATTGGCTGATGGATTAGGCTCAAAGGGTCACAGTGGGGTTATATCGGGCTGGCAATCAGTCACTAGCAGGGTTCTGCAAGGCTCCATTTTGGGGCCACTACTATTTAATATCTTCATAAATGACTTGTATACAGGACTTGAGGGTTTGCTAACTGAGTTTGCTGATGACACAAAACTGGGGGGAGCAAATGACACTCTGGAGGGCAGGTAGACCTTGCAGGGGGATCTGGTCAGATTGGACAGCTGGGCAATCACCAACCACATGAAGTTAAACAAGGGCAAGTGCTGGGTTTTGCACATGGAGCATGGCAACCCTGTATATACACACAGACTGGGGAATGAGAGGCTGGAGAGCAGGCCTGTCAAAAGGGACCTGGGGGTTCTGGTCAATGGCAAGTTGAACATGAGCCAACAGTGTGCCTTGGCAACCAAGAGGGCCAACTGTGTCCTGGGGTGCATCAAGCACAGCATTGCCAGCCGGTCAAGGGAGGTGACTGTCCCACTCTGCACTGGTGAGGCCCAACCTTGAATAGTGTGTTCAGTTTTGGGCACCACAGTATAAAAAGTACATAAAACTACTGGAGAGTGTCCAGAGGATGGCCACAAAGCTAGTGAAGTGTCTAGAGGAGAAATCATGTGAGGAACGGCTGAAGTCACTTGGTCTGTTCAGCCTGGAGAAGAGGAGACCGAGGGGTGATCTCAGAGCTGTTTACTGCCTTCTCACAAGGGAGGGAGATGAAACAGGTGCTGATCTCTTCTCTCTTCCAGCCTCTGATAGGACTAGAGGTAATGGCAGGAAATATGCCAGGGGAGGTTTAGAGTGGATATTAGGAAAAGGTTCTTCACTCAGAGGGTGGTGAAGCACTGGAACAAGCTCCCAAAATTGCACAAACTATTCCTTTTCCTTTTTTTTTTAACATTTCCAATCTTCCTGTAATTCTCTAATCCTTTTCACTACCTTCTTCTTGTCTCTCCAATTGAGTCTAGCCCATTCTACACCTTGCTCACACGGTTTACATTTAAATTCTTGCAACATTTTGCTCAGAGTGGTAACCATGTTGTTATGTCTGGAATAAGGATATTTCCAGATTCATTTATAGCAAGTGTTGTGTGTTATGAGTCTGAGGTGTCCCCAGATTTGCTCGCAACACAAATTAACAAACTTTATATACCACAAGCCCAGAGTTTATACATATTTTCCTCTCGGGTTCACTTATGGTCTTAAAGAAACAAACCTTAATTTAGCAGGAACCGAACCCCCTTGCTTTCCAACCAATCTTCAAATATTAGAGGGGCTGGGGACATCTCAGTTGGGCTCGAGATCTTGTAGCTTTCTTGCCGCAGCCAATTCTTATTTTAAAACTGCAGGGTCGATCATTACCTTATACCTTCACTGAATTAATCCAGGGTATTGCTAGACAATTTTTTTTCTTGTCATATACCAATGCCGGCATTAACAAGGTAAGAGCAATTGCACAGCACTCACAATTTTAATTAAAATTGGTTATGATCAGTAATTGGTTACGACCAATAATTGGTTACAATCAATAATCAGTTACACACTCTGAGCATCAAAGGAAAAACATATACATAAACATATACGGCATAATGTGATGTCTTCTTAGAAAAGCAGGAGATATGTTGCAATGTCTTTTTCAGCAAAGCAGGGGATGCATTGTGAAGTCTTCTTCAGTGAAGCTGGGGTGAGGGGGGACTTGCTCCCTGATGTGTATATTCACTCTGGGAAGTAAACAGCTCAAACTAAGGTCATCTGGAGTATAAGTTACTTCATAATCTTCACGTATGTCTTTCTTTGGAAGCTTAGCATTAGACAGACATTGAGTGAGTAAATATCTAGGAGCAGCACTTGACTATATTTCATATACTAGCAATTGTTTTTGTTTTGGAAATTGACACAAATACATAAAGATAAAGGTGCCAGTAGCATTTGTTTTACCTGTTCATGTTGTATCCATGATACTTAGTATTACCTTAGAGGTAATTTCTCATTTCTCAGATATGAGGGATATGACTTCATATTCCCAATTTTTAAGTCTTTATACATTGTATGTCCTTGATACCTCAGAAAAGTCACAATTTAAAGAGAAAATACAACTGTCTTGTAAGGCTTGGGTGGAGAGTTCTTGTTTTGACTGGGATAGAGTTAATTTTCTTCAACATAGCTAGTATGGCAGGATGCTTTGGACTTCTGCTGGAAACAGTATTGATAATACAGCCATGAGGTTTCTTTGTTGTTGCTGTTGAGCAGTGCTTACACAGAGTCAAGGCCTTTTCTGCTTCTCACACCACTCCGTCAGTGAGTAGGCTGGGGTTGCACAAGAAGTTGGGAGGGGGACACAGTCGGGACTGCGGACCTCAACTGACCAAAGGGATTTTCCCTACCGTATGATGTCATGCTTAGCAATAAAACTAGGGAGAAGGTTGGCCAGGGGCTGACTGGGCATCGGTCCGTTGGTGGTAGCAATTGTTTTCATTTCCATCACTTGTCTTCCTTGGGTTTTATCTCTCTCTCTCTCTCTCTTTGTTATATTCTTTTCATTACAATTTCTTATTATTTACTTCAATTATTAAACTGTTCTTATCTCAACCCACAGGTTTTCTCACTTTTACTTTTCCCATTCTCTTCCCTGGATCTTGCTGGAGGGGGTGTGTGTGTGTGAGTAAATGGTTGTGTGATGCTGACTAGGGTTAAACCATGACATGGAGTCATCATATACCAAAATATACTACTTATTTTGAGATGGCACATGAGAAAAACAAAATCTAGAAAAAGTCTGAAAATAAGATATAACATTGAAATAAAACTTTTATGTTGAGAACAGTGGCGGTCTGAAAAATAAAACTACCATAATTCCAGCATGGGGAAAACTGGAATACTTTATTGAGCATGAGAACACAATTTTATAGGTCTTGGGGGCTGGACATTTTAATGAAGGGGGCAACTTCTGTTAATTAGAGAGTTGCAATCTCCAACTAATTAAATTTTCTCCAGGTAGGGTTACATGGGAGATAGAAGGAGTATAGAAGTTTAGATATTGTTTTAACAATCGTCTTAAAAAGTCCTTTCTCAGTCCTTCTTGGAGCCAGGCTTATCTTCCAAGATTGCATGGCAATAGATCTTCTTTTCCTCAGGAGATGTTGTCAGCTCTTTTCTTCCAAGGTTTATGGTCCCAATTAGCTGAACTTCCTTCTGCTAAGAGCTGGCTTTTGCATCCTTCAGAGAACTAAAAGTTGTATTTGAAAGTTATTATCTAGTATAATATCCAGTTACGATATCACTGTAGGGTTGTAATGAAGATAGATGTAGTGGGACTGTAACACTTTATGGTCATAATTCCTAAATTAAGACTGGCTCTTAACTAGGCATTACTGTAGCAATTGTGATTAGCATGTGGCATTCCAGAGCCTCTAGTGGAGTTTGTGGTCATTCTGTAGCCATGTTTTTATTTTCTAGGTCCTGAAGTAACCCTTCCCTTTCTTAACTTAGCTCTGGTGCCTCAGAGAGGGCTCCATGTACAACAGAAGTAAGAAGAGAATACGATTACATTATGCTTGGAGGGATATGATCAGGTAGAAAGTGAATGACTTCATGTATGAAGTCTGACAGTGACTTTTGAGTTATATAAAAATCAGAGTTCTTTATTTTAGACATATAATAACTTTTACTCAAAAAAAGCAAGGAAAGCATCAGAAAAGTTTATTTCGTATTCTTTGAAGTAAAAAAAAAAAATCAACAACCTTCCAACTAAAAGTTTGAAATTTATTTTAAAGTACTTTCAAAAAATTTTTAAAGTATTGAGGTATTGTGTATTATAAACAAGCATAGTTTCAAGGTCTTTTGCAATCTCTTAGGTCCCTGTGACATTACCATAATATTTTTCTGGCTTTCACTGCATCCATCTCTTTCCAGTTAAAAATTTCCCAGTGATTCCTTCTTCCTAATAGCTTGAATAAAATCATGCTTTTGTGATTTAAAACTCCTAAAGGTGAAGTCATTTTCAGGGTGGAGGATATGTGAGAATTTTCTTTTTATAGCATAGAACAGTGATAATAACACACTTGACTGTAGATGCAACAAATCACAGAAGTATAGCTATAACTGCAAATTGTGCTTTTTCTTGGCTTCCTTTTTATTTTGATGTCAGTACACAAATCAAGGTAATTTTTTTTTTGCAATAAATTCTAGGAGAAACATCTTTATTAGTTTAGATCTCCACTGATATAGGTGTACAAGAACTCCTTGATTATGCATAAATATGAGGACCGACACAAAAAACCCACATGACTAACCCTATAGCTTGGGAACCAGGAGTGGGAGGGGAGAGAAAGAGATGGTTATAGAACATGTTCTAACCTGTCACAGTGAGACAAGGCTCAGCTCGATTGCTTCACTCAGTAAGAATGGATGTGTGTTTAAATAGAGATGTTTTCTTACCCTCAGTTGCAAAAATGTCTGTGTGCAAGAATGAACAGCGAGTTCACATCAAGTTTCTTGTGAAACCTGTCGCAGTGGGAGACGGGGACCAGTTTGATGCAAACAACGTCCAACTTTATTTTTGCAAAAGGTCGATATATATACTTATTAAGCTAAGGCTAAAACAAGCGTGTTCACTACTGATTGGATGATTACATTATTACATACATCACTTTACAAGCTAATTGGATATTAGTGAAAGCTTTGCGCAGTTCTCAAGTCTTTACGGTATGACACTACAGTCCGATAGGCCTTATCAAGTCTCTTGTTAGCAACTTCTACCTTTGCCAGTCAGCTCCTTATCGGATGGTTTCAAGCTGCTCCAACTGCCCACAAAGTGTCCTTTCCATGACCTCGTACATGCTGCTCTCGCTGTGCTTTAATGGAGTCCAAGGCCTGCTTTTTCTGTGTTCCAGGGTTTGTGGTTGAAAGACTCCATTACTAGCTTCTCTGTGCTAGCACTACGGGATGCTGTAGCCTCAAAACCGAAGAAATCTGTGAAAGAAATCTTTTCAATTATTGACTGAGGCTTATGGTGAAGAGATCCCAAAGATCAAGTCTGTCCTCAAAGGAAACCCTTTTTTTGTCAGTAGAAGATGTGAATGCGAAACTGACAGAGATCCTCAACAGCCTTTCAGAAAATGATATGCAGAACTGCTTTGAAATTCGACAGTAATGTATGCAGCCATGTGTCAACTGATAAGGGAACTATTTTGGAGATTGTAGTTGATTTTATTAATTTGTTAGATAAAAAGTTACAGGCACAGTCTTTTTTGGTATAAGACCTCGTATTCTCAAGGACAGGTACACTGCATGTCATGTCTGCTCTTGCTAAGCTCTGAAGAGGTATGATGCTCTTTCAGAACTAATGCAAAAATGAGTGTGCCTGTCTTTGACGACTATTACAGTAATTGTACCTTTTGTGTTCTCATAAGGCCTTCTCATATAAAAATAATTCACAACTACTTCAGACTCTTTCTGGTCAAGTTTTCCTCATCCTGCTTAGTCTCTACACTCCACATTCATAAATATCTTGAGATCTTTCAAACACCTGAGGTCCTTGTGCTTTACACAATCCTTCTTTTTTTTTGTACTCTGTGAAGGGGAGTACATGAGGGCAAGATGGAACGACGGGATATCCTATTTCTCACTATTGAAGGGCTATCACCTTGAATAAAAAAGCAATAAGGCTATCTGAGGTGACATTGGCAATTGTTCATGTGCTTTATGATATTATACAATTAGATGTGATTTCAAATCAAGAAGTCCTGGAAAAATCATAGGGATCACTTTCACTACCAATAATGTCTTTGAACTGGTCAAAATTTGCTGGATGAAGGAGGGTTTTTACCTTGTCTATTAAAGTACCCCATTGTCATTCTTAATCCCTGTAAGCACATTAAAATTAAACATATGTAATGGAAACAAATTGCGGCTCACTAGGGTTAATTCTTAGTAAGTAGAGCCAAAAAGCAAATTACAAGAAATCTCATTGTTGCTGAATAAATATTCCTAACAAAACTATTTGCTGGCAGATAATAGACAGTATTCAATACCATATAATAGAAGAATATAATAAATTGTTTTTCTTTCCTTTTAGCTTGATGAAAATGAGAAATGCTACTGAATGCAAGGGAAAGAATTTGTCTCCCTGTCGAAAACTTTTGTTGCAATGCCTTAAAGAGAGAGGTAGGAGATCCCCAATCTTCCAGACTTCAAGTTTTCAGAAAATAAGATACTGGATAATGGAGGGAAAACAGTGGAGAGGGAAAGGTATCATAGAGACTGTATTTCATCATGCTCTCCAAAGAATTCAGTGAGAATAAACAGATGTACTGCCACTGGAAAAGTTTCAGTTGAGTCTTTGCCTTATTAGAAATTTAAAAACCTAAAGACTCAAAGCCAGAGCACATCATGCTTCTAAGCAACATGCAGAGTGACGTGTGCTCTTGGGACTAAACTAATTTTAAATCTTGTTCTCTGTTTTAAATTTTACTGAAGAGTGTGTCCACTTGGAAATCAAAACTCGTGAATCTGGACTGACTGATGCACAGTGGGTGAAATACTTCCTTCCCCCCAAATTTAACTCTGCTTACATAACTGAGAGGCTTCCCAGTGCTATGGAACCACAAATGTATGGCACCACTTGGCCACTCTCAGCAGGCAAGATCCTCATTCAGGCTCAAAACAATAAATCCTCACTGAATGTGGAAGATGTAGCTTGCATTAAATTATTTATGTTTCTTCCAACAATTGCTGAGATCCCAAATTCACAAGTTATGGTAGGGGGCTGTCAAGAAACTGTTGGTTTCCAATGCATGGTGTTTCAATGACAGCAGATGACAACAGTTTCGATAGAGCTCCTGAGGAATCTACATCTCCATCCACACTTTAAAAAATATGAGAAAGAAAATTTGGTAGTAGATGATTTTTCTTTTGGGGAGTATACCTGTGCAGAGCTAAATATATGCACAGGGAATTGACCATTGTGTATTCATAAAGGAAACGGGTTTGTGTAGATATTATATCCTTGTATATGCATTACAAACATTCATAATTTTATACATCCATTATATCATTACCACACAGCTTAGGTTGTATGCTACCGCCAGAAACAGGAGGCACTTTCTGCTTGTCCTCATCCCACTGAGTCGCCCATGACTGTAGAGTAACTATTACCTCAGATACCACACATTTTTATGACCATAAATTGCAATTGAGAAATATCTTTTCAATGGATTTTTGATAAAACAAACCCACAACTCTTGACTTACTGTAAACCTTTTTCAAAGTATGACAGTTTTGTTTCAGGAAGACAAATGTAATTTCAATTTATATGGGCAGAAGTTAACATGGGCCCATGTGAGAACCTCATGAAGTTCAACAAGGCCAAGTGTGAGGTCCTGCACCCGGGTCAGGGCAATCCCAAGCACAAATATAGGCTGGGCAATGAGAGACGTCAGCACAGTAAGGACATGGATCTGTTAGAGTGATTCCAGAGGAGGACCACAAAGATGATCAGAGGGCTGGAGTATCTCCCATATGAGAACAGGCTGAGAGAGTTGGGCTTGTTTAGCCTGGAGAAGAGAAGGCTCTGGGGAGATCTTATAGCAGCCTTCCAGTACTTAAAGGGGGCCTACAGGAAAGCTGGGGAGGGGCTCTTTATCAGAGACTGCAGGGATAGGACGAGAGGTAATGGTTTTAAGATGAAAGAGGGGAGATTTAGATTAGATATTAGGAAGAAATTCTTTAGTGGTGAGACACTGGCACAGGTTGCCCAGAGAAGCTGTGGATGCCCCATCCCTGGAGGTGTTCAAGGCCAAGTTGGATGAGCTATGAGCAACCTGATCCAGTGGAAGGTGTCCTTGTCCATGGCAGTGAGGAGGGGGGTGGAACTGGATGATCTTTAAGGTCCCTTCCAACCCAAACCATTCTGTGATTCTATGATTCTAAGTCTCTAAAACCTTCTCATTTACTAAGATCCATTGTGTAAAAGAGTCATCTTTGCTAAGAAGTTCTATTGTCAAATAGTTTTCTAGGTTTTTCCCCAGTTTTCAACAACTATTGTTTTCCCTTTTCCTTGAAGAAAGATAACATACTTTCCAAACTCAAATAGAGAACCACCCCTCACTGTGAGTGCATGCATTTAAGCATGAATGAAGTCCTATTCGTAGCTCTTGGCAAATATGTGGATTTTTGCCCTTTAAATAGAGTCTGCCAAGAAGGCACAGAGTATATGCTCACCACCCCATGGAATTGCCTGATGAGGGATTGCCTGACTGGCTTGAAGAAGAACTACCAGGTCACATGTTGGATGGACCATGTTTTCCTGAGGAACTACTGAATTTATCCTGGAAAATTTGTCTGTCTCCGATTTGTCACGTAGATACTAAAAGACATCCCCCCCCCCCCCCCCTTCCCCAACTGTGCAGGTCAGGGGTGGCCCGAACACTACTGATTTGTGATCCTAATGAAGTGATAGTGTAGGAAAATAGCTGAATGTGGGGAGAAGTGTGAACTAAAATTTTCTGAATACAACCCCACCCCTCATAGGTTGAGTCCGAGGCAATTTTAAAAAGCAAGTTCAGTGAAGAGGCACATGAAGAGGTGCTTGCAGCAGACTGCTCCTAAGAAAGGAATGGAGTTACCATGGAGAAGAGCTGATCCTGACCAGAACAGTACATCTTGCATTGCTCTAGTAGAATCTGGGGTGCTGTGGTGATGGTGCAGTCAGGTTCCATTATCAGCAATGGGAACTACCTGCATGGATCCGAGAAGATAACTGCATATTTCCTCTCAAGAAAGACTAATTGCAATTGCTGGTTTGGCAATATGGATGAAAACTTGCCCTCTGACTGAACTTTGCTCATTATAATGTCATTATAATACCAAAACACACCTCTACATCAGACTAACCACCATCTCCCTGCCTCTGAGTCAAACCACTCCCATAACCACTCTTCCTGGGCATGTAGTTAGTTTTTGGCACATGAAGCGAGGACACTTTCTATACCAATCAATCAAGAGAGTCTAATGTTATGACTTTAGTCACTCAAAGCTCCACCCAATACTCTGCTCCAAAGATGCAAAGTATTATAAAAATGTAATTCAAAGGCGGAATGATAGGGAAGACCCTCCACTGATATTTTTCTGGGATCAGTTGACGAACTGGACTCTGTCTTCCCCTCCACTGCAACGCCACTGGGTAATATCTCTGTGTTATGTGAACTATATTCTAATCTCATGCTAACTATCGCTATCTTTCTATACTTCAGAATTAACTACATATTTTCTACCTGGTGTTTACGTCCAGGTGTTTTACTATACATATCCCATTGACTGGTGCGTCTTCATCCATGTTCAGGTGTTTGATCATATATAGTGTTGTTTGACGTGTTTTCACAACAGAATCTTATCCTCACTCACCTCCAAAACCTTATTAAGTCACAATTTGTTATAATAAATTATTTTAATAAAAATTGACTTGTTTGCACATATACAAGTATCCAGAAACTTTACTAACTGGTAAAAAGGATTCAAGGGATTTATTTTGTGATGCTGCCTACTTGAACCTAGCAGACTGGACAAGATTAATTTGTTCTTGTGGGACTGCAGATAAGGTTTCAGGCAGAGTGGTGGATGTAGCAAGCTGGACAAGATTAAGTAGTCCTTGCAAAATTGCTAATGTGATCCAAGTAGATTGCTCTGCAGACCTGACAGATTGGACAATTTACAAAAATTTTTTTCCTTGTGAGACTGTTTAAAAAATGTATGTAGCACATGTTCAGGAACGCCTGCAAAGTACCAGCCGTAAACAGCAAAATCAAGTAATGACTTGGAATGTATTCATGAAGGATGTAGTTGATTATGGATGACAAATGGGCAGGATCAGAACTTCTGTAGAGAAATCCATAGAGAAATCTATAGAGAAATCTGTGGAGAGATCTGTAGACCGTACTCAGTGAATACATCAACCTAATGCCCCCCCGATCCAGAGCTGAGGAAAAAATTTCAAAAGCAAAAGGAAAGGAACTATTTATGACAAAAGGTTCAGGACCTGGGAGTGCCTAAATATTGACTGAATAGTGCCAATAAGAGGGAACTATTGCAGTATTGTTCAGTATGCAGCATGGGGAAAAGATATGTAACATTGAAGGAAGACAGCGAAGAGGAGGATCCAGTTATTAGTGAATCTTGATGACCAGGAGTTTGAAGATGGAGGGAGAGTATGTTGGGAGAATCTAGGGACAGCAAAAGTGGAACAAGGGACAATGAGAGTGAAACATGGGACAGTAAGAAAGGAAGGAGGGGAAGTAGGAATTTTAGTCCAGTTGCAGACCAGGCACAAACCCAAACAAATGCAGTAATTTAAACTCCATTGCCAGAGGCGACTGGAATTGAAAGAATGGCAGTGCTCGTAAAAATCCCATTTGTGATTTCAGATCACAGTATCACAAGGTTGGAAAAGACCTTTGAGATCATCGAGTCCAACCTATGACCCAACACCAATACCTACTTGTCGTCTAAACCATGGCACTAAGCGCCTCATCCAATCTGTTTTTAAACCCCTCCAGGGACGATGACTCCACCACCTCCCTGGGCAGTGCATTCCAATGACCAATCACCCTTTCAGTGAAGAATTTTTTTCTAATATCAAGCCTAAACCTCCCCTGACGAAGCTTGAGACCGTGTCCTCTTGTTCTGTCACTGGTCACCTGAGAGAAGAGACCAACCTCTGCCTGCCTACAGCCTCCTTTTAGGTAGTTATAGAGAGCAATAAGGTCTCCCCTGAGCCTCCTCTTCTCCAGGCTAAACAACCCCAGCTCCCTCAGTCGCTCTTCATAGGGCTTGTGCTCCAGCCCCTTCACCATTTAATGAACTGGAAAGAATCAGCAGGGTCGTATAGGGAGAATCCACAGAAAATGTATAGGGCTTTTCAAATTATCATGGAGAATCACAATCCGGACTGGAAAGATATACAGGTCTTGCTGAACACTCCCAGAAGAAAGGAGGTTAGTACTTGAAAAAAGTCCAAGAGCAAAATAAAAGCCTAAATTTGGCAGATGGGCCAGATAACTTCATGCCAGAAAGGGAACCTAGGTGGGATCATAATTTGAGTCATGGGAGGTTAATGATTAAACAATATCAGCAGTTGATTTTATACGGGGTAAAGCATGGGGTTCTTAGACTAAAAAACTTAGCAAAACTGTACTCACCCTCCCACCTTTTTATGAAAGGCTGTGTGAAACTGCTCGAAAATGGACTGATTTAGATCTTGAGGATGAGGCTAACAGAGTTACATTTGTTAACCTTATTTGTGGGGCAATCTGCACCAGATACACGAAAGAAACTGCAGAAGGTTGATGGAATGTCTGGAATGTCTATTTCACAGCTAATAGAGACAGTTTACAAAGCATATAACAACCGAGAAGAGAAGGAGAAGGTGGTGAGACAGCAACAGAATATCAGAGATCACAAACAACTACCTTAGCAGCTGCTTTCGCCCAGGCACAGGCATCCTCAAAGGGGAGGAGCTACTCCCAGAGGATGCGGGCAAGGCAGAGGAAGGGGATTTAGGAGGAATGTGGAGTTCAGATGCCCCTAGAAAAAGATCAGTGTGTTTAATGGAAAGAACAAGGACATTGGAAAGATGAACGTCCCAAAGCAATGCAGCAGGGGTATTTGGTTTCATCTCCCCCAGTAGTCCCTAAGGAGACAACTGAACTTATGATGAGGCAGGGGATTTGTGCTGACAGGAACTGAGACTGACAACTTTATATTCCCCAGCCAAGCCCCTAGTTCCAAGAAAGCTGGGGACTTAAGTATTTAATTTTCTGATGGATATGGAGGCTACTTATTCAGTGTTAAATAGCTGCAAAGGGCCTATTTTAAACAGAATAAATCATTTAGAGTTATAACATTGTATGACTCAGTATACTGTTAGCTTAAATAAGAGTCTAGAGTTATAATACTGTGGGTATGTTGCTTTCTTAGCTTTCTTAGCATGAGTAGCAAGACTGGCTTTGAAGCACTAGGCCACAAGCTGGGAATTTCCAGTTAAAAACGTTCCCAGCATGTACAATCTATTTAGTCAAAACAAGACCTCCAGAGTCAACGGAAAACAGGAAAATACAGAGGCTTCAAGGATTTAAATCAACACCAGCTGCACCAAGACAAGATAACGACCTGTCTTACAGTGAAGGAATCCAATGAGGAACGAGAAGACCCCAGACTCAAAAAAC
Organism: Dromococcyx pavoninus; assembly: GCA_033558185.1. NCBI lineage: Eukaryota > Metazoa > Chordata > Aves > Cuculiformes > Neomorphidae > Dromococcyx > Dromococcyx pavoninus. Next base: position 822,284 of record JAUMJL010000487.1, read on the forward strand.
TACTACTGGACCAAACCATCGTGTCAGTGATTCAGTAAATTGTCTGTAAGGGTATAATTGCCTAGGGATTTCTTGGTTCATGTCAGCCCCTGTCTCCTCAGAGTCGACCAAGTTGCTGTATTTTTCTATTAAATTATTTATTTTATAAAATCTGATTCTACATCATGAAAGCTCAGATTCTAACCTCAGAACAAACTAGTGCCGGACACCCAAATGGAAGGATTCAATGTCTGAGAATCTGCTAACCGATACCTTGGATTTGAACTCTAGAGCAAACTCATGCCAGATGCAAAGATGGGTGTAAGTGAATTGGGAATAAGTATGACGAAAGTTTGAAACCTTAGCAAACTGAAATAGGAAATCAGGTGTTCATATATAATCCTTTAGATATAAGCATATATAACCCAATTTTCCCTGTGTATATTTCCTCCATGCAGTAAGTAATAGGGTGATCTTATCATTGAGCTCTTAAGGCGCACTTTTAACTAAATACAAATTTTTTCTAAAAAAACCTCATTTGCAATGCACACAAGCAGGATTGCAGGCACCGCAGAGCTCAATCCATGCTAGAGGATTGCTTAACCTGCTGTTTCCTCCTGTTTATCAGGGATTCATGCAGTCATAGTTTACCACTGTGCTTTGATCTTTCCTATAGCAGGGCAGGAATCTCAAGCATGTTCGATAGGGTGCCTCTAAGTCTATCATAGGCCTATGTTATCTAAAACAAGATGTTCTAATGTCAAACACACAAGGCTAAAAAAATTAGCATGATATATGCGTTTTTCAACACTTCAGTTCCAAGTCACTTGAACATGTTTAAAATCCTCCTCGTCACTCTTCTGTTATTTTCCCACAAAAGCCAAAGGCAGCTCCACTGCCTACTTTGTTCCTAGATCATCTACCAAGCATCTTTGGTGGAAAGACACTGTGTGCAAGCCAATCCAAGACATTTACAATTCAACCCCTCTCAGTTACAGTCTACATAGGCAGATTATCTTGTGTCCTATAAAATGCAGACCCAAATGCACAATTTACATCATGAAGAATTAAGGCTTCAGTGGACAATACAGAGACATAGAAGTAGCAGAAGATGGGTAAGGAGATTTAGAAGGTAAAACAATAAGGTTCCAGATTCATGAATCTCAAATTGTGAGTAGTTTAGACTGGGATTTTTCCAAGATGTTGAGCTGGACATCTGAATCCAGTTAAAATTCAGTGCAACTAGAAAGTTAACTCACATAGGCTGTTTTGTATTGGTAGCTAGAAAGGTGTTGATAACACACCAGTGTTTTGGCTATTTTTGAGCTATTTCCCATAGCATCAAGGTTGTCTCTCCAAACCCCTCTTCCCATTGAAATGCCAGTAGACTGGGGTGGGAAAGAGCTTGGGAGGGGACTGTTACCACACTTTAAAAACCACAGAGTTCAATCAGCATAAAAGCCCAAACTCTCAAATACACTGTGAAATCAAGTTTTACTTAACTTATTAAAACAAGAAAGGTGACAAATTATTAATAGTAATTAACAACAAGTTAACAATACCAGCTTTAAAGGTAATGCATCTAATCATTACCATAAGAGAACAAGCACAGCAATTAAGAGAGACACATTACCAACTGTTTGTCATTATCATCTAGATCAGATCTGAAGAGCCCTAACAACTGGGAATGAATCACCAAATGACCATTTAATTTTCATCATCCAGATGCGAAGTCACAGGGGAAGCTCCTTCTGCATCAAAGATCTGAAGAGTCTGTCCCTGGACAATTGGGGGGGTCCACGTGGAGAATCTGCCCATGGATAGAGGCTCCAGAGATCACTGCAAGATCTTTTATATCATTAAATAAACAATTTATATAATTCTAAAAGTGGGAACTCTGGTTTCAGTGCTTTCTCCCACTTCACAGGGACATGTTTTTGAAACTACAATTAAGGTGGTATAACTCTATTCCACCGATTAAGAATAGTATGCCACAATTTTACTGATAATACGACTGTGAGAGGTTACAGATTAAACAGTACACACAGCAATGCAATAGGAAAGATCCAAGAGTCACTTATTTGAGGCCTATTGATCAGGCTCTGTCACTTCAAGGATATAGCTAGAACCACTGATGCAAACTGACCAAAGGGATATTCCATACCATATGATGTCATGCTTAACAATAGAAGCTTAGAGAAAATATTAAACAGCCCTGGTCCCAGTACAGACCTGACCCTGAGGGACACCACTTGTCACAGATCTCCATCTGGACATGGAGCCATTGACCACTACTCTCTGAATGCAACCATCCAACCAATTCCTTATCCACTGAACAGTCCACCCATCAAACCCATATCTCTCCAATTTAGAGAGAAGGATGTTGTGGGGGACTGTGTCAAAGGATTTACAGAAGTCCAGATAGATGACATCCGTTGCTTTTCCCATGTCCACTGATGTGGTCATCCCATCATAGAAAGCCACTAGGTTGATCAGGCAGGACTTGCCCTTGGTGAAGCCATGCTGGCTGTCTCAAATCACCTCCCTGTCCTCCATGTGCTTAAGCACAGCTTCTAGGAGGATCTGATCCATGATCTTCCCAGGCACAGAGGTGAGGCTGACAGCTCAATAATTCCCAGGGTCCTTGTCATAGGCAAGCATGATACTATGCCACTCCCCCTTCACATCTCGTTTAAAGCCCTGTCAATGAGCACTACAAGATACTGAGAAAAGACCTTCCTACCTCTTTGAAAAAAGTGGCTCCCATTTATTACCTATAAGCTTCTCTCATCTTCCTTCTCCCTCTTTTGAATAGGATATTAAATATGTTCCTGTGTATTAGATTTCATTCAATAACTAAATATACTTCATATTCACAGATTAATTTTTAAGAAGTTCATTATTAAAGAAACTCCTCTAATAAGTCTTAAAGAATTAAAGGCCAAATTCCTTAATTTCGTATTGTTATTAGTCTTTAGATTTCCATATTAAAATGCATGATTGAGATGTTCTGTTATATTGACATATAAATGATGTGTTAGAAAAAGAAATAAAAATCTTTTCAGGTTTCTTATAAGTGAACATAAGAATCTCAGGTTACAGTGAAACTGAATTGAAATACAGAAGAGCTCACAACAAAATGCAGCATTCAGAGCTTCAGAAACACATCTGCACCCACATGCCCTAACTAATTACTGCATGACTTAGAAATTATTATTTCTAAGGCAAGTTCAGAGAAAAAATGGAAGCATTTAGTCTGTGCCAGCTTTGTAACGTACTCATTCCACAAAGGGACAAAGTCCTTGTAAGGGCTTAGATTCAGAGAATTCTTATACTGTGCTGCAAGAATTATTTTGTGTAGTAAATATTGCTGGTGCTAATTTACTAGACACATCTCCAGCACCGAGCCTTGTATGGTAAAGATATTCATGTCAGGAAAAAAACTTGATCACTATATAAGGAAGGGAGCACCTTTAAAACTTGTCCATGTTCACTGTGGGAGACTTTCTAAAAGTAATGGCAGAAACCCTAGTTCTGGATTTTTTTAACATTAGATTATTCAGTTTTCTACTGTGGCAGTCTATGTGTGGAGCTCTAGTGACATCTTTAATAGCAATGGTATTTTAGGCACCTGCAGAGGTCTGTCAGATAAGACACAGGGCTATTGGGAGACCAGCTCCTCCCTTGAGAAGCAACTGAAGGCTAGTTTGTGTTTTATAGGACATCTAACATGCACGGTACCCACTTAGTACATATGGTGCAGCCTTAGAGATTGTACAGAAAGCAATAATAGCTTTAAAGTGAGGGCACAGATGATCATGCATGACTTTTTTTTCTTTCTAACATCTGTGTTTATCAGAATAAAGAAAAAGATTATAGATTTGCTTATAAAGAAGACTGCATAGTATTTCATAGCATAGTATCTTAAAATGGTAGGATTTTTTTTTCTTTTTAATTTGTAGACAAATAATGTATTTAATCCATTTTGTTTGTGATTGGTCATGGCTATGAGCTTGTTTGAAATTTTACTATATGCAATGTCTAAAACTTATTTCAGAGTTGGTTTTGAATATTCCAAAATCAGGCAGCTGTGACTGATTTCACTGATTGCTTTATCTCCATTGTGTTCTGTTGTTGAATATGGTAAATGCTAATTTGAAATATGCAGTTGTTTGCAGGAGTTCTCTCCCCCTCTAGCTAGCAATGCACTATCAGTATTCCCATGCACTCAAATCCTGTTTACTTCAGCATTTTCTCATACCTTTCTGATTATTTCAGCGGCCTGCTCTTGTCCCTTTCTTCTGCATATATTGCCACTTAAATTTGCTGTTCTAGTGAATAATTAATGACAAGTAACTGATTTCATCCATGACTACTGGAAAGCAAAAATCTTATTTTCAAATGTCCTGAGGATAATCCCGATGGCAGCAGGAAAACAGCAGCTCAGCTCTATATGAAAAGCATCCATGTACATTTCCTGAAGTAAGCCAGGTATAGGGAAGAACATAAGACTGTCTTAAAACCTAACTTTTGAGTACTTTGGGGAGCAAAGACTCACATATAACTAGCTTCTCTTACATTTTTATTCATTTCTTTGCCTTTACTGGAGACCCAAATTTACTGGTAATTATCCAAAACTGAAATTATACCAGTGGGTTGGCCTAATTGTGAAGGGATATTCTAGCGCTTAAGCAGTTAGTTCAGTTCTGACTGACACAAAGTTTAAAAAGATTCCCCAAAGTCTTATAGCATTATTATTCCATGTTGCTTTCATTCTCCAGTTAGTACATATAAATATATTAATATGCTGACTTCTGTAGTTTACAAAGGACAGGGACATTAAAACACGTGGTACATGGCAAAAGTGCATATACTGCAGAGGAAAGTGTATATGGCAGATGACCAGGAGATGCTAACTTTGTTTAGAAAGTCTCAGAAATAATAAATAGAGTAAAACATATATAAATTAAATATATACCAAAAAATATAAACACAGAGGGCAGAAAAATTTGTAAAGACACATCATCTCTGACTAAGGTAGGGGCATCATTTCCAGGTAATCTGTCTGGATAGAGGAGCCTAAGCAAACTGAACAGACATCAGGAGCTTCATGTAAGGAGATCAAACCACTGACAAAGCAGGGGTTTGGGATATAGAGCTCAGAGGAGCAATTCCTTACTCTGGACCTGTGTTGTGAAGAACTACCATCTGAGACTAAGATTTTTGCCTTGAAATGGTCACTATTAGAAGGTGTTTTATTAGTTGGTGCTTCATAACAGAATTGCGTGAATCAGTCTCACATTTGGAGATATATATACATGCGCACACTACTGTATTCCCAGATAAAAAAAAAAGACTGATCATATGATGCCTTTAAGATGCAAGTGAAAGATTCCATGAATATGATCAAAATTACGTTTAAAGAAGGTTATTATTTTAGTATATGTTTTAATATGGTTATGGAGTCAGAATCAGTAGTTTCTTTAGATTCTTGCCTTTTGACTATCTCCAAAGTAGTTATGCAATAGAATACTAATATCCTTAAGTTGTTTATAACATCAAGTAATAAATTAACCATTTACAGCCATACTAAAACCACGACACAGAGATGATGCTTTTCATTCCTGTTGCAGTTCAGCAATTGGTTCGCAAAGAAGCAAATGACACACCTGTTTAAGTACGCTAAGTTACACTGAAAAAAAATCTACACAACATTTGAGCTAAACCTAGCTAAAGTTAACATGGCACTATGGTAGAAATACTCTAAATCTATTTATTGTGTGACTTAACTATGCACAATATAAGATCATTTTATTCTGGCTAGAAGTAGTTTAGCATTTTGTTATTTCACAGTTTTCTTGTCATTCTAAAAATGAAAGTCTTTAACATACCAAATGCTATATACTGAAGCATACTGACTACCTAAGAGGAATAACACTATCTCTCCACAAAATCTGAAGTTACATTTCTGTTACTTTGGTAAAAGCAGTTAGGTAAAAAAATGATCTCTAACATATCAATAACCTTTGCATCTTTGCTGCCATGTGAATCTCCACCCTGTACTTCAAATGAGATGGAAGATGGAAGGACCTCACGAACAGACTATCCCCCAAACTCTGGAGTACTGCCCCCAGGCCTAATTCTAGCAAGCTTGGCTTTAACCCCTCCCCCCATTCAAGTCTAGTTTAAAGCTCTTTCAATGAATGCTACTAACTCCTTGTTGTCGTTTCAGTTAAATTAGAGTCAGTTTTCTGAATTTAACTCAGTCTTGTCTAAGTAACTTAATTTTCTGAAAGTTAACTGCATATTTTTCGGACAGTTCTTCTCTAGAAGTGACAACACAAGGCACTGGTATGCATAAAGGACCATACTTACACTTATCCTACAGTAAACAAGGCCATTCTCAAGCTGGCCATCTCCATTTGTCCTATCGCCTGTCACTTGTGAGAAGAGATCAACATTCACCTTGCTACAACCTCCTTTCAGGTAGTTGTAGACAGTGAGGAAGTCTCACCTTAACCTTCTCTTCTATAAGCTAAACAACCCCAGGTTCCTCAGCTGCTCCTCGTAAAACTTGTTCTCCAGCCACTTCACCAGCCTTGTCGCTCTTCTCTGTATGCGCTCCAACACCTCCATGTCCTTATGCTGAAGGGCCCAGAACTGAACACAGTACTCAAGGTGTGGCCTCACCAGTGCCGAGTACAGGGGTACAATCGCCTCCCTTGTCCTGCTGGCCACACTGTTTTTGATACAGGCCAAGATGCCATTGGCCTTCTTGGCCACCTGGGCACACTGCTGGCTCATATTCACCCATCTGTCAACCAACACCCCCAGGTCCTTCTCCACCAGGCAGCTCTCCAGCCATTCTTCCCTAAGTCTGTTATGCTGCATGGGGCTGTTGTGTCCAAAGTGCAGGACCTTGCACTTGGCCTTGTTGAACATCATCCTATTGGTCTCAGCCCATCCATCCAGCCTGTCCAGATCCCTCTGCAGAGCCTCCCTTCCTTCAAGCAGATCAACACTGCCATCCAGCTTGGTGTCATCTGCAAACTTACTAAGGGTGCACTCAATCCCTTCATCTAGGTCATTAATAAAGATATTGAACCACTTGTGACCGATCTCCAACTGGATCTAATTCCATTTACCACCACTCTTTGTACCTGGCCATCCAACCAGTATTTTACCCAGCAGAGGATGCGCCTGTCCAGGCCAATGACAGCCAGCTTCTCTATCAGAATACTGTGAGAAATGGTGTCAAAGACTTTACTGAAGTCCAGGTATAAGACATCCACAGCCTTTCCCTCATCCATTAACATTGGGTAACCTTGTCATAGATGGAGATCAGATTGATCTGGCAGGATCTGTCTTTCATAAACCCATGTTGAGTGGGTCTGATCACCTGGCTGCCATGTATGTGCTGTGTGATAGCACTCAATATGATCTGCTCCATGACCTTCCCCAGTACCAAGGTCAGGCTGACAGTTCTGTAGTTCCCCAGATCCACCCTCTGACCCTTCTTGTAAATGGGAGTTACGTTTGTCAGTCTCCAGCCGAGCGACACTTCCCCAGTCAGCTAAGACTGATGGTAGATGAGGGAAAGGCGTTTGTCAAGGACCTCCGCCAGCTCCCTTAATATCCTTGACTGTATCCCATCCATGCCCATAGACCTGTGGACGTCTAATTGGCCAAGCAGGTCTCTAATCAAGTCTTCTTGGAACATTGAGGGTTTGTCTTCAGTCTTCTGGCTCAGGAGGCTTGGAGCCCAGAGAACATCTTACCTTCCTATTAAAGACCAAAGCAAAGAAGGCATTAAATACCTCTGCCTTGTCCTCATCCTTTGTTACTACCATTCCCCTTGCATCCAGTAAGGGAGGGAGATTCTCCTTGGTCCTCCTGTTGAAGAAACATTTTTTTGTTGTCTTTCACTGAACTGGCCAGATGGAGTTCTAGTTGGGCTTTAGCCCTTCTAATTGTTTGCCTACATGATCTCACCTGCTCCTTGTATTTCTCCTGACATGCCTGCCCTGTCTTCCAAAGCTCATATATTTCCTCTTTTTCCTGAGGCCAACACAGAGCTCTCTGCTCAGCCAAGCTGGCCTTCTTCCCCGCCGACTCATTTTACGGCACACGGGGATGGCCTGCTCTTGTGCTGCCAGAATTTTCTTCTTGAGGAGCATCCAGCCCTCATGGGCTCCTTTGTCGTTTAGAACCATCTCCCACTGGACTTTATCAAGCAGCCTTCTAAACAGTTCAAAGTCTGCCCTCCGGAAGTCCACAGTGGCAGTTCTGCTGACCCCCCTCCTTACTCCTCCAAGAACTGAGAATTCGACAAACTGCTTCATAAATTGTCTCATAGGGAGGATAGATCCTACTTCTTATAGACCCACATAGCCATTTAGAAAAACTGTTGTCCTACAAAGCCAGTTGGAAAAACTCAGTAAACACCATGATGCATTCTGTGTTTTTTCCTTCATGAACACGGAGACGACATGTGGAATTGGGATGGAATATATACTGTTGCCCTCGAGTCATGAGTCCGTGAGTTACAAGGAAAGTCACATAGAGTTTCTTTCCAGAAAAATGTTGCTCCAGCCTCCAGTGGTTGGAAACCTAATTTCTGTCTACAATGTGTGGGTAAGCAGGATTGTTCCCAACCCTCTGCAAAGCAAAAACACCCATCTCAGTCTCAACCCCCTGCCAATCAAACAAATTGATCTCTGTCTCAAACATCTGTGATCTAAACCAACCCACTACCTGATGGGTAAAATGAATCAAATTAGAGGTGCCCGGCCTGAAGCCAGGTGGAGGAGAGGGATAACCAAGTTTATTTGACTGTGTGAGTTCAATGACCTGACGCAAGACAACCACAAAAGTAGATACTGGTGCACAGTGCACCCTATTGCCATTGAAACATAAAGGGACAGAATCCATCACTATTTGTGGAGTGACAGGAGGGTCTCAAAAACTGACTGTAGTGGAGGTTTGTAGAGATGTGGTTGCGTGAGAAAGGACATGCAGGCAGCACACAAGAACTGCTAGGATAACAAACAAGAGATACATAGCAGGGGCGCCTGTCCTTGACTTCAGAAGACGGAACTTGCAGTTAAAAAAGAATGCACAGAATTCGGAACTGATAACGGGTAATGAGAAAAACAAGGCGGGGTCGACATTTAGCTGAAGAACCAATATATTCCTTTGTTTAATGAATATGTATAACCATAGTTGCGACATGTATAAAAGTGTGTACTCTACTCTCAATAAACGAAGTCTGCTCATCTAGTATCTAGGTGTCACTCTTCCGTCCTCTTCAGAGGTTGAAGTGAGTCTAACCAGGAATAAATAGGAGAAGTATAGCATTATAAAGGGACCTAATGTAACGTGCATCCTTGGCACTGAGTATCTTAAAACAGGGTATAAGTGGGCCTTTGGTATAGCAGCTGTAGAGACTGAGAATATTAAACAGCTGTTTACTTTGCCTGGCCTTACAGAGGATCCTTCTGCTGTGGGACTGCTGAAGCTTGATCACCAGCAGGTGCCAATTGCTAGCACCATAGTGCATCAATGACAGTATCGTACCAACTGAGATTCTGTGACTCCTATATTCAAGATGATCCAACAACTGGAAAAATCAAGGAGTTATCAGCAAAACTCATTCACCCTTGAACAGTCCTATATGGCCAGTGTGAAAGGAGTTAAGTCACCACTTAGTGCTGCCGTATCAGACATGTTAGAACTGCAATATAAACTGGAATCAAAGGCAGCCAAGTGGCCTGCCCCAATTGATATTGCTAATGTATTTTTCTCTATTCCTTTAGCACCAGAGTTCAGGCCACTGTTCGCTTTTTCCTGAAGGGGCATCCAATACACCTGGAATCGACTGCCCCAGAGGTGGAAACACAACCCTACCATTTACCGTGGATTGATCCAAGCTGCACTGGAGAAGGGTGGAGCTCCAGAACACCTGCAATACATTGATGACATCATCATATGGAGTAACACGTCAGAGGAAAATTTTGAGAACGGTGAGAAGATAATCAACATTCATTTGACAGTCAGTTTTGCTATAAAGAGAAGCAAGGTCAAGGGACCTGCAAGAAAGATCCCATTTTTAGAAATTAAAAGGCAAAATGGGTGTTGCCAAATTCCATTTGATGTCATCAATTAAATAACTGCTATGTCTCCACCAACTAACAAAAAGGAAACACAAATCTTTCTAGGTGTTGTGGATTTCAGGAGAATGCATATATCTGGTTATAGTCAAATTGTGAAACCTCTCTATTAAGTGACTCAAAAGAAAATCAATTTTAACTGGATCCCTGAGCAATGACAAACCTTTGAACAAATTAAATGAGAAATCATGCATGCAGTAACCCTGGGGCCCATCTGACCAGGACAAGACATCAAAAACATGCTCTACACCTCAGCTAGAGACAATGGTCCTACCTGGAGTCTTTGGCAGAAAGCACCAGGGGAGACACGAGGTTGACCCCTAGGATTCTGGAGTTGAGGATACAAATCTTCTGAGGCCAATTATACTCTGAATGAAAAAGATATCTTTCCAAATGAAAAAAGAGCCTATGAAGGAGTTAGATCTGCTTCAGAAGTGATTGGTACTTAAGTACAGGTCCTCCTAGTGCCCTGATTACCAGTTCTGGGCTGGATGTTCAAGGGTAAAGTCTCTTCTACACATCATGCCATTGATGTTACATGGAGTAAATGGAATGCATTAATCACCCAGCGAGCCTGTATAGGAAGACCTAATCATCCAGGAGTCTTAGAAGTGATCATAGACTGGTCAGAAGGCAAAGACTGTGGAATGCCAGCAGAGGAGGTTGTAACACGTGTTAAAGGAGCCCCACCATACAACCATCTATCAGAAAATGAGAAATGGTATGCCATGTTCACTGATGGATCCCATATATGTCATGCTCGGTATAAAGGTGAGAGACCACAAGGGTATCACTCTCTTCTGCAATGGCCAATGTCGAGTGAGGACCTCGTTTGTCTGATTGCTCCATATCCATGTGGCCCTGATTCCAGTTCCCGTGTTCAGCTCCCTCCTAACTGTGGACCCATTCACTTGTGTCTACTCTACAGCATTTGTGGTGACATATAGTCATTGAGGGGTGGGGACGCAATCTCAGATTTTCTAAAAGGCCTGAAAGGTACTTCTAAAAGGTATATATTTCATTATTTTCTAAATATTTTCATGATTATTATTGTTATTAGTATCATTTCATTAAAGCTGTAATTTTAGTTTCCAATCTGCAAGCCTTTTTCCTCTCATTTCCCTCTCCCCTTCCCCTGTGGGTAGGGAGGTGGAATTTGGGAGCCCAACTGCACTTTTTTTTCGCTGAAAATTAGCCGGGTTGGGACTGAACTGTGACAGTCAGTTGGGTGGGTAGCTTTGCATGAGAAAGGAGAGAATCCTGCTCATGTCTGGAACAATGAGGTAGAGTCCCTGACCAGAATTTCCATCTTCGCGAAAGATGCTAAGGAAGTAAAATGGGAACACCTATTGGACTGGCTACATGTTAAACTTGGACACTCTAGGGTTAAAGATCTTTTATGAGAAGCTGGAAGCTGAGGTTTGCCAGTAACCAGGGAGCTGTGTAATACCATCATCTCTGCATGTGGTCCATGTCCTACTTTATTAGAAAAGCATCCTCTGCAGGACCTGCCTCTGTACTTGCGATTGGGAAAGGGACTCTGGGACACGTAGCAGGTTGATAACATCAGGCCTTTTAGAAAATCAGAAGGTCTAACCCAAGTTGAAGCAGTTGCTAAGGCAACTGGAGATAGCACTGTAAAGACATTGAAACTCTGGTTCACTTATTTACTGAAGCCCCAGTCAATATAATCAGATAATGGCAGTCATTTCACTGCCAGGGTGGTACAGGAGTGGGCTAAGGAGGAAGGAATTGAATGGGTGTTCCACACTCCATATTATCCTCAGGTAAATAGGGTAGTAGAGAAAACTAACAGGCTATTAAAGCAAATGTCAAACCTGCAATCACCCAACTGGACCATTCAGCTTCCCGATACAGTAACTCAGGTGAATAATCGTTGGGGATGCCCTCAACTTCATGGTTTCTGCCTGCAGCCTCACTTTTTACTCCCTGGGGAGAAATGAAAGGAAACATCAAATCACTGCATCAGCCAGGACAACCAGTATTGGTAGAATTGCCAACAGTGAGGGAGATTCCCCTAGTTTTAAAAACCCCATTGAACACATATACCTGGATAGCCACTGATGCCCGTGGAAAGGATCACAAAATTAATATTTGGTGGATTATACCCTCCTTTTAAATTGCCAATTGCCAATTCTTACTGAACTGAGCATTTGTCATTTTGTTTATTTTTCAGAAATTCCAAGAGGAGTTGTCTTTACTGGTGAAAGAAGACCATCAGAAGATGCTTATTGAAACCAATATTAGCTTTTGTAACAGAATCTATAACTGGTAGACTGTGAGTTTTTTTCATTATAAAATTTATTTCTTTTTTTCCCTTGTCTTTTAAAGGTTTATAAGAAATTTATTGTAGAACTTGTGTTGTTAATTTAGGAGTAGGTTGTTGATTGTATAATTGTTTTGGGTTTTTTTAGTTTTTTTTCTTTCCCCTTTTTAGGGAAAAAATGGCGTGGACAAAGTGTGTATTCTTATGCATGACTCTAGTCAGATATGTCCAGAATTCTTACATGAAATGGTCATGGTCCCAAACCCATATCAAATATTCTGAAGTATGGGAATACATTCCAGCAGCACCACCCTAAATTTAGCCAATGGTTATGCATTAAACTGAAATATTTTCAGAATGTGAGTGGGGCTGGGACAAAGAAGAACAGGTTCCCCTTTTGACAGGAAAAATTGGAAAAGGAATCCAAGTAGGATGTAGAAAAATCAATGGGTCTACATATGACAGAGCCTCTAAAATTGCAGTATCCAATAGTATAACTAACCCAAGAGAAAGGGCTACCAGATTTGTGCCACTGAAAAATGGGATTGTTGACATATCACTCTGGTTAAACCAGTTTATGTGGTTTGCCTTTGCACTGTCAAACCCAAGCACTAATATTCAGATTTAAAATAAATGCTGTCAAATCCAACCCAAAGAACCTGATGAATGAAATACACAATGAGGACAAAAATTTTGAGGAAAAATTTGAAATAAAGTTCCCAAGTAACCCCCAGATTTTCGAAATTGGACCATATGTAGTCAGAAACATGGGTCAACAACAGATGCTGTTTAACCCATCATGGCCTCTCAAACGAGCAGAACTATTGATGCAAATTAATATCTTTGAATTCAAACCAACCTGCTCACCATTCTTAAATACATCCTATGCATGACAGTTGGCATGGCTGCATGGACAAGCTCTCTCTTTTCCACAACGAACTAAGACGAGACTGATATCATAGGAACAGGATTGGGAGTTCTAAATGGTATAGATGCCGAAGTACAGACAGATAAATTGAGCACAATGACAAGTGATTAAAATAAATTAAAACATCCATTGCAGTCGTCTCTATTAGCATTGGGAATTAACCAATGGCTCATATCTGATATATTGCCCCAGTGGGAAAGAATTAATGAAAGGGACCACCAACTGATTGTGGATGCACTTGGTATAGCCCAAAATAATATTTCTTTGGCTCTTAGTTGTATCCAACCTCAGTTATGGGTACAATATACAGTAGCAGCAATTATAAGAGAAGGCGGAGGGGGCATTTTACCTGCTGAAATTCGAAAGGTAATTTGAGACAATGCAACTAAATTTGAAAAGGAGTTTCAATCCTGGTGGTATTAGGTCAACTTTACCTATGATCCCATCAACCATAAGGCCACAGTTTTTGTTTTAATAATACACAATGCTTTGGTACACACCATATGTTCAATCATTGCATTAGACTTGAATCACAATGGAGCTATACTTTATCCCTTAGAGTATAGAGTATGGACCTGCAAAAAATAAGATAAATGGTAAACTATTGATATTAATGCATGTATTGTATGGGAACAACAATGATATATTTGTGAAAGCAATGTCATCAAAACCAAGGACATTTATCTTGACAATGAACAGAACATTTGTCATTTTTAAATCCTAATGAAACCCCCAAAACTGTACTTGTATATATTGGTAAAGGTTGTGCTTACATGAGGACTCTGTAATTCCATACTTTCAGACAATATTACTGTATTATATATATTATAATAACCACTCGAATATTTGCGTTTTCAATTTTGTTTTGCAATGCCTGTCCTATCTTATCAGCTGTTGCAGTCTAACTATGTGCTAATTCAAGAACTGTTACCTACACCTATTGGAATGAATTTCATCCTGACAAAGAAATCATTACAACACCAGGACTTGAAGCAATTGCTGAAGAAGGCCCAGGAAAATGGACAAAACCCCTTGATCGCCATCCACCATGATACAGAAGAAATACACCGTATCCTGGAATGAATGAAGAAGGATGCGGAACACTGATGGTGGTGTAATTGCCAACTTCCTTACCATAACTGCGTTTGTGTGCCTAGAAAGGTCATACTGCAATCCTGCCACTAAAGGGAGCAAGGGCAGAATGATCACCAAAGACCCTAGACTCATTTTCAGAACCTTCCAGAAGGGACTCTGCACAAGTGCACCAAAAACCCCTTCCATGAAGGACCCTAATCTATAAATAACACTCTTGAGATACAGCCATTGGGTGCATCCACCATTCTGGGATCCTGAAGATGATGCTGGAACCCGGGGTGGTGATACTTGAATATTTTCTCTCTCTTCTCCCTTCCTTTCTTCCTCTTTTCCTTACTACAGATTTAACAAGCCAATGCCTATCTTATTCCTGAGATTTTGCCTGTGTGAATAAATTTCTTTAAATTGTTTGTTTGGTGTCTCTTTACCTTAATTTAGCCTTAGGAGAATCCACAAATTTGGAAGGGGGGGGGGGCAGAGTCTCCCCCAGCAGCCCCTGGATGTAGGGTTTTGGAAGACCAAGGGCATGTTCTGGGCAATCCAGAGCAGCAGGACCTTAGTCTGGCTAAGGCATAGAGATATCAACAGGCCGTGCAGGAATGTTGTTGCTAGGACACTGCAAGAGGAATTTGGCAAGATAAACAGCTTAGCAAGTGAAAAACAAGAAAGGGGGGCGATGCACACGTGATTGAAACTAAGACCTTGAACAGGATCTGAAACTTACAACAGAGACACCTGGACAGTAGAGACTGCCCTATTGTAAAGCAGCATTATTTGAGTGAACAGCACATGTTAACCAATCGTTCTTATTGTTATGCGTGAAAGCAGATAAGATAGACTATATAACTATTAGCAGTAAAGCAATAAACTCGGCTTCTGTCTGATCACATTGATCGTGTGACGAGTCCGTGACTTCCGCGTCAGCACCTGGACAGTCCAGTTTTGGTAACAGGCTGTTAACTCCAAAATATCTTTGTGACGTTGTCCTGGCTTTAGAACTATGATCACCTTTGAGTTAAGGCATCTACCCCAAGTAGCACAAGGTTTATGATATATAGGAGTGCATACTGGGGTAATTGAAGCAATCACTGGCTTTAAGTGTCCAAACTATATTTCTTAGGGATGTTGCTGTCTTCATAAGTACATTAGCAGAACTACAACTCATGAAGAGTTATAAAGCAGGTATGTTTAATGCAGTACTGGGTGCAAAGGGGATCAGTCCTCCAAACTTTGCACACCGAGAGAACAAAAGACTGGATATTTATCACACATAAGCATACATATTCATCAGATTCTCAAGTATAGGCTGGGTTATTACAATTAGTCCTGAGCAGTCATTATCATTAGTTCCCTCCCATTTGCGCCCACGCGTTGCCATCTGGTGGTCTCCTCTTGGGGTCTTTCAGGATGAAAGCAGTAGTCTTCCTCACAGTGAACTTTTCACCTTTGGCTGAAATGCTGAGTTGTTCCAGGCTGTTAACCACAAATCTGGTTAAAACTGGTTTCTTGCAGTAAGGAGAATCTTGCAGACAATGGGCTATCTGCAAGGCCTATTGGTTCCACTTACCTTATCTTGTGCTTGAAAAATGGCCTTGCATCTGGAGCTAAGCTATTCAGTGAGTTACAACCTTTAACCCTCTCATTTCAATGTTGCGTCATTTCTCTCAGTCTTACTTGATTTGTGATGTATTACTCTAAGATGAAGTTAATGACCATATAAATTGTGAGACTGTAACATATGATAGCTGAGACCTGTATATACCTCCTATTGCATGGGACTGCTGCAGTGACTGAACTAAGATGCTAAAGTTTGTAACATCTGAGATCGTCAAAGTGATATCTTCTACAGAGTTGGAGCCTGTGGAAATATAACAGAAGATTGGCGAGGAGGAGGCTCAAGGTGAGTTGTTGAAAACCACATATATGGTATTAAGTACTGTTTAGCCTTGTATGTTTAATGAGCAGAGCTCTTAGGTTTAGATAACATCGGCCTGTGAAACTCGAGGACTTATAACATGTTGAGATTCCAGACAGGAGAAAGATCAAAAGACTCAGCTCTTCCCTGATAAATAGGGGTGAAAGCAGCAGTTCGCCCTCATACTTTCACGCTTACTAGCAAGGCCCAAGCTCTGCAGTTCCTGCATTCTCCTGCTTGCTTTTTTGTCTCTACCTGGGTGCTGTTCAGAGCAGCCCCAGACCGTAAGCAAGGACCAAGCTCTGTGGTGCCTGAGTTCCTGGTTGCGTTCCCTCTGTCGGATGATGATCTTGGAGTTGCCCTGGATTGTGAAGTAATGGGAATAAATTTATTCTTTTCATTTAATCTATACCTTTGTGGGTCGTTCCTGTGCTTTGCCTGCGCTTGTCTCACACAGAAGCCTCTGTGCTGTGGCCACCACTATGTCTCATATAGGTGACCAAACTGGGAATTTCTACACTAAAAAAAAATTACTCTTAAAGATTAAAGACAGCTTTTTAAGCACAGATTTAAGACAAGGTCAGCACAGAAGAGGTCCCGCACTCACAGATGAGTGGGTTATATCATTATCCATATTTACTTTTACAGAAGTCCCTGTAGGCTATGTTATTCCGTTCTGAGCACTGTTCAAATTCAGAGGCTATGTACCTTTGCTTGATTGGCATGTGCCATGGAGACAGGCCATTTTAATGGGATTATTCCAGACTTCCGTATTTCCAGTTATGCAAATGAACTACCCATGGCACTCCTGCTGGTGCAAAGCCCCATGGGCTCAATCTTCCATCTGAGTTCTTCTCTTTATAAGAGGAATCCCTGAAAAGGTCCATGATGCTATCTTTCAGTGGGAGAAGACAGTCCAGATATAGAATCATAGAATCTTCTGGTTGGAAAAGACCTTTGAGATCATCGAGTCCAACCGCACCCATTATCCGCTAAACCATGTCCCTCAAAAACTCATCTACCCATTTTTTAAACACTTCCAGGGATGGTGACTCAACCACCGCCCTGGACAGTCTGTTCCAGTGCCTGACCACCCTTTCAGTAAAGACATTCTTCCTAATATCCAGTCTAAATCTCCCCTGGAACAACTTATGGCCATTTCCCCTTGTTCTATCACCTGTCACTGGAGAGAAGAGATCAACACTCACTCTCCCACAGCCTCTTTCAGGCAGCCATAGACAGTGATGAGGTCTCTCCTCAGCCTCCTCTTCTCCAAGTTAAACAACCCCAGTTCCTTCAGCTGTTCCTCGTAGGAGTTGTTCTCCAGCCCCTTCACCAGCCTTGTTGCCCTTCTCTGGACGCGCTCCAACACCTCCATGTCCTTCTTACACTGAGGGGCCCAGAAATGAACACAGTACTTGAGGTATAGCCTCACCAGTGCCGAGTACAGGGGCACAATCACCTCCCTTGTCCTGCTGGCCATGCTGTTTTTGATACAGGCCAAGATGCCATTGGCCTTCTTGGCCACCTGAGCACACTGCTGGCTCATATTCAGCCGAGCTGTCAACCAAAACCCCCAGATCCTTCTCCTCCAGGCAGATCTCCAGCCAGTCTTCCCCAAGCCTGTAACACTGCATGGGGTTGTTGTGTCCCAAGTGCGGCACTCGGTATTTGGTCTTGTTAAACCTCATCCTGTTGGTCTCAGCCCATCGATCCAGCCTGTCCAGATCTCTTTGCAGCGCCTCCCTTCCTTCAAGCTGATCAACACTGCCACCCATCTTAGTGTCATCTGCAAACTTGCTAAGGGTGCACTTGATCCCTTCGTCCAGATCATTAATAAAGATATTGAACAGGACTGGACCCAGAACTGAACCCTGGGGAACACCACACGTGACCATTCTCCAACTGGATTTAACTTCATTTACCACCACCCTCTGGTCCCGGTCATCCAGCCAGTTTTTTACCCAGCAGAGGCTGTGTCTGTCCAGGCCAATGGCAGCCAGTTTCTCAAGCGTAATACTATGAGAAACAGTGTCAAAGGCTTTACAAAAGTCCAGGTACACCACATCCACAGCCTTTCCCTCGTCCATTAACCAGGTAACCTTGTCATAGAAGGAGATCAGGTTGGTCTGGCAGGACCTGTCTTTCATGAACCCATGTTGACTGGGTCTGATCACCTGGCTGCCATGCATGTGCTGTTTGATAGCACTCAAGATGATCTGCTCCATGACCTTCCCTGGTACCAAGGTCAAGCTGACAGGTCTGTAATTCCCCAGATCCTCCTTGCGACCCTTCTTGTAAATGGGAGTTACATTTGCCAGTCTCCAGTCGAGTGGCACTATATGCTATGGAGAGAGCTAGTGTATATACTAAGAATAGTTTATCAAGGTCAGTGATGTTCTGCACCAAGGTTGATTAGTGCCTTGTGCCAGGCATACTTCCTCACAGTGACTCGAATTTCTTTGATCTTTCATAGGAAAATCCCAGTAACCAATGTACTGCATCAAAACTTTCATCCTCGTGCCTGTATATAATGGAGAAGTCCTGCCTGTCTGTTTTTGTTCTCTGCTAAGGAACCTTATATTCTATCTTCCTTCTCTGAACAATTTCAGATTCTTTATTTCCTATTTCAGTTTGCTGTTTTTTGTTGGACTTTTTTTCCTGTCAGGAATGCAGGCTGTAAAGATAAAGCTGAGACACTGGTTCCAGCTCAAGGATTCCCCTGGAGGAGTCAGATGCTCTCTATTTATAAAGTTGTGTTATTTTCAAGTTTGGTCTGCAGATCCACTTCCTTGTGCCATGGAATGCCAGCAAATAAAGCAAGGCCTTGGCACAAAATGACTGAGAACTCCTATGAGCTCAGTCTGTAGGTTTGCACACAGTTATCAATGGTGTTGATATTGCAAGTGCATTCTTCCACACCTTGGAGTTAGCATTTTAAAAACAGCAGATCTACTGCTGAGAAAGGTGTAAATGTGAGATAAAATTTCCATTACAGACACCTCCCAAAAAGCATCTATGGAGAAATGGAATATGATTCTAACCCTTCTGCACAGGAGCCAGCATCTGTAACAAAGCTTGAGGAGTAAGGGAACTGATGGGAGGTGCTACATGCGTGGAAGGAACATAGTACAGATTTGAGTTAATGTTCATTATCTTTGCATTGGTTTCCCTGCTAGCCGTTTTTAGCTGTAAGAGTCTTATTTGCCAGTGAGTCTTGTTCTTTTTTTTTCCCTGCAAGAATCTCACATTACCTGAAATTTTCTGCATCTTTAAAACAAGCCTCACAAGAAAACAAGTACTATTATCTCAAGTTGTGGCTTCTGCAATCAGAAGACAGGAGACTAAACACACTTTTACAAGTTTGTCAATTTTTAGCTATTTTCCGTCTTCAGATTCATTTTTTTTCCTTCAGAGAGTGGATTCACCAAAAAGTACTCAAACCAGAAATAAAGCAAAAAAATCAGTGCTTATTAATCTTCCTTTCCCCCACAAACTCTGTGATATCTGGAGATTGATTATAGAATGAGCTTATTCTTCTACCTGTTTGTTCTTAGTCTTTATATGTTTTTCTTCTTTAATCTTCCACCTTTCCTTACTGAGGACAAAGCAGAGCTGGGTGAGTATACCGAGGAAATAGCAGAGAAAGGCCACTTGGCTTTTTCAGCATGTGCCACTGAGGTCTTCAGGGTTGCTCTACTCAGCTACAGGCTTAACTGCTTCTTGCATCCCCACTGAATGTATATCATATGTCTAGGGCCACCAAATGAGTGTGAGAGGTGCATCTTTCATTCACACATTATCATGAAGATATGGAAATGTCTATTCTGTGAGTAGATGTGCTCTTGGTATAGGAAACTGCTCTATGAATAATGGATTATGGAAGCCCCATCCTGTGTGCTTCATTAAACAGTCAGTCTTGGCTGAGCTGTTGCACCACTCTCTTGAGAAATGGCAGGTAGAACATGTGATGGAAAATCCCCACATTATGCTTGTATTTCCATATCAAGGATTGGTTCCAAAATACTGAAAGACTGGAATGTTTGTGGCAAGGTTTTGGTGGGGGAGGGGGCACTACAGGGGTGGCTTCTGTGAGAAGATGACAGACGCTTCCAACAGAGCCAGTGCTAGCAGGCTCCAAGACAGACCCACTGCTGGCCAGGGCTGAGCCAATCAGCGAAGGTGGTAGCAGCTCTGTGATAACTTATTTAAGAAGGAGCAACAGCAGCTGGGAGAGAGAAGTGATAATATGAGAGAAACAACCCTGCAGACATCAAGGTCAGTAAAGCAGGAGAGAGGAAGTGTTCCAGGCACCGGAGCAGAGATTCCCCTCCAGCCTGTAGTGAAGAACATTAAGATATCCACCCTGCAGCCCGTGGAGGACCCCATGCCAGAACAGGTGGATGCATCCAAAGGAGTTTGCAATGGAGCTGGCTCCTGGAAGGACCTGTGAACCCATGAAAAGTGGAGCCCACACCAGAGCAGGTTTTTGGCAGGACTTGTGAGCTTGTGGGGGAGCCACACTGGAGCAGTCTGTTTCTGAAGGACTGCACCCATGGCTAAGAGATGTGGAAAGGACCCACACTGGAGCAATTCATGAAGAACTGCAGCCCATGAGAAGGACTCACTTTGGAGAAGTTAACAGAGGACTGTCTCTTGTGGGAGGGACCGCATGCTGGAGCAGGGGAAGAATGTGAGGAGTCCTCCCCCTAAGGAGGAAGAAGAAGTAGAGACAATTTGTGATGAACTGATTGCAACCCCCCATTCCGCATCCCCCTGCACTGTTAAGAGGGAGGACTTGGAGAAAATTGGGAGTGACGATGAGCCTGGGAAGAAGGGAGTAGTAGGGGAAAGGTGTTTTAAGATTTGGTTTGTATTTTCTTATCACCCTACTCTGACTTGATTGGCAATAAATTAAAAAAATTCCCCAATTTCAGTCTGTTTTGTCTGTGATGTTAACTGGTGACTAATCTTCGTATCCTTATCTTGATCCATAAGCCTTTAGTCATATTTTTCTCTCCCCTGTCCAGGGGAAGAGAGGGAGTCATACAGCAGCTTTGGTGGGCACCTTTCATCCAACTAGGGTTAATCCACCACAAAAACATTGTGCAGTTATATAAACTGGTGCCTTTAACTCTTTTTCTTTCAGCATCAATTTGGGAAGGCCAAATAGGCCCCACAAAAAAAAAATCTGTATCACCAGGCCCAAAGAGCTGTAGCAAATGGAGTTAAATCCAGTTGGCAATAGGTCATAAACAGTGTTTCCCAGGGCTCAGTGTTGTATTCATTTCTGTTTAATATCTTTGTCAATGATCTGGACGAGGGGATTGAGTACACCCTCAGTAAGTTTCCAGACAACACCAAGTTGGGCAAGAGTGTTGATCTGCTTGAGGGAAGGAAGATGCTACATAGGGTAGCTACAGGCTGGATGTTATACCACAGAGTCCAAACCACAGAGTGCAAACAGCATAAAAGGCCCAAACTCTCAAATACTATGTGAAATCAAGTTTTACTTAACTTATTAAAACAAGAAAGGTGACAAATGATTAGTAGTGATTAACAAATTAACAATAGCAGCTTTAAACACAATGCGTCTAATCATTAGTACAAGAGAATAAGTATAGTAATTAAGAATTATACATCATCAAGTGTCCTACTATCATCATCCAGATCCAAAGTAGCTAGAGAGCCCCTGGTTGCAGTGAGGATTTGGAGACCCTGTCCCGGGTAATTAGGGAGTCCTACGCAAAGCATCCGCTCATAGGTGAGGTCTCCAAAGTCACTGCAAGAGGGTCCAGCTTTTATATTGCTAAATAAACAACTCGCATCATTCTAAAACCACAAAATCTCTGGTCTCAGCTGCCCCATTAGCCAGAGCCCAAGAAGGGAGATCAATGGAACTGCTGAATACCTTTTATTTTTGAACTAACAGGGCTGTTGAGATGGAACATTCCTGCATAGCTCTTCTCTTTTCACACAGTGCTCATGCTCATGCTGATTGGTCAGCCAAGGTATTGATTGCCCACAGATATAAGAAATATAATATCTTTGAAGAGAAAAATTAAAATGCAATATATTAAATGAGATTATTTAATCTAATTGTTTCCCCCCAAAAAGTACTTTGTAAATGTTAAATCTGGAGTATCAGTTGATGGAAAATATGAGGCAGTATCACTCCAAAGATTAAGGACATTCTTATAATGTCACTAAATATCACCAAAAGGTAAAATTTTAGGCATAAATCTAAGAGAAATTTATTCTCAAGAAATATTTCAGCACAACAGAAATATAGATCTATCTTCAAAATGGGTAAAATGTGGGTGAAAACTATAACTTTAACTGGAAATATATTTTCAACCCCTAGCAACTGAAATACCTATTATATGTATTTAGCACTACATGGCCTTCTAGAGCTAAATACTGTTGGAAGCTGCATACCTTAGGAAAAAAACAGGGGACTGTCAAATACTGCAGGCAATCAACTACTTCATGCAATGAAATGTTAACTCATGAAACAAAACCATGTTTTCCCCTCCTTTGTTATATTTTAAAAGATATCGGAGAGACAGATTTATTCACAGAATTTTTACAACATGTTTCCTAGGCATAGTTTTGGATTTAAAAATGGTGTCTTGGAGTCATTTGCTTCAGGAAATAGTATATCTAATGCAGGCAGATATTTCGGGTATGTTTGTCTCTTCCCCAAGTTTAGATCCAAAACAGACTTACTTAGGAATGTAGGGACCAGTGAGGAAGAATTCCGAGGAGACTAGGCAATGGACATTGTTCAGACTTCCCACACTCTTGTACAAAATATGCTGCAAAAATAACTTTATTTTTACTCTAACCAGCAACTAGACTGTAAACAATATCATGCATCTGGCTTCACTGTTCACCAGTCATATGAATACACGAATAGTACTTAGGCCAATCCACTGCTTGCATGTGCTGATCACGCACCCACCTAACACATAAAAGTTAACATATGCTAGGTCAAAGCTCAATGATTCCATGAAGATCTCCTGCTTGCTGTGAACCTCCGCTTATTCATTGTTGTGGAGCCCCGGGCAGATTGAAAGGTAATAAAGTCCTATTTTCTGACCTTGTACTGCATTGTCTCTGCATATTCCGACCTGCCTCTGGGGGTGCAAGTCCTCATCTCTTACAAGAAATAATGTACAAAAAAATAATTTTCAAAAGAACCTCACTTTATAAGTCTGATGAAACACTAATACCCTGTTCAAGCTTTAGCAACATGATATTAATATCCTAGTAGACTGGTAGATATTAATATCCTGGTAGATACAATGCCAAGACCAACGGGATGAGGTTTAACAAGACCAAATACCGAGTGCCGCACTTGGGACACAACAATCCCATGCAGTGTTACAGGCTTGGGGAAGACTGGCTGGAGAGCTGCCTGGAGGAGAAGGACCTGGGGGTGTTGGTTGACAGCTCGGCTGAATATGAGCCAGCAGTGTGCCCAGGTGGCCAAGAAGGCCAATGGCATCTTGGCCTGTATCAAAAACAGCATTGCCAGCAGGACAAGGGAGGTGATTGTACCCTTGTACTCGGCACTGGTGAGGCCACACCTCGAGTACTGTGTTCATTTCTGGGCCCCTCAGCATAAGGACATGGAGGTGTTGGAGCGTGTCCAGAGAAGGGCAATGAGGCTGGTGAAGGGGCTGGAGAACAAGTCCTATGAGGAACGGCTGAGGGAACTGGGGTTGTTTAACTTGGAGAAGAGGAGGCTGAGGAGAGACCTCATCACTGTCTATAACTGCCTGAAAGGGGGCTGTGGGAGAGCAAGTGTTGATCTCTTCTCTCCAGTGACAGGTGATAGAACAAGGGGAAATGGCCATAAGTTGCACCAGGGGAGGTTCAGACTGGATATTAGGAAGAATTTCTTTACTGAAAGGGTGGTCAGGCACTGGAATAGACTGTCCAGGGCGGTGGTTGAGTCACCATCCCTGGAAGTGTTTAAAAAATGGGTAGATGAGTTTTTGAGGGACATGGTTTAGTGGATGATGGGTGCGGTTGGACTCTATAATCTCTAAGGCCTTTTCCAATTGGAAGATTCTATGATTCTATAAGAAAAACTGAAGCTGCAAAGAAAACTTTATTGCAGATTATAATACTCTTTCCATGTCACAGGAAATAAAAGCAAATTAAAAAAAATATTACAACCTTTAAAAAGAGTATTTTAATTACTATTTCATTCACTGCTGAACGGGAAAGAGTTGAAGAAGCTATTAGAAACATTCTCTTTCCACTTTGGTTCGTATTTACCTCTTCATTTTTCCTTTTGAAGCTGTTGCAAATCCTGCTAAGCAGCAACAAAAGATGAAAAGCTTAGGAAGCCAAAACAAAAATAATTTACACCATTACTTTTATTAAGGAAGAGTATGGCCAGAGTTTCTTGGAATTAGATGTGAAGATGTGAAGTTTTATATCCCTTCCTAAATTGCATCATTGATACTTGCTTTTTTTTTTTTTTTAAGTTTAAAGTCTGCATAGTTGTCTCGATCCATTACTGATCTGAGAGGGTTTGAAATGATCCCAAGGGCGAAATTAAGACACAAACGAGGTCAAATGTCACAATCAAACATTATAGTTTATTATAACCTATGCGAAAGAGACGAAAAGAACAGGAAAGGAGTGAAGGAGAGGAAAAGAGAAAAAAGAGAGAGAGAGAGAGAAAGAGATAAAGAGGGAGAGAAAGTATAGCTACCACCACGTATCCAGTGGCGTCCCGCAGGTCCTGCTTCGATGTTCAGTGGGGGAGCGCTTCCAACTCGATGTTGATCGTTTCTCCTGTTTTATAGCATCTTAACTGTCCCTTTCACCTGGTGATGATACACATGCACCGTGGGGGAGGTCTTCGGAGGGGGTCTCCAGGCCCCTCTGTCCAGTCTCCAGGCCCCTCTGTCCAGCTCCCTGGCGCCCCGTGCTCAATGGGAGAGATTAGGTTATCTCTTGCATAAACAGAAGATGGCCTCTGCAGTCTCTTCGGGAGCCCCGTACCAGATGCCAGAACAATCATAAAACTCCAGCCTGGTTTATGGTCTCAAGTGTCAGCAAGGTTGAGACAGTCACCTAAGAGAGTCTTTTACAGTCTCTTACAATAGTCTGGCATGCTAGATCTTGGGAACAAATGAGCAATTTAGCATTGTATGTGTTAGCACTGTATGTATAATTTTTGTCAATATGTTAAAGAATGCGTTTAAGGACTTCTTATATAATGTTGTGAAAAGTCTTCACTAAGCAGGATTGCTTGGCAGATTTTTAATGATATAGGGCTGCTGAAAATTATAAACTGTGAAAAAAGCCAACTCACAGATATAATTTTAGAGAGGACAAAGTATTAGAAGCAAAGAAATTTATTTACAGCACTGGGTGCATAAGTGGATGGATCTTCCTCTATGCACACCGTTTGGTTCCACTCATGTACATTTATTTAGGGTACTTATACATATTCAACTGGGTTCCCATAATTCATTTACATTTGATACCCACCATTGGGTATGTCCCAATGTCCTGCTTTACTAAAACATATATATTTCTCACCCCTGGGGCAGCTCACCCCTACTTTTGTTCCACCGACACCTAAATTTTCTGCTACCCAAACTCTGAGTACAATCTGAGTACATGTTTTCAAGTTCTTTTGCTCATAACAAGGTTGATTTATGAGGGTACGATAAGAGAATCTCGTCTGGGCTCCTCGGCCAAATCTGACTCACTGGTAACATTTGGAACATTAATTTTGGAGTCCTGGGACAAACTTAAAAACAAGCACCATCATAAGTAACCAAATCATTATGAGTCAAGGTCTGGTATAGTTTGTATTTCCACTGCTCACGCCTATTGTGTTGCAGCCAGCAGTGGGCAAATTAATTCTTCTTGGTGGCAAACACAGAGACTAATCCAGTCTTTCCCTTTCCCTATAAGTTTGTGGTGCTCTGTATTCCCTTGTAAATATCCCAGGTTCCCACTGGTTAATCAGTGTTCTTTCTGATGATTTCTCTTTCTGGAAGGCTTCGACCCAGTGGGTTAAGTGATCCACTATTACTAGCAAATACTTCCACCTCTGTACTTTTGGCAGTTCCATAAAATCAACCTGAATACTCTGGAAAGGTTGGAGAGCCAAGTTTCTTCCTCCACTTATGGGTTTTCTCATTACCTTTTAATTCACCTTTTGACAGATTAGGCATTGTTCCAATATCTGTTTGGCCACCATATATATACCAATGCACCCAAAAATTCTTAAAAAGTGGTCACATAAAGCCTGAGTTCCCCAGGGTGTTTCCTGATGCAGTCTCAGTAACACCTCTCTCGCAACAGGTTTATTTAACATCTGCCTCCCATCTGGTAACACCCACCTTCCTTTTGATGTTTTTATACTCTCTAATTTTTGCAATGCTTTTTCTTCTTCCTCAGTGAATATGGGGATCTTAAGTTGGGTTTTTGTGACTCCAGGGACCAGGGCGAATATTTTTATTTCCCTCCCTAGGGCTACCTCTCTAGCTTGTTCACCGGCTAGTCGGTTTACCCTAGCTTCTAAAGATCCCCCCTTTTGCTGTCCCATTACATGAACAACGGCAATCTCTTTGGGTAGTTTTAAGGCTTCTAATAACTCTAGTATCAATTGCTCGTGAACCAATTCTTTCCCTAGGGAGGAAACGAGTCCTCTTTCTTTCCAAATTTTCCCAAAAGAGTGTACTACTCCAAAGGCATATCTTGAGTCAGTATAAACCGTCCCCTCCTCTTCTTTAAGCAGTTCCAATGTTGGTTTTAAAGCATATAGTTCACATGTCTGAGCTGACCAACTACTAGGTAACCTTCCCTTTTCAATTACTCTGTTTTCCTCCCCATTCGTGACGGAATATCCACTGTGGTGCTTTCCATCTATGCACTGTGATGAGCCATCTATAAAGATCCTCTTATCGTTTGGCAAAGGGGTCTCATACAAGTCTTCCCAAACTTTGGTTTGGTGTTCAATGTTGTCCATACGGTCATGTTCAGGTATCTCTGTCTCTATTACTCCATACAAAAATTGAGAAGGATTCATGCCCCTTTTCTGTGGTTAACACTAAATCATCCTTCTCCATTAAAATGGTCTCATACTTTAAGATTCTCGAATCTGTCAACCACCTTCCCGATCACTGGTTTAGTATGTTTCATACTGAATGTGGAGTGGACACTATTAAAGCTCCCCCAAAGGTTAATTTTCTACTTTCTTCTACTAACAGGGCTGTAGCTGCCACTGCTTGTATACAAGTTGGCCACCCCCCTTGATACTGGATCCAACATTTTTGATAGGTACACGACCAGCTATTTCTGTCCTCCCTGAACTTGGGCCAATACTCCATAAGCCACCCCCTCTTCTGCATTGACATACAAGTGAAAGGGTTTTTCTAATGAGGGGAGAGTGAATACCGGTGCTTGAACTAGTTTTCTCTTCAGTTCCTCAAATTGTTTTTTCTCTCCTTTTCCCCATTCAGGTCTTTCAACTGTTTCCTGCAATTTTTCATATAGGAACTTCACATACTGTGTAAAGTTCTCAATCCACAGCCTGCAATAACTTAACAATCCTATAAATTTTCTTATTTCTCTTTTGGTCCTGGGGAGCAGCATGGAGACAATACCAGAAATTCTTTCTGGATTTATTCTCCTCTTTCCTTGACTTATTAAATGCCCCAAATATTTTACTTCTCGTTCTACAAATTGTAACTTAGATACCCATAGCCCTTTTTCCTCTAAAAAGTTTAACAATGAAATTGAGGTTGTTCTAACCTCCTTCTCCTTTTCTCCTGATAACAATAAATCATCAACAGATTATAACAGTTTGACTCCAGAGGGCATCTTATATTCCTCCAGGACTGCCTAAACAGGTTTGGAGATTCGGTGAAACTTTGCAGGAGGGAAGTCCAATAAAACTGCTGTTTTCTCCCTGTATCAGGGTCCTCCCATTCAAAGACAAACATATCCCGGCTGTTTTCTGCCAGAGGGCAAGCTCAAAAAGCATCTCTAAGATCTATTACACTAAACCACTTATGACTAAAAGGGATCTTGCTTAACAGGGTATAGGGGTTAGATACCACAGGATGTCGCATTTGGATAATTTTATTCAGTTCCCATAAATCTTGTACTTGTCGCGGAGAGGGCTTGGAGTAACTGCATATGAACCAATATGATCATCAAGCAGATCTCACTTTATTGCAGATAAAACCCTTGCTTATATACAATAGCTAAGATACTTGTCAACTTGTGATCGGTACATACATAGTGATCATGCATTTGCACCTTAATATAATTGGATAAAATAAGCTGTTAACGAGCTGTTCACTTGCCTTGCCAACATAACAATCTCATTTCTTACTTTCCTTTTTCTTGTTTACAACATCTGCAAGTTCCTCAGTCAAGGTCAGTTCATTAGCACCTCCCCTGGACTTGGCTCGTTCAGTACATGTCCATTATCTTGCAAGAATCCTACATGTACTAACCTATAGTTCCCATCCAATTTCTTCATAGGCAAAATGGGAGTGTTATAAGGAGACATATAGGACTCTAAGAGCCCATCCTTTAAAAGCCCTTCAATCACTAATTTCAACCCCTTCCGTCCCTCTGACAATATTGGGTACTGTTTCACCCAAACTGGCTGACTTCCCTCCTTTAGCTTTACTTCCAGAGTGGTGATATTAAGGCCACCTCTATTCCCATCTGCTACCCATACTATAGGATTTATTTTTTGCTCGTCTACTTCTTTTAGTCAAAAAAACTTTACCACTACATTCCCACCCCCCCTTGGGAATTGCCCCAATTCCTAGCTGAATTTGTAAATCCCTCCCCAACAAGTTTGTCCCTGCTCCAGGTATCAATGCTATATCTGCGATTACTTTTCAGTAGTTCCCTTGGACCTCAACCCCCTCTATAACAGGGACAGAGAACTCCTCTCCTTTAGCCCCCATTATAGTAACGGTTTCAGTTCCCTGCTTGCATCCTTGGGGTATTCTTATTATACTTGGTCTTTCTGCCCCTGAATCAACTAAAAAACCATAATCCTCCCCCTGGGTTCCTGATTTTATATTTATCAAGGGCTCTTCATGGTGGTCCAACCCCAGGATATAGAGCCCCTGACACCCCTAATACTGAGAAAAATCTTCCTCTTCTGTGAGTCAGAAAACTTTTACTTTTTTTCTGTCTCACCAGACATTCTCTTTTGAAATGTCTCTGCTTCCCACAATGATAACATTTTGCAGGGCCGACTTGCCAAGAAGGAGCCGGACTCCTCCCTACCCATGGGTGGGTCCCTACACTTCTTCTTGCTACTTCACAGTTAGTTTCCCTGCCCCTAAAGGGGGTTCGTTCTCTTTCTACCCCATCTGATTGTGGTTGTTGTTTCACTATCTGCTGTACTGTGGCTACCATTAATCTGGCCTTTGCCTTTTGCTTTTCATCATCTCTTCTTATGTACACTTTTTGTACTTCCCACAATAAATAATTCAATCCCCTATCATGCCAGTCTTCCATTTTTTCTAATTTCTTCTTTATATCTGGCCAGGCTTTGGTAACAAACTTTGCCTTTAACATCTCCTGGCCTGCATCACTTTCAGGATCAAGTCCCCAATATTGTTGCATGTCTTTTCTGAGTCTCTGTAACCGAACTGTAGGCGACTCATCCCTTTGTTTTTTGTTTTCAAATGCTTTCTCAAAATTTTGCCCCTTCAGCACCACCTCCTTTATTCCTTTCATACACCATAGGGACTTTATCCCCTTCTACCATATGTAGAAGGTCTGACTGAGCAGGACCAGCTCGATTGGTAGATCCCCTGGTGTTAACTAACCAGGTGGCTTCTGCCAAATGCTTATCCCAGTTTTTAAATATGCCACCCCTCATTGCTTTTAGAGTAGTTTTTAATGGTCCATTCTATCTCTCAATTTTCCCTGAGACTGGTGCATGAAAAGGAATAAGATATGTCTATTCAATACCACATTTTTGGCACAGGGATCTATAAGACTGTTTTTCAAATGAGTCTCATTGTCTGACTGAATTCCTTCTGGAGTGCCATGCCTCCACAAAACTTGCTTTTCAAGGCCCAGGACAGTGTTACAGGCAGTAGCATGGGGGCACAAGATATGTTTCAAGCTATCTGGTGGTTGTTTCCACCACTGTAAGTACATAACACTTACCCTAATGGGTTTTAGGGAGTGTGATGTAGTTAATTTGCCAGGCCTCCCCATACTTAAATTTCAGTCATCGTCCCCCATGCCACAAAAGTTTTAATTGTTTAATGTGTTTTATTGTGGTGCATGTTTCACAATCGTGGATAACCTGCACAAAAGGGTCCATGGTTAAAGCCGCTCTTCACTCATGGGCCCATTTGTATGTTGCATCCCTTCCTTGATGACCTGAAGTGTCATGGGCCCACTAAGCTAGAAATACTTCACTTTTATGTTGCCAGTCCAAATCTGTTTGGAACACTTTAGCAGCCTTGTCCACTTGCTGGTTGTTTTGATGTTCCTCAGTGGCTCAGCTCTTGGGTACGCGAGCATCTACATGATGTACCTTTCTGACTAGCTTTTCTAGCAGGGTTGCAATATCTTTGCCATAGTGTGGCAGCCCAAATGGGTTTATATCTATGCTGCCAGCTGTTCCGTTTCCATTGCTTTAAACATCCACATAAAATAATTGCTACCATCCATGAGTCAGTACAGAGATAAAGTACTGGCCACTTTTCTCGATATGCAATGTTTAAGTCCAGTTGGATGGCTTTCACTTCTGCAAATTGGCTCGATTCACCTTCTCTTTCAGTCACTTCTGTGACTCATCGTGTAGGACTCCATACAGCAGCTTTCCAACTTCTGTGATTTCCTACAAGACAGCAGGATCCATCAGTGAACATGGCATACCGTTTCTCATTTTCTGATAGCTGATTATATGGTCAGGCTTCTTCATTAAGTTTCACCTCCTCCTCTGGTGGCATTCCAAAGTCTTTGCCTTCTGGCCAGTCCATGATCACTTCTAAGACTCCTGGATGATTAGGGCTTCCTCTGCAGACTCGGTGAGTGATTAATGCATTCCATTTACTCCATGTAGCATCCGTGGCATGATGAGCAGAAGACACTTTACCCTTGAACATCCAACTCGTTACTGGTAATTGGGGCACTAGCAGGAGCTGTGCTTCAGTATCAATCACTTCTGAAGCAGCTCTAACTCCTTCATAGGTTTCTAAGATCTCCTTTTCAATTGGAGTACAGTTTTTCTGCGAGCCTTTGTATCCTTGACACCAGAATCATAGGGGTCGACATCATGTCTCCCCTGGTGCTTTCTGCCAAAGACTCCAGGTAGGACTGTTGTCTCCAGATGTAGTGTAGATAATATTTTTGATGTCTTGTTCTGTTTGGACAGACCCCAGGATTACTGCATGCACAATCTTGTTTAATTTGTTCAAAGGCTTGTTGTTTCTCAGAACTCCAGTTAAAACTGGTTTTCTTTCAAGTCACTTCATAGAGAGGTCTCACAATCTGACTGTAGCCAGGAATGTGCATTCACATGATTCACTGATCGCATCTGTAGTGGGTTGGCTTTTGGATTTGTTTTTAGGTCTTCCTTAACAATGGAGGTCAGGATCCATGGAACTATTTTGTATCTTCCTTTAAGGTAACATAACATATAAATAAGGCGTAGATAAGAGAGTTCGTTCCTTTTCTCTTCCGGTGAGGCTTGGGAGCAGGAGCTCCCTTGCATTTGGTCTTGTCTGGAGTTGAGACCTGCAGTGACCGCTGTTGTCTACCCACACGTGGGGGAAGAGTGCTGGGTCAGATTTAGCTGTTCTGCTTTCTTCAAGAGGAGTGATGAGATTTTGCTAGTTCTTTACTTTGTTAGTTACCAGGTTTTACAATTGTGCATACCTGTTTTGGGTTTGTTCCTTTTTTGCCCTTTTTTCCCATTTTCCCTTCCCCTCTTCCATTTCTTGGGAGTTTTGCATTATATCCTTGCTGAGTGTAGTTAAATATATGTAGAAATAGACATATATTTTGGTGTGATTTCAGTTTTTCTTCTTTTCTATATAACAGGGGGAAGTTTAGGGAAGTTTTCTCACTGAGCGTTGGAAGGTTAAGCTTGGGGAAGCTAGCTTAAACCCGCTTAGATTTTGGTAGCAGAGGATGATTTCAATTGGTTCAGCTTCATTTATTTTACAAAACACCAGAACAGGTGTTCAACCCTGATAAGATGACACGTTGTTTAAGGGAAAGATGTCTTTCATATGATGACCCAAACATGCAATGTTTTGCTTTGCACTGGGGCTTGGCTAATGCTTAGCAAGCTGTGGTAGATCACTCTCAGAAGGTTAAGGTCGAGACAGAAACCCAAACCATGCCACCTGAAACCAGAGATGTCCCTATTCGGTCCACAGAAGTCAGGGTCCAAATACAACTTGAAGTCAGAGCTGTCTCTACTAAGTCCACTAGACCTCAGACTTAAGTTAAAAACCAGAAAGACATTGTTGCCCCTATAAAGAAAAAGAAGATGTTGGTAAGGGAGACCGTAAAACTTACAGACCCATCTCCACAACTGGAACGCATGGAAGAAGAAGAAGAAAGAGAAGAAGAAGAAGAAGGAACAGAAGGACCTATCCCATCCACGCAGGCAGTAGCGGACGAAGGAGCGGCTGTGAGAGAGGAAAAAGTGACTGTGACAGAGGAAGGAGCGACTGCCAGAGAGGAAGAAATGGTTGTAAGAGAAGGGGCGCGCCCAAAAGAACTAGGGACACATCCAAAGGAAAGTAGAGCGGTATCAAGAGAAAAGAAGGCAACAGTACAAACAACCCATGATATGCTGTCACTAGATGATTTATATCCTGACTACACATTCAGTGTTTCAGAAGGCGCAAAGAAGGGGCAAAAGCGTTCCCCTCAAGCTGAGGGAGAATTATCCCTACCTCTCCAGACCCAACCTTCTCTTGGAGGAGTGGATGATTGGATGAGGCCTTTATCTCAGCACCCAAAATATTCGCTGGGTATGGTGAACGATGTAGAAGTCCATCTCCATGGTGTGAACGACATAGAAGTCCATCTCCACAGCACGCTTGGTCCCCACCTACTCATCAGAGATACAGAGAGGAGGTGGGAGCGCTTCCGTGTAAGAGCGGAAAAGTACAAACGGAAGTGAAAAAGATTCTACGCGGGAGAGATGGACAAGAAATAATGTGAGAAAGTGAAACTACACAATCACTGACGTCAAGAGATCTCTGAGATTTATGAAGAGATTACAGTCGTTTGCCTGGTGAACAAATCTTCACCTGGCTGGTGCGATACTGGGACAATGGGGCTAATAGTCACGTGATTGAAGGTCATGAAGCACAACAATTGGGATCTCTTGTCTGAGATCCTGTAATAGAACAAGAAATGGCAAGGATGAGAATGGCGTCCAAGTCTTTGGATCCGAATCCTCCACGCTGTGAGGGTGAAATACCCATTTAAGGAATATCTGTCAAGCTCTCCAAGAAGGTGGAAAACTGCGGAAGAAGGTATCCAATACCTACGGGAATTAGCCATGTTGGAGATCATCTATTCTGATCCAGACTATTATGACATCCTAGTTCCAGAACGTGTCCCCTGCACACAGTCCATGTGGAAAAAGGTAATTAAAGGTGCCCCTAAACCATATACCTACTGCTTGATAACCGTATATGATCCAAGAATGGATAAACCAAGCGTGGAAGTCATGTGTTCTTGCATAAGGCACATGGCGGAAAGTCTGGAAGACTCCTCCGATCCCCTATACCGACCTACCTATGATAGGGAAAGAAGAGAGAATACTCCAGATATGAGGATGATCCTAGTGATAGAGATGACAGTCGATATAGAGATTACAGAGAAAGGACAATGGAACGATCATAGCGGGATAGACCAAGACGACATCGACCTAGACCTCAGTCTCGCTCTCGCTCATGATCTCCAGTTGAGGGAAAGAAAGCCCTAAGTCTCAGTCATGTAGCCAACTACGGGCATACCTATGCAGCAAGGGAGAGAACATGAAGAAGTGGGGTGGTCAACTCACTTACAAGCTTGAAGCTAGAGTGAGGGAGCTGAAACAGGACACTGACAAGAAAGCTGTCTACGTGGTAGATACAGAATTTTTAGACAAGAAACTGCAATCACCGAAACACAAGAAGATGGAGGCCCTCCTCCACGATTACAAAAAAGCCTCCAAGAAACCAAAGTCAAAGTCCGACGAGGAATGCTTTGATCAAGACCAATAGAGGGGCCCTGCCTTCTGCCAGGAGAAGGAGAGGGACCAAGAAGACAATCGGGTTTAATGGGCTGTGTGGGTTCGATGGCCTGGCACATCGGATCCTCAGAGATACCAGACTTTGATAGATACTGGTGCCCAGTGTACTTTAATGCCATCGGAGCATAAGAGTACAGAGACTGTTTCTGTTTCTGAAGTAACAGGAGGGTCTCAGGAGTTGTCAGTGGCAGAGGCCAACATAAGCTTGACAGGAGACCAATGGGAAAAACATCCCATTGTGACGGGGCCAGCATCCCCTTGCATTCTCACTGTATCACAGTATCATAGTATCATAAGGTTGGAAAGGACCTCCGAGATCATCGAGTCCAACCTATAACCCAACACTAACACCAACACTAACACCAACACTAACACCATCATCTAAACCATGGCACTCAGTGCCTCATCCAGTCTCCCCTTAAACACCTCCAGGTTTGGCGACTCCACCATCTCCCTGGGCAGTGCATTCCAATGGCCAATCACCCTTTCAGTGAAGAACTTTTTCCTAACATCAAGTCTAAACTTTCTCGGTATGGATTACCTATGAAGAGGATACTTCAAGGACCCAAAGGGGTACCGGTGGGATTTTGGTGTAGCCATGGTGATTGAAGAGGAGTCCAAGTGATTGTCTGCCCTTCCTGACCTCTCAGAAGACTCTTCCGTAGTGGGATTACTGTGAGTTAAAGATCAAGAAGGGCCAATAGACACGACAACCGAACTGAGATGCTGTGTTCACCATCCATAAGATGATTCGGAAGCTGAAGAGCCACGGGGTGATCAGTAGAACCCATTCACCCTTCAATAGTCCCTTCTGGCCTGTACGTAAGCCTGATGGATGATGGAGACTGACTGTGGACTATGGTGGCTTAAATGATGTCACACCTCCATTGAGTGCTGCAGTACCAGGTATGTTGGAGCTCCAGTATGAGCTGGAGTCCGAGACAGCGAAGTGGTGATGCCACTATTGACATTGTCAACACGTTTTTCTCCATTCCCTTAGCGGCAGAGTGCAGACCACAGTTTGCTTTCACCTGGAATCGACTGCCCCAAGGGTGGAAGCACATCCAACCATCTGTCATGGACTGATTCAGGCCACACTAGAGAAGGGTAAGGCCCCAGAACATATCCAGTATATTGCTGACATCATTGTATGGGGGGACACAGCAGAAGAAGTCTTCGACAAAGGACAGAAGATTATCCAGATTCTCCTCAAGGTCGGTTTTGCCATAAAGAAGAGCAAGGTCAAGGGACCTGCCAGAGAGATCCAATTCCTAGGGGTGAAATGGCAAGATGGAAGGCGTCAGATTCCAACTGAAGTCATCAATAAGATTGTAGCAATGGCTCCATCGACAAATAAGAAAGAGACCCAAGCTTTTCTGGGAGCCATAGGCTTCTGGCGGATGCACATCCCAGAGTACAGCCAGATTGTGAGCCCTCTTTATTTTGTGACCTGTAAAAAGAATGATTTCCAATGGGGTCTTGAACAAGAACAAGCTTTCAGGCAGATCAAGTAAGAAATTGCACATGCCATGGCTCTTGGACCAGTCAGGACGGGACCAGGTGTAAAGAATGTACTCTACTCTGCAGCTGGAGATAAAGGTCCCTCCTGGAACCTCTGACAAAAGGTGCCTGATGAGACACGAGGACGACCATTGGGTTTCTGGAGCCGAAGCTACAGAGGTTCTGAGGCCAATTACACCCCTATGGAAAAAGAAACCTTAGCAGCGTCTGAAGGCATACGAGCAGCTTCAGAGGGAATTGGTACCGAAGCACAGCTCTTCCTGGCACCACGATTACCAGTGCTGAGCTGGATGTTCAAAGGGAAGGTGCTCTCTACGCATCATGCCACCGATGCCATGTGGAGCAAGTGGATTGCTTTGATTACGCAACGTGTCTGAATCGGGAACTCGAATCGCCCTGGAATTTTGGAAATTATAACTAATTGGGCTGAAGGTGGGAACTTCAGTCTGGCAGATGAAGAAGAAGAGCCAGTGAGTCGAGCTGAAGAAGTTCTGCCATATAATGAGCTGCCAGATGAAGAGACACGCTATGCCCTTTTCACCGATGGTTCCTGCCATATTGTAGGGAAGAGACGGAAGTGGAAAGCAGCTGCTTGGAGTCCCACCCAATGAGTGGCAGAAGCCACTGAAGGTGAAGGCAAATTAAGTCAGTTTGCAGAACTCAAAGCTGTCCAATTGTCCCTAGACATCGCAGAAGGAGAAGGATGGCCAAGGCTCTACCTCTACACCGATTCGTGGATGATAGACAATGCCCTATGAGGATGGCTAGACCAGTGGAAAAAGATGAATTGGAGTTGTAGAGGAAAACCCATCTGGGCTGCTGATCTGTGGCAAGACATGGCTGCCAGAGTGAAGAACCTGAATGTGAGAGTCCGCCATATAGATGCCCATGTGCCCAAGGGTCGAGCTAATGAGGAACATGCTAATAACAGAGAGGCAGAGCGAGCTGCACAGGTCAAGGTATCACAAGTAGACCTAGACTGGCAGCAGAAGGGAGAATTGTTCCTAGCTCAATGGGCACATGATGCTTCTGGTCATCAAGGCCGAGATGCCACATATAGATGGGCACGAGATCAAGGGGTGGACTTAACCATGGACACTATTTCTCAAGTTATCCATGACTGTAAAACCTGTGCCACTATCAGACAGGCAAAAAGGTTGAAGCCCCTGTGGTATGGTGGACGTTGGGATAAGTACAAATACGGGGAGGCCTGGCAGGTTGATTACATCACATTGCCACAGACCTGCCAAAGTAAATGCTATGTGCTTACCATGGTGGAAGCAACCATGGGCTGGTTAGAGACATATTCGGTACCACATGCAATGGCCCAAAATACTATTCTGGGTCTCGAAAAGCAAATCCTATGAAGACATGGCATTCCATTGAGTCAGACAATGGGACTCATTTCAAGAACAATCTAGTGGCCACTTGGGCACAGGAGCATGGTATTGAATGGGTATATCACATTCCATATCATTCACCCGCTGCTGGAAAAGTTGAAAGGTATAATAGACTGTTAAAGACAACTCTAAAGGCACTAGGTGGGGGAACTTTTAAAAACTGGGATAAGCACTTAGCCAAGGCCACCTGGCTAGTTAACACCAGAGGCTCTGTCAATCGAGCTGGTCCTACCCAAGCAGAATCCCTCCACACTGTAGATGGAGAGAAAGTTCCAGTGATCCATCTGAGAGGTATGTTAGGTAAGACCATTTAGATTACTCCTCCCTCAGGCCAAGACAAACCCATTTGTGGGATTTTTTTTGCTCAAGGGCCTGGAAATACCTGGTGGGTAATGAGAAAGCATGGAGAGACCCAGTGTGTGCCTCAAGGAAATCTATCCTTGGGGAAAATCTGATTCTGTGTCTTGAGTTGGGTTTTACAGGAGATCAGACACCAGACGAGCAAGACCTGAACAGAGTGGATACCGGTATCCGATGATGAGCCAGCCCAGACCAGTGAACCAGCCCTAAAACCAGAACTGTGACTGAAGGGTCAAGGATCCAAACTGAGTTGCAGTTGGTGTTGATCTTCAACGACAGACAACAGCCTCGAGGACTGGGGATGGCCAAGCGCCTCCTACCATAGTCAAGGGTAAGACTGGGTTGGCCTCTGTGTTCGCCACCAAGAAGAACTTTAAGCTCCCCTGTTGGCTGCAGTCCAATAGGCATTGAGCAGTGGGGACATATGCCATACCAGACCTTGATGTGATGGATGGCCTCCTCTGTTTTAAGAGATCCATCCAGGAAAATAAAACCTGATCTTTAACGACAGATGACAACCTCGGAATATAACAAGGACATTCGGCACGATCGGCGGCAGGAACAGTAAGTACTGCAGCCGGGTGCTCAATCTGGGCGGGTGGAGAGTTCCTGGTGAAAGGCAGGAGCTCAGGAGAGGACCCCGGCAGGGCGACTCTCTCTGAATCCCAGAAGTGGCAACTGTCACGTGGGCCGACCATGTGGCAGGGGGGCAGTCCCGGAAGAAGCCACGGGACATTTAAACATCTTCCTGGGAGCGCCAGCGAATGGAGCGCTGCGAACAGGAGCAGGCAAACAGGGTCGCAGTAGAGGCAGTTTGCACGGCAGTTCGCACAGGCAGGGCAAGCAGGCACTCTCTGGCAGGTGATTGGCTTTCCCACTCCTCTGCAGCAATGGTGACCAGGCGTGGCAAAGCCTCTGCTACCAGGAGTTTCGCTGTCCAAACTAAGCCTCTATTAAGGGATGCGGCTGCCCAGACTCAGGACTGC
The DNA here is from genome assembly GCA_033558185.1 of Dromococcyx pavoninus. Taxonomy (NCBI): domain Eukaryota; kingdom Metazoa; phylum Chordata; class Aves; order Cuculiformes; family Neomorphidae; genus Dromococcyx; species Dromococcyx pavoninus. The sequence continues at coordinate 861,219 of JAUMJL010000487.1, forward strand.
AAGGAATGTCTCAGCTTGCTTGTGGCTCCTCAGGACCATACAAGAAACGCGTGTGTGAGGTGTGAACAGATTCAAGATCTGCTCCTTATGGTTGCAGATCTTAAGGATCAGGTAGAGAGGCTACGGAGTATCCGTGAAAGTGAAAGGGAGATAGACTGGTGGAGTAGAACCCTCTCTCCTCCCAATAATCCTCCCCAGGAGACAGAGGAACGCCATATTCCTCATCAACAGGATAGGGAGAGTGACCTGGTTGGTGAGGAGGACTGGGAGCAGGTCTGCTCTCGTGGGGGTTATAGACCTCCCTTTCAGATGCCACCTTTCCTGCTGCCCATACAAAACAGGTTTGGGGCACTGGAATTTGATGCTCAGGTGGAGGACAGTGTGACAGACAACTCACCTGAGGAGGTTAAAGACTTCGCATTGCCTGTCAGACAGGTCAGGACTTCAAGTAAGAAAAAGAAAATGAGGGTCATTGTAGTGGGAGACTCCCTTCTGAAAGGGACGGAGGGACCTATATGTAGAACGGATCCAACTCATAGGGAAGTCTGCTGCCTTCCCCAAGCCCGGGTAGGCGACATCGCTAAGAGACTCCCGGACCTAAATAAACCATCAGATTATTACTCACTTCTGGTGGTCCAGGCTGGCAGTGATGAGCTAGCGAAAAGAGGGTCAAGGGTAGTTAAAAAGGAATTCCAGGAGCTGGGACGGTCACTGGATAGGGCAGGAGCACAGGTGGTGTTCTGCTCGGTTCCTCCGGTGGCAGAGATGTATACTGAAAGGAACAAGAGAATCTATGCTCTTAATAAATGGCTTAGGGGCTGGTGCCAGCAGAGGAATTTTGGGTTCTATGATCATGGAGAAACCTTTATGGCACCTGGCCTGCTTGACCCAGATGGGTCACGTCTAACTCCAAAGGGTAAGAGGATTCTAGTCCAGGAGCTGGCAGGGCTTGTAGAGAGGGCTTTAAACTAGGCATGAGGGGGGAGGGGAGAGGGGGATGTTACTAGGCTCGCCAGAGATGTTGCTGTGGAGGACGAGCCATCTCAAAGGGTGTTGTCAGTAACCCAACTGAAGTGCATGTACACAAACGCACACAGTATGGGAAACAAACAGGAGGAGCTGGAAGTTCTGGTTCAGCGGGAGAGCTATGATATAGTTGCTATCACGGAAACGTGGTGGAACGACTCTCGTAACTGGAGTGCTGCCATGGAAGGCTACAGGCTCTTCAGGAGAGACAGGTGTGAGAGGAGGGGTGGAGGGGTGGCCCTCTATGCTAAGGAAACCCTGAATGCTGTCGAAGTCGAGATCGGTGATGACCAGATTGAGTGCCTATGGGTAAGGGTCAGAGGAGCAGTCAAGTCTGACCTCCTGGTTGGAGTATGTTACAGACTGCCTGACCAGGAAGAGGAGATGGATCTTCTATTGTTTAAACAGCTGGAGGCTGCCTCTAGATCGGCTGCCCTTGTTCTTTTAGGAGACTTTAACCTTCCGGACATCTGCTGGGAACTTAACACTGCCGAGAGGAGGCAGTCCAGGAGGATCTTAGAGTGTATTGAGGACTGCTTTCTGTCACAGCTGGTGAGGGAGCCCACCAGGGGTGAGGCTCTCCTTGACCTGCTGTTTACAAACAAAGAAGGGCTGGTGGGTGATGTCGTTGTCGGAGGCTGTCTGGGGTGTAGTGATCATGAGATAATTGAGTTTTCTGTAAACAATGTAACAAGAAAAGTCAGGAACAGGACATCGATGCTGGACTTTCGGCGGGCAGATTTTGGATTATTTAAGGAACTGGTCAGGAAAGTACCCTGGGAAATAGCTCTTAGTGGCAAGGGGGTCCAGGAAGGCTGGATGCACTTCAAGAATGAAATCTTGAAGGCGCAGGAGCGGGCTGTCCCCATGTGTTGTAAGAAGAGTCGAAGGGGCAGACAGCCAGCCTGGGTGAGTAAGGAGCTTCTAAAGGAACTAAGTAAGAAAAAGAGGGTGTATCGTCGTTGGAAAGAAGGGGACGTAAGACAGGTCATGTTCAAGGATGTTGTTAAGTCGTGTAGGAAAAAAATCAGGGAAGCAAAAGCCCAGCTGGAGCTCAAATTGGCCACTTCTGTTAAGGATAATAAGAAGAGTTTTTATAAATATATCAATGGCAGAAAGAAGGGCGGCAGCGACCTCCACTCCTTATTGGATGTGGAGGGAAATATAGTAACCAAAGGTGCAGAGAAGGCTGAGGTACTTAATGCCTTCTTTGCCTCAGTTTTCAACAGCAAGGATGTCTGTTCGCTTGACAGTTGGTCCCCTGAAGTGGTTGATGGGGACAGGGTGAAATATGACCCTCCTGCAATCCATGAGGAGGAAGTTAGAGACCTGCTGAGCCACTTGGATCCTCATAAGTCTATGGGGCCGGATGGGATCCATCCTAGGGTGTTGAGAGAGCTGGCGGATGAGCTTGCTAAGCCGCTCTCCATCATCTTTCAGCAGTCATGGCTCACCGGAGAGATCCTGGAAGACTGGAAGTTGGCCAATGTGACGCCCATCCACAAGAAGGGCTGTAAGGATGATCCAGGTAATTGCAGACCTGTCAGCCTGACCTCGGTCCCAGGTAAAATTATGGAGCAGATAATACTGGGTGCAATCATGCGGCACCTGCAGAATGGCCAAGAGATCAGGCCCAGCCAGCATGGGTTTAGGAGGGATAGGTCCTGCCTGACCAACCTGATCTCCTTTTATGACCATGTGACTCGGCTGGTGGATGAGAGGAAGGCCGTGTATGTCGTATACCTGGACTTCAGCAAGGCCTTTGACACTGTCTCCCACAATAGACTCCTAGGGAAGCTGGCAGCCCGTGGCTTGGACAGGAGTGCTCTTTGCTGGGTTAGGAATTGGCTGGATGGCTGAGCCCAGAGAGTGGTGGTGAATGGTGTCTCATCCAGTTGGCGGCCGGTCACCAGTGGTGTCCCTCAGGGATCGGTATTGGGTCCAGTCCTGTTTAATATCTTTATTGATGATCTGAATGAGGGGATTGAGTCCATCATCAGCAAGTTTGCAGATGATACCAAGCTGGGAGGAAGGGTTGATCAGTTACAGGGTAGGATGGCCCTACAGAGGGACCTGGACAGACTGGACACATGGGCCAATTCTAATGGGATGATGTTTAATAAGTCCAAATGTCGGGTACGTCATTTTGGACACAACAATCCCATGCAGAGCTACAGGCTGGGGACAGAGTGGCTGGAGAGTAGTCAGGCAGAAAGGGACCTGGGAGTGCTGGTTGACAGGAAGCTCAACATGAGCCAGCAGTGTGCCCAGGTGGCCAAGAAGGCCAAGGGCATTCTGGCCTGCATCAGGAATAGTGTGGCGAGCAGGACCAGAGAAGTTATCGTCCCCCTGTACTCGGCGCTGGTCAGGCCTCATCTTGAATATTGTGTAGAGTTCTGGGTCCCCCAGTTTGGGAAAGATGTCAGGATGCTGGAGTGTGTCCAGAGGAGGGCAACGAAGATGGTGAAGGGGCTGGAGCACAAGCCCTACGAGGAGCAACTGCGGGAGCTGGGACTGTTTAGTCTGAAGAAGGGGAGGCTCAGGGGAGACCTAATTGCTCTCTACAACTACCTAAAAGGAGGTTGTAGTTGGGCAGGGGTTGGTCTCTTCTCTCAGGTGACCAGTGACAGAACTAGAGGGCATGGACTCAAGCTTTGTCAGGGATAGTTTAGACTTGATGTTAGGAAAAAGTTCTTCACTGAAAGGGTGATTGGCCATTGGAATGCGCTGCCCAGGGAGGTGGTGGAGTCGCCGACCCTGGAGGTGTTTAAGGGGAGACTGGATGGGGCACTGAGTGTCATGGTTTAGATGATGGTGTTAGTGTTGGTGTTAGTGTTGGGATATAGGTTGGACTCGATGATCTTGGAGGTCCTTTCCAACCTTATGATACTGTGATACTGTGATTATACCTGATGAACGTGCATTTTGATGTAACTCTTCACCTTCCCCAGTAGGTTTTTTGTTTGTTGGTTTGTTTTTTCAAGTGCAGCTGGATAGGGGCTAACTCATGCTTTGAGGCTGCTTGGGGCTGCACTGTGAGTAGAAGTGGGCAGCAGAGGGAATGCTGGAGCCGGCGCAGCGTGGGGACAGAGCCACCCCCACTGCCACTAGGGAGGGCTCTCTGGATGCAGCCTGAGTTGCTGTGCCCCTTTTTTACTTTGCTAGTGTTTTCTTACAGCATTTCCTGCAGCTGGCCTTTACGTGTCTGTACAATTGTTTTTCTCTTTTTCTTTTTTTTTCTTTTCAGAAGAGAAAGAAGGGCTGTTTTCTCCATGTCAGAAATGAGTGACCTTTCTTGGTCACAATGTGGCAACGAGGCTTTTTTTAGCTCAGTGCCATCTGCTTAATTCTTTGCAGATAGCTATATCTGATAAATTTATCTGTGCAGATGCAAGTGCTGGAAAGATTTTTGTTCTACTCCAGCCCTTTCCCCTTTTCCCACATGGACCCCATCCTGCTTCGCCTGCAGCACACGTTTTGAAGGTAGCTGCTGATGCTTTTCAGCTCTGTCTTTAATTATAGCTTTCAATACTGTCATTCCTCTAATTTCCTAAACCATAAGTCTGACTCCAGGAAAGCTGTGAGATAGGTGCTTAAAAGCTATATAATATATTGTCTTCATCCCTTCTATTATCTAACATTTAGGGGGTTTTGTCCGCACTCCAAGTGCATCTGGGATGTGTGTTTAGTGTGTTAAGAGTTGGTGCTTAGATGAGAGGAGAAAAAGCAAGAAGGAGAAATACTTCATGCTGTCAGCTCTCCTGTGTGTATAAAGGAAAGTAATCAAAGCTGCTCTCCCACCAGCCCTCGCAGGTACCCTGGTCTCTGCCTCCTCGTCTGAGCTTGTCACCACTGCACTCCATCTGCCCCTGACACCTCCCACATTATCAGCCTTGCTCTGATCACTAAGGGCTAGAAACTCCTTGGAGACTTAATGCTGAGAGACTCTTTAATCGTCTCCAACCAGCTTTAAGACAAAACATTATGGTTCCATAGTCAGGAACACATCATAATTGACAAGCTTTGGAGGCTTACCCAAGCTTCTGCATTTTTACAGACAGCAGGTGTAGTTGTGCATTTGCCAGCACTTCCAGGTGGACTCACAGGGCCACCCAAACAGGCTTTCCTGTCCAGGTCCTGCCACTCAACCAGAAGCAGGAGGTGCTGCTGCACGGGGACTGGCAAGCAGAGAAAGCTTCCCACCTGCAGCAGCTGCTGCAGAGAGAGGGAAACACACAGCTTTAATGTGGGCCCATGATGCAGACTGTGCTGCTTGTGTGAGTACAGGTTTCATGTCCATCTGCCCATCCCCCCATTTCTTGTCCCTCCTCTGACCCCAGGGATAGGAATAGAGCAGAGCTCATTCCAGTGGGGAGATAGGAAACACCTTTATCCCTTTCTTTGTAGCCTAACGCATCCTGCTCTCCCTCTCTCCTCTCAGACAGTGGAGAAAGTATCTTGGCATGTCATGGAAAGGCATTTAGCTGACATATCAAAGCAAGGAAACTTTACACAGAGTATAGGAAATGTCCTCTAGCTTGCTACAAATGATCTCTTTGCTTTGTCACATGGTGGGTATAAGGTGCATGAGGCTGCAGTCTGCAAAAAATGGTGTATCCCTCTGCTATTTCTCATTATATTATTGCAACTGACAGGCTTTCTAGAGCTTCTCTTAAAACCCTAGCCCCAAGATTGACTCATCATTTATTATAGAGATAAGCATGCAATTTTTAAGGCTACCAGACCCAGTAGCGAAATCGCATTTATTATTAATCTCGGTGCCTAGGAGAAGCAAACCCACTCCTGACCCTCGTGTTGGCAGTAGAGTGTATGGGGGTGTGCAGTGGTCAGGAACAGGCTGACCCCACTCTGCACCAAGTAGAGAAGTAGAGGCTGTGAATATCTCAGTCCTCCTCATCCTTCCACCTGCCCCAAGGATGGGGGCCACCAGGTTTAAAGGCTTTGGGTTGGCATTTACATTAACTAGAGGCTTAAAGTTTTGAGAGAGAGAGCAGAGGGTGCTCGATGCCCCTGCCCTCACTGGGAAGCAGCGTGGCATCCCCTGGCCCCAGTCACCTGGCATCAGCAGAGCAGGCAGCTGGGAGTACAAAGGCTCCCTTCGTGTGGTGCCTGGTGTTGTCCCCTCTTAATCTCTGTTACAAACAGCACAGAAATATTCCTCATCAGGGCTGCACACAGGGCATGAATCTCAGTGCTGATTCCGGAAGGGATGAAGACCTAATATCCAAAGGGTTTTGGAGGAGAGATGGCCAAGGGAAGCTGATGCTACCCAGAAATGGGCTCACAGAGCGGGAAGGGAAGAGAAGGTTTTATGTTCCATGTGATACAGTAGGGGCTAGCTAGAGCATAGAATGGAGTTAAACTTTAGAAAGACACCTGTGGGAATAATATGCACAGAAAGAATCTTGCAACATAGTTTTGCAAACTGAAATAAGGAGATAAAGCTTTGAGGCCTTGAGCAATGATAAGAAGCAACTGGTACACTCTGAGTAGTGATAAGAAGGAATCAGTTTGCAAGTATCAACAGTCTACCGGTTACGTTAATGATTTCATTTCTTTTAATTTCATTTTCATTTCATTTGATATAATTTTAAATGTAATATGTATATTCGGGTAGAAGCAGCATTGTGGATAAGGTATTGTTGTTGTAACTGTGGGAGGAACGTTAAGAGCTAAGAAACACAGCGAACAGAAGACTTCCCAGGGGGAGTTTGAAATGCTGGGAGGAGACTTTGATATTCACATCAAAGGGATTGTGAGTTTAGCATTAGAAAGGGAAAATTTAAAAGAAAGAAAAAGCAAGTCGAAGAGGTGTATGAACTCGGATAAGGTCTGAAAGGCACAGAATAAAGATTTATCAGAGTATGAAAGACCACCACCTGTGGTAACACAGGAGGGCTTTGAGGAGTCAGACTCCTACAGAAGGGGAGGCTCAGGGGAGACCTAATTGCTCTCTACAACTACCTAAAAGGAGGTTGTAGTTGGGCAGGGGTTGGTCTCTTCTCTCAGGTGACCAGTGACAGAACTAGAGGGCATGGACTCAAGCTTTGTCAGGGATAGTTTAGACTTGATGTTAGGAAAAAGTTCTTCACTGAAAGGGTGATTGGCCATTGGAATGCGCTGCCCAGGGAGGTGGTGGAGTCGCCGACCCTGGAGGTGTTTAAGGGGAGACTGGATGGGGCACTGAGTGTCATGGTTTAGATGATGGTGTTAGTGTTGGTGTTAGTGTTGGGATATAGGTTGGACTCGATGATCTTGGAGGTCCTTTCCAACCTTATGATACTGTGATACTGTGATACTGTGATATATATATATGTCTACGCATGGGATATAGACTAACACAATGTACAGGTGTTGCATTAAAGAAATGATATGGAATAAGGGGTGGAGAATATAGTGGGTTGGCTTTTGGATATTTTTTTAAATCTTCCTTAACAATGGAGGTCAGGATTCCATATCTTCCTTTAATGCAACATAATATATAAATAAGGCGTAGATAAGAGAGTTCGTTCCTTTTCTCTTCCGGTGAGGCTTGGGAGCAGGAGCTCCCTTGCATTGGTCCTGTCTGAAGCTGAGGCCTGCAGTGACCGCTGTTGTCTGCCCACGCGTGGGGGAAGAGTGCTGGGTCATATTTAGCTGTTCTGCTTTCCTCAAGGGGAGTGATGAGATTTTGCTAGTTCTTTACTTTGTTAGTTACCAGGTTTTACAATTGTGCATACCTGTTTTGGGTTTGTTCCTTTTTTGCCCTTTTTTCCCATTTTCCCTTCCCCTCTTCCCTTTCTTGGGAGTTTGCATGATATCCTTGCTGAGTGTAGTTAAATATATGTAGAAATACACATATATTTTGGTGTGATTTCAGTTTTTCTTCTTTTCTATATAATGGGGGGAAGTTTAGGGAAGTTTTTTCACTGAGTGTTGGAAGGTTTAGCTTGGGGAAGCTAGCTTAAACCCGCTCAGCATCTAATGGGATTTGGCGACACCCATCTTGCCTTTTAATTCCTAAAAATGGGATCTCTCGTGCAGGTGCCTTGACCTTACTTCTCTTTATAGCAAAACCGGCTGGCAAAATAATTTGGATTTGTTCACCTGTCTCAAAAACTTCCTCTGCTGTGTTACCTCATACAATGTCATCAATGTATTGCAGGTGTTTTGGAGCTCCACCCTTCTCCAATGCACTCTGGATCAGTCCATGGCAAATGGTAGGGCTGTGTTTCCACCCTGGGGCAATCGATTCCAGGTGTATTGGACACCTCTTAAAGAAAAAGCAAAATGTGGTCTGCACTCTGTTGCTAAAGGAATAGAGAAAAATGCATTAACAAAATTAGTTGTTGCAAACCACCTGGCTGCCTTTTATTCCAGTTCATATTGCAGTTCTAACATCTGTTATGGCAGCACTAAGTGGTGGTGTAACCTCATTCAGACCATTATAGTCCACTGTTAATCTCCATTCATTATTAGTCTTTTGCACTGACCATATAGTGAACGAGTTTTGCTAATCACTCCTTGATTTTTCCAGTTGTTGGATCAGCTTATGTATGGGAATCACAGAGTCTCAGTTGGTACCATATTGTCATTCATCCACTGTTGTGTTAGCAATTGGCATCTTCAACCCTCAGCAATCTCACAACAGAAGGGTCCTCTGTAAGGCCAGGCAAGATAGACAGCTGTTTAATACTCTCAGTCTCTACAGCTGCTATACCAAAGTCTCACTTATACCCCTTTTTATCTTTGACTTACAGCATTCTATCATCAGCTCAAGAATGGCTTTGGTTTCTATAGGAACAAGTATAAGCAATGGCCTTTCTGCATATAAATGCTCCATGTTATCATTGCTAGAGAGAAAGGCTATCTGAAAACTGTGCAGTTAACTTTTCAGAAAATTAAGTTACTTAGATAAGACTTAGTTGAAGTTAGAAAATTGATTCTACTTACGCTCAAACCGGAACAAATTTATGTCTTTTCAACATCTAGGGCATGAACTCTGACTCTTCTGGATTTATCCTTTTTATTCAGTGTCTGATTTTGTCTCCTGACATTTGGGGTAGAATCTTTGGCTTAATACATAGTTTGCAAAACTCCCATAGAATTTCAATGAATCTTAAGAATATTAATTCCCAATCTGTTCATCTTTTATGTAGAAAAAAATTGCTATCTTATGTGATTTCTATGATTATCTAGGTCTCAACCCAGTAGGATCTCTCACGTGATAATCTGTCCAGAGACTGAATATTGTTTTACAAGGACCATTTCCCTGCTTTTCTTTAAATAGGGAAAAGTGTTGCATTTTCTTTAGAGTGGCTGTGGGAAGATAAAAGATGTTTGTGATGTTTGGTGGTGTAGCTTAATCCTGACTGGTGTTGCGGCCCAGTCTGGGATGCAAACGGTGGGCCCTGGGTCTCCCCCTGTCTGATTAAGATAAAAACCAATTGATCTAAAAGATATTTATTCTCACAGGCAAAAATCTTGGCAATAGGGAAATCTTTGGCTTATCAGACCCTCGGCAGAAACAACAAGGAGGAGGAAAAAAAGAAGGAAATGAGTGATACAAAGAGGAAAAAAAAAATAGCAAGATTCACCACATAGAGGCTCTAGCACTGAGAGTATCCTTCCAGGATCGTGGGCGCACAAATGGCCCCTCTTGCAGAGTTTATCTATGTTTTATTGTGGGCCTGTGTTTGGGAAGTGCTCCTTCCAGGGGGGCTCTCTGGACCGTTCTGCGCCTGCTCTCCCTACGAGCAAGATTGCAGCATGACCTCTCTAGGCAGAAAGAGCAACTGGGCTGCTTGCAAGAGTGAGATAAGGTGTTTAAGGGCACTGTCTCTGCTGCAGTCTCATCAGTGGTTTAAGGCAGCAAAAAAAGTGGTTTAAGGTAGCCAAAAAGAATCAGTGTCTTACAGCTGGCAACTAAGCACCACACACCCACTTGCTCCTTTCCCCTTGTGGGATATGGGGGATATCAGAAGGATAAAAGTGAGAAATAAATTTGTGGGTTCAGATAAAAACAGTTTAATAATTTAAAACATTAATAAGAAATTTTTTAAATGTAAGGAAAAGAGATAAAGAACAACAGAGAGGAAAATAAAACCCAAGCGAGGAGTGCAGCAGCAGCACAGGTAAGTCCCATGGTATGGCGAGGAGGAAAAAGAGGTTCCCTGAGCCAGGGAATCCCATGGTCCAGCTGAGAGACCAGCTAGGAGCTGGCAGTGCCCATGGCTGACTTGAAGAGGGTGTTCCCAGAAGGAACTGCGGGAGTTTTAAACTACCCCTTAGGGTAGTTCCGCACATCGGAAGGGTGTGGTGCGTCAGTTTGTGTGTCTGTTTGGACAGGCAGGGCTCTACCGGGGAGCTGAGAACAGCAGGAGCCATGGTATCCACCCAGAAAAAGGCTGTGCCCTCAGTGTCCCCTGAAGCCCATCCTGCTACAAGGATGGATGCAGTCATGCAAACCAAACCCTACAGGAAATATGCTACTGTCCAGGCCCCAGGCTGCAGGGTCTGCCCTAGTTTCATGGCAGGGTCAGAAAACAGCAGTGAAGTGACCTGCTGGAGGTGCACACAAGTGGAGGAACTACTCAGCCTCGTGGCAGAGCTTTGGGAGGAGGTAGCCAGGTTGAGGAGTATCAGGGAGTCTGAGATAGAGATTGACTGGTGGAATTGCACCCTGCAGTCCCCAAGTGAGATGCACTTGCCTACCACACCTCAGGAGACAAAGGTCTCTCCACCCTCCTCCCACCATCAGGTAGACAGAGAAAACCCTGGAGATGGAGAAGGATGGATTAAGGTAATCTATTCATCGCCAGGTCTTCAGGCATCAGATGGCTTCCACCTCTCACAAAGGGGCACAAGGATATTAGCCCAAGAGTTAGAGGGACTGACTGATAGGGCTTTAAATTAGATTTGAAGGGGGAGGGTGGAAAGCAGCAGGCTAGTCTGGGATGAGAAAAGGGAAGACACACCAAAGCCTGAAGAGCTACATCCTTGTGAGGTTCAGACTGCTCCACAAAGAGATGAGCAAAACGAACTTGTCCCCAAAGGGCAGAATGAGACTTTCCAAGAAGTTGGTACGGATAATCAAGAAAGCTTTAAATTGGATTGGAAGGGAAAGGGAAACAACACTGGGCTTGATAGAATAAAGCACAGGAATGGTACCTCAGGTTCTGAGGGATGGTGTACTAGTGAGGGCCCCTGGTCTGCCACCTCAGTCGAAGTGGGGGATAGCAATCCAGGTGGCAGCTAGAATTCAAAGGGAATTCTTGGGTTATAAGCCACAACTAGAAGACACAGGAATTATAGCTATTGTACTCAGGAAAGGGGTGGAAACAACAGCCCAGCTGAAGTGCATTTACACTAATGCACGCAATATGGGCAACAAACAGGGGGAGCTGGAAGCCATTGTGAGGGAAGAAAACTATGACATAATTGCCATCACAGAAATGTGGTGGAATGATTCACACAACTGGAGTGCTGCCATGGGTGGCTACAAACTCTTCAGGCGGAATAGGCTGGGAAAGAGAGGTGGTGGGGTTGCACTCTATGTTAGAGAATGTTTTGATTGCATGGAACTCAATAATAGTAATGATAGGGTTGAGTTCTTATGTGTTAAGATCAGTGGAATGTGCACAAGTTGCACTGGGGAAGTTTAGACTGGATATCAGGAAATATTACTTCACTTAAAGGGTTGTCAAGTATTGGAACAGGCTGTCCATAGAAATGGTTGAGTCACCATCCCTGGAGGTATTTAAAAGATGTGTAGATGTGACACTTAGGGACATAGTATAATGGTGGAGTTGGTAGTGTTAGGTTTATGGTTGGACTTGATGATCTTACAGGTCTTTGCCAACCTAAATGATTTTCACACGAAAGTGTGAAAAAATTAAAGGACTCTACATTCTGCTTTCATTACAGTCACAGAAACAGTAATACTACTGCTACAACCTGAAAGAGGAAGACAGGAGGGAACAAACTTCATTTCTCAACACTTGGTTGTGTAATGTTGCAGATGTTAAAATAACATATCTAATTAGCTTTCTGATATAATGGGATTGTTTTCATATCATCAAATTGCAAATAAATACAGGGAACAGACTCAAGTACCTAGGAATTTCTGGAACATCTCCATAAATACTTCCACACCACAGAGGAAGTGTTGAAAGAAATCATAAAATTGCAAAAAAAAAAAAAGGCCCTGAAGTCAAAAGACTTTTACAAGGAGTTAAAATTCATATCACAGATGTCTTTGTTAACTCTTTATTAAATGTGCTGTCTTTTTAGCAAAATTAACTTTGGATTGGTGCCATGAGGCAACCTTAAGATTAGATACATCCGGGTAAATAGGATGAACCAAGCAAGGATGTGATAACTGAGAAATGCAAGGACTAATGAGCTAACTTTAATACCTTATTAGGAAGATCCAGTGAGAAAGTGATGAAAGTTCATCAGTGAAGGACTGTGAAACAACCACAAGACCACTCAAAGACTATAATAATACTTTTGGGATTTTAGGGTGCATGAGCAGTGACAATTGAGATAGTATAATTAGTTCCAATAAAATGTATAAATATGCATGACTTTTCTGGGAATTCTATGAATATTTATCTATCTGTAGTGTATAAAATTGTGGGGTCTATGTCAGGGATTTTGTGCTAGCTTTTGAGGGTCCACCCCTGAGCACCTGGAATTTTGCGCAGAACCTGAATAAAATAATGTCTCCCTTGGTGATGTAGAGATTGTCTTATTGCACACCAGGTAATGAATTCACATTTTGGACAACATTTTGGTGACCCAGATGGGATTTCGGTGAGCCTTGCCTGTATCGTCTTGCCTGCTGTTGGATGGGAGTCTGCTCTCTGGATTCCAGTATGTGCCAACCTATTTATTGTTCAGGGACTCCATGAGTTAGCTTCCCATCCCAGGCAGGTAAGTGACTCAAAAGTACAATTTTTTTTGTTTTTTGTGAGACATTGTCTGTGGCATTTGAAAAAGTGGGGAAAAGGTGTGATATGGGTGGTATATATATCATATAAGATGTCTTGTGGCACTGTGGTAACTGGTATTGGGTAAATTTGTGTCCATTTTACGGTGACAACCGGAGTACATGAAATCTTGGTTCAAACATTCTTTTGGGGTAAAAAATATGGAGTTGGGACTGTTGGCTGAAAAAGTTCCTTCTTGCTCTCCATCGGGGTGCATTTTAAAACATTGGAACGAGTTCAGGGGAGAATTCCTTGTCAAAAGAAAATTAAAGGAGTGTTATACTCATTGGTGGCTGATTTATAAGATGGATGATAAGGAAAAGTGGCCAGAACTGGGGTCTTTGAATTATAATATCATCTCACAGTTGTCATTGTTTTGCTGGAGACAGGAGAAATGGAATGACATACTATATGTGGATCTATTCTTCGTGTTACGGAACAATCATGAAATAAGGAAAATATGTAAATTGCTGACACCTTCTGCAGATGTTAATGTAATGTTAATGGCAAAAGAAATAAAAGAGGGAACAGCCGCAGTGTTGCTCAGCATATAGCATAGGGAAAAGATGTCTAAAGTTGGGGGGAGAGAGCGAGGAAGATCCACAGCTATTAGTGAATCTTGATGATCAGGAGGTTGAGGATGAAGGGGGGAGAGTGTTGGAAGACAAAAATCACTCAAATTTGCTTTTTTTCCATCTTTAACAGCGTAATATAAAAAAAGAATAAACAGTGAAAGCAAAACCATTAGCATAAATAAGTATAACAAATTTCACACTTTAAAATGGTACACTATATGAACATAGTTAAATAAAAGTTTAATCCAAAATACGTATAACAGGTTACAATGACAAAAATGGCAATTATTTTTGCACCAACCCAATAGTTTTCATGTGCACACTGATATTTGCTCCAACAGTGTTCTGAATTTAAAAAAATCCCACACCACTACCACCAACCCCAGTATTGTTAGTGATATAGTAGGGGCTAACTAGAAAGTAGAAAGGAATTGATATAGTAAGGGATAACTAAAAAGTAGAATGTAGTTAAGCTTTAGACAGACAGCCTTGAGTATGCACAGAGAGGAGTCTCACAACATAGTTTTGCAAATCTGAGCAAGGTCTTGGGGCCCTGAGCACTGATAAGAAGGAACTGGTATGCTCTGTGTACTGATAAGAAGGAGTCAGTATGCATATATCAGCAGTCTGTGAACGGGAGGAAACCTATGTTAATGATTTCTCGGAACTAATTATCCTAACCCTACCTATTCTCGGAAATGTAATGAATATGTATGTATGCTTTAAATAATGTCTTTTAGGAGTGGTCGACAGCAGGACTTTTGGAATTATCTACCCTGTCGCCCACCGGCAAATAAAACATACCTTCTTTATAAGTCTTATCGAGTTGTAGTCTGATTCCGCACATCAATTTTGGCACCCCAGATGGGGCCCTCTCTGCCCGGCTGCAGAACTGGCTGAGAAGGGGGATATCCTAGGCGCGCCCCAAGGGTTCTTGGAGGACCTCTTCCTCTTCACTCGGTTGCTGTGGAGGCAGACAAGGACCATCTATCAAGCAGACAAGGTATGTGAATCGGGAATACCTGCGGGGGGGGGGGGGGGGGGGGGGGGGGGGGGGCAGGGGAAGAACCTGAAAGCTGTATGGAGACGTCCCACGTGAAGTGAGGAGTAGTATCACTCGCCAAGACCCTGTAAGCCGTGAGGAGGTATCTCACACGGGATGAGGGATCAATATTGTTTTGTTGGGCTCAATGGGGAAGGACTCACGCGGGGCGAGGGGGGGACCCAAGACCCTGTAAGTCGTGAGGGAATGGTAACTTGGGCACTCCTTGCTAGGATAGTGTTGAATAGCTATCATTTTATACATCTGTTGTAAATTTTCGGTACCGTATATATTCTGAGCTCAATGATTTAAGAAACAACAAACTGATCAGTGAAAGCGCTGTTGTGTGAGTGTGTGATGTGTGATAGAGTGACTGAGACGTGCAATTAAGCACAAAGCGAGTGTGGAGTTCTGATCCATGGTTCTGTTTTCCCGTGCGGACGAACGAAGCAAGAGGGTATTGTCTAGTGTTATAAATGTACTCTGTCTTTGTTAGTGTTTAATGTATAGTGGGGGGACTAAACGCGAACGTAAGACTTACAGATACTAGGGAAGTGAGACCAGAGCTTTATCCATGGGTTCAAATACCTGTGAATAGGTTCTGAGCAAAACATATTATCCTCCATGGGAGAAAGTTATTCTGCCTCAGACAGGGGGGTCAGGACTCTATAAGAAACTAGAAGCAAGAAAACCCAGGAAATAAAATTATGATGGGTACTAAGCCAAGCAAAGAGTGTCCAGAGGCAAGCCCTTTAGGCTGTATATTAAAACATTGGAAGGAATTGGCAGGAGGGCCGGGTGGCTCAATGAATAAGAAAAGAATGGTAACATACTGTAATCAGTGGTGGCCCTTCTATAAACTAGAAGAGGAAGAGAGATGGCTGGTTAACAGTATTTGAATTATAATACCCTTTTGCAGCTAGCATTGCTTTTGAGGAGGGGATAGGAAAGGTCTTATAGCAGCCTTACAACAAGGGGGAGTTATGGCAAAAAGGCAAACAGGGGCCCCAGAGACCAGAGGCCCTTGAATACCCCCTCTGGGGATCAATCAATGTGAATGGTGCAAACAAACAGGACATTGGAGAAAATAGTGTCCCCAGAAAAGACAGAGGCATAGAAGAATCATGAACACCCCCAGAACCCAGGTGAGCTGGTTTGAGTTAGCTTTCCCAAGCTCTCCAACCACTCAGTCTGCCTCTCTCCCAAACCTTCCCCCCTTTCAAAGGAAAACAAACATAGAAAAAACAAAATCACACTATATATATATTCCTATATTTTCTAAATACAAAGAACTACATCGCAAGGATATCATGCAAAACTCCCAAGAAAGGAAGAGGGGAAGGGAAAATGGGAAAAGGACAAAAAGGAACTAAAACCAAAAAGGTATGCACACTTGTAAGACCTGGTAACTAACAAAGTAAAGAACTAATGATGTCTCACCACTTCCCTTGAGGAAAGCAAAAGAGATAAATCCGACTCAGGACTCTCCCCCAACGCGTGGGCAGACAACAGCAGCCGCTGCAGGCCTCAGCTCCAGACAGGACCAGCACCAACGGAGCTCCTGCTCTCCAGCCTCCCGGAAGAAGAAGAGAGCGTACTCTTATCTACACCTTATTTATATGTCGTGTTATGTTAAAGGAAGATATGGAATATTTCCGTGGATCCTGACCTCCGTTGTTAAGGAAGACCTGTAAAGGCCACTTTTTAAAGGAAGATCTGAAAAATCCATAAGTCAATCCGCTACACCAGGCTGAAGACTGTGAGGATTGACGGGGACCTGGGGAATCTACCCTAGCGGGTTCACTGGTTATATTAAAGATAGGGAAACAGTTAGGGAAATGCGGGAGGGGTGGAGTTTTTAGTAGATACCACAGCAACATTCTCGGATTTAAACCAGGCTTTAGCACCTGCAGATAATGATTTTGTAATGGTAAAGGGAGCTACTGGCCGAAGTGAAAAGGTGTATTTCCTCAAGCCCTTGAAGTTTAAATTGGGAATACATGAATTTCTTTATATGCCAAATTCGCTGAAACCATTATTGGGACGAGATTTATTAAAAAAACTGGGGGCAGAAATAAAATTGGGAAAGGAAGGAATAGAATTTAAGGTGGGGAATGACCAGCTGATCGAGCTTTTAAGCTTAGCCCTGGTAAGTCTCTCTGAAAAGACAGAAGTACCAAAAGAGGTTCAGGACCAAGTACTTCCAGGGGTATGGGCTACTGAAATACCTGGCAAAGCAAAACCAGCCTTGCCTGTAACAGTAAAAATCAAACCAGGCACCAAACCAGTAAAGGTGAAGCAATACCCTTTGAGATTAGAAGATAGGAAAGGAATTTGCCCAATTATAGAACAATTTTTAAAGTAGGCACTATTAGTGAAATGTGAATCTGAGTATAATACTCCTGTATTGCCAGTGAAAAAGCCAGATGGAAAATACAGGAGAGTTCAAGACCTTAGGCCCATTAACAAAATAACTGAAGATTTATACCCCGTGGCGGCTAACCCATACACTTTGTTAACCAAATTGAAGCCTGAATTGGCCTGGTTTACCATACTGGATTTAAAGGATGCTTTCTTTTGCATACCTTTGAGCCCAGAGAGTCAATTACTATTTGACTTTGAATGGGAAAACCCAGACACAGGAGAAAAACACAGCTGGCAAATGGACCTTAGGGACCGTGAGAAAGGTAGCCATCTGCCAAACTTCCAAGCCACAGATGGTTAAGGAGCTCTGAACCTTCCTGGGAATAACAGGTTGGTGTCATTTGTGGATCTACAACTACGGACTCCTGGTAAGATAACTTTATGAATTTATTAAAACTAATTCAAAAGATCTCACCTGGAACAGAGAAGCCGAGCAGGCTTTTCACAATTTGAAAATGAGAACTCATGCAAACACCAGCTTTAGGGTTGCCAGACCCTATGGAACCTTTTTGGCTGTTTTCAAATGAGAAGTGGGGCATTGCACTGGGAATTTTGGCCCAAAACCTCGGCCCAGATCGGAGAACAGTGGCATACTTCTCCAAACAATTGGATGATGTAAGCAGAGGATGACTGAGCTGCCTAAAGAGTGGTGGCTGCAGTAGTGACTAACATCCAAGAGGCCCGTAAATTCACCATGGGCCAAAAGATGACTGCACTGGTATCACACACTGTCTCTGCTGTGTTAGAGGCGAAAGGGGACATTGGCTATCCCCACAAAGATTCCTCAAATATCAGACCATCATGATAGAGCAACATGATATCCAAATAATGGTTGTTAACATTGTCAATCTAGCATCCTTTCTCAGTGGAGCAACAGGAGAGCCCGTGACCCACGATTGCCTGGAGACCATTGAAGCAGTGTATTCCAGCCGGCCAGATCTAAAGGAACAGCTGTTGGAGGATGCCGAAGATACATGGTATACTGATGGCAGCAGTTTCGTCCGACAAGGTCAACGCAAGGCTGGATATGCGGTAACCACTACTGATCAGGTAATAGAAGCCCAGGCTCTCCCATCCAACACTTCAGCACAGAAAGCAGAAATCATAACCCTAACCTGAGCCTTACAGTTAGCAAAAGGGAAAAAGATCAACATTTGGACTGATTCTAAGTATGCGTTTGGGGTGGTCCATGCTCATGGAGCGGTCTGGAAAGAAAGGGGACTTTTGTCCACCCAAGGAAAACATTTAAAACATGCTGAAGAGATCCTTAACTTGCTAGAAGCAATTCAATTACCAGAAAAGGTAGCCATCATGCACTGCAAGGCTCATCAGAAGGGGACTACGGATCAGGAAATAGGTTACTCTATGGCAGACCATGAAGCCAGGAGAGTGGCTGAAGAAGGCCTAGCAGAACTTCGGTCTTTAATCCCGGACGGTAAAATCCAAATTGATCAAACTCCTAAATATTCAAAGGAAGACCAAAAATTGATTAGAGACCTAGAGAGAAGAACAGAGGAAAATGGTTGGGTTAAGACACCACAAGGGAAAATAGTAGTGCCTAGCACATTACTCTGGGCCATAACACTGGCTGAGCATAGAAAAACTCACTGGGGAGTTGAGGTCTTGTGTAAACACCTGAGCAAGTGCATTGTTGCCCGTAATTTGTACACGACCATCAAACAAGTGACACAACAATGTGACATTTATTTTCAAAATAATCCTCAAGTGACCCAAAAGATTGAACTAGGGCAAATAGGGAAAAGTAATCTCCCCAGGCAGTGGTGGCCGATGTATTTTTCAGAACTCCCTAGGAAAGGGGGATTTCAATACTTGTTGGTATTAACTGACACCTTTTCAGGATGGCCAGAAGTGTTCCCTTGCCGAACAAACAAGGCTAGAGAAATGACTAAGGCTTTATTACACAAAATTATACCAAGATTTGGGGTGCCGGCAGTAATATCCTCAAATAGAGGCCCTCATTTTGTGGCCAAAGTTACACAACAAGTTAGTAGGCTCTTGGGGATAGACTGGCAATTACACACCCCCTACAGGCCACAAGCGAGTGGTCAGGTGGAAAAGAAGAACCACCTTCTTAAATTACAAATTGTAAAGTTGGGTCAAGAAGCTGGATTAGCTTGGCCTCAGTCACTACCCTTGGCTTTGTTACGCATTAGAATCAAACCAAGGACTAAGGAAGGATTAAGCCCTTTTGAAATATTGTATGGAAGACCTTATATGGTTCAAACAGGAACATCAGCACAAGTTGGCACTGAAGTGTTAGCTGATTGTGTAATAAATTTACAGAGGCAGCTTAGAGAAATAGAAAAATTTGTCTTGGGACCAAAACAAAACATAAGGCCAGGTGATTATGTGTATGTCAAATCTCTTTCAGACTCACCTTTGGGACTAAAATGGGATGGGCCATTTCAGGTCTTATTGACAACATACACAGCTGTTAAAATACAGGAACGGTTGTTGCGGATGCATCACTCCAGGGTGAAGAAAGCCCCTAAACAATGCTGGGAGTCAACAGAAACTGGACCTTTAAAGCTCCCGCTCCGGGAAAAAAAAAAAATCCTTAACCAAACAGGTTTTAACAAGACTGGCACATGGAAGGTCTGAACTTTTAAAATGACTAGTAGTGTAATTGAATTATTAATACCTTTTTGTATCCTTCCTCTTGCCTACAACCAAGAGCTTACTGACTGGCCTTGGAATCACGCTCAGACAACCCACACTGGAATAATGGGAAATGTAGACCCAAAACCAGAACTAGCTACCGTGTTTTTTCTTGGGAATGAAGTGTACCAAAGAAATCAGTGGGGACCGAGATAATGAGGACAGAGTTGCCCGAATGTGGGTGAAGATAGGAGATAAGATAGAAGTGAGGTGTCAAATATATAATGAGAACAATAACACCCGAATTCTGGGAGTCCATGCCACCCATGTTGGTGTCAGAAAGGTAGATAAAATTATCCTTTTAAATAAGACCATATGCTATAAATCACAAGAGTGTTGGCATAATTTTACTTTAACCGAGACTGTTTTCATAGTATGCCTAGGGGAGGAATCCCAGACAACAGCTTTGACTTACAGGATTAAAATTGATACAATAGTGCCAACCACTGTTTCTCCTACCACCACAGTTCCACTGACCACATCAGTACACAATCCAAGAAGTTCTGAAATTGTACCTGATCCAAAAACTTTTGTAATTGGACCATATGCAATCAGAAATACAGGACAACAACAGATGCTGTTCAATCCACAATGGTCTCTTAAACGTGTTGAGTTGTTAATGCAAACCAATGTTTCTGAAATACAACCTGCCATTCTTAAAAACATCCTTCGGAGGATGGACGACCTGGCTAAGGAAACAGGTAAAACAGGTACCCTTCAAAAGGCGAATGCAAAGAGACCCAACCGGTGTGTCGGGAACAGGACTGGGAATTTTAAATGGAATTGACTCAGAAATATTAATGAATAAGCTAGCTACTGCAACTAATGATGTGTCAAAGTTACAACGACCTTTGCAGTCTTCCCTATCGGCTTTAGGAACTGACCAATGGTTATTATCAAAAGTGCTACCCAAGTGGGAAAAGGTGAATGAACATGACCACGAACTGATAATAGATGCACTTGGTATGGTCCAAGATAACGTTTCTTTGGCTCTTAGTTGCATAGAGGCCCAAATGCGGATGCAATCAGTGGCTGCCTCAATTATAAGAGAAGGCGAAGAGGGCATTTTCCCTACCGAAATTCGGAAAGTCATTTGGGATAGTGCCACTGAATCGGAAAGAGAACTCCAGTCCTGGTGGACGCTGGTAAACTTCGCCTATGACCCCATCACTAATATGGTCACGACTATTACTATTTGTAATGCTTCAATATATGTAATCATTGCATTGGGGTTGAATCACAATGGAACTGTGGTCTGTCCTTTTGAACATAGAACATGGGCTCGAATGGTGAGTAACAAATGGCAAACTATAAATTTAGAATCTTCCTTGTGAAAGAACAACAAGGGTTTGTCTGTGAAAGTAATACAATTGAAGTTCAAGACATTTGTCTCGATACTGAGCAAAGTATTTGCCATTTCGAAATCCATCCGGACACTAATCAAAAGACAGTACTTGTATATATTGGTCAGGGTTGTGTGTTTTTGAGAACTGCTTGTCACTCTATAACGGTAGACAAGATAGTTGTAAATAGTAAGAACCATTCCAGTTTCTGTATTTGTAATTTTGTTAAAATTGTTGGGTGTGACTTTTCTTATTTAGCACCAGTCATATCCCACCAGCTGGTACGATCTAACTATACAATGTTCCACAAGTTGTCACCTGTACCTATTGGAATGAATCTTGCATTGGTAAAACAGTTGATGAAACACCAGGATTTAATCCAAATCTTGAAGGAAATCCAGGAGAATGGACAGAAAGCCTTGGTAACTGTTCACCATGACATTACAGAAATTCACAGTATCTTGAAAAGAGTAGAGAGAGATGCACAACATAACTGGTGGGATGTGCTTTTTGGATGGTCACCTACTGCTACTGGCATTCTAAATAAGCTGTGTCACCCCATTATTGTTCTTTTGGTATTAGTTCTAATCAGCTTTTTTTGTCTGCAATATTGTGTGTTTGGAATTGGAATCCACACTTACTGCACATGAGAACGCTTTAAGAAGTAGCTTTCAAGCAAAGTATTATCCAGTTCCCCTTCGAGAAATAGATTGTGTATAAGGCAAATGACTTTGCCCAGGATAAAAGACAGGGGGGAATTGATATAGTGGGAGCTAACTATATGGTAGGATGTGGTTGAACTTTGGAAAGACAGCCGTGGGAATAATATGCACAGAAAGAATCTCACAACATAGTTTTGCAAACTGAAATAAGGAGGTAAGGCTTTGAGGCCTTGAGCAATGATAAGAAGGAACTGGTACGCTCTGCGTAGTGATAAGAAGGAATCAGTTTGCAAGTATCAATAGTCTACCGGCTACGTTAAAGATTTCTTGGAAATGTAATGAATATGTATGAATGTATGCTTTAAATAATGTCTTTAAGGGGTGGTGGGTGTGGCAGGGGTTTTTTTGGAGCTATCCGACCTGCCGCCTGCCGGCAAATAAACGTACCTTCTTTATAACTGTTATCGAGTTATGGAGTCTGATTCCGCAGATCACTCTTGTTGGATGTTCTCCTGGGAAAATAACTACTAACTCAAGTTTTTTATTGTTAATTATTTTATATATATATGCTAAGTGTTAACCGGTTATAAGTGTTTAAGTGCTAACGCAGCAGTGAATTTATCAATGGCAATTCTGAATTTGTTTTTTTATCTGTCGCTCTAATTCGATTACTTATCACCTCAGCATTTCGAAATTTTGTCTCTGACAGGCTTTGCTGCAAGCGGCTGCCAGCTGCCCCCTTTGGGCGTATTAACCCTGTGTGTACCAGTCTCTAAGGAGACTCTCACAGGTAACCGGATTACGACATGTAGCCAAAAAACGTATAAGCATACACACAATAATCCTTTAGTCCTAGATAATTGATCCAGTCTCGCCTAAAATCCTCTCTGAGGGGTGTTTAGAAAGCAAGGGGGTCTTTTCTTGAACCTCATGACTCGATGGGAGGGTCTCCTTAGCCACCTGTCAGAATCTCACCTTTTTAACTTGAAGCTGAGCAAGGGCACAAGGATGCTACTGAGGACTAGGAACTCCCACCTGAAGTCTCTACATTGCACAAATGTCCAGGTTTCCATGCTGAATGAAGAACTGGTGACTATGGCTGTCACGGTGCTGCTTAGCAGTGTGTGATTAGACCAGGGTTGATTTGTATAAAGTGTATATGAGTGTGATCAACACTCTCTCTACAACTGACGACATTTCTGTGGGGATAAGAGAAAGATATTAGAGGACCCTAAAGTAAGTAATGGCACAGTGATAATGTAGGTTCCTAGAAAGCCTCGTTGGAGCTCAGGAAAGACACAGCAAAACACATGCAGGTAATTCTTTGGTGCAAGTGCTTTTGGGGAAGGTAGTGGTTGGTGCAACCACCTGTTCCTATGCTATATGACAGAGGAAAGCTCATACACCAAGATGACTTTTGAAAAGTAATACCAATGTGGTTGCTTCTGGTGGACGAGAGAGACGATATTAGACCACCAATAGCTTCAGCCTTTTATGAAATTAGATGTATGGCTGTTTGGACATCTGCAGATCTCATAGTATCTTTAGCAGGGCATGAGCAGCTAACGGCTCTGAGTAGGTACAGGAGCGAGAAGTACGCAGATTCCTCCTTGCAGTGCTTCCTGACTATTGCTCAAGCTGTCCTTCCCCTCCAAACACAGCAAAACCGACTCTGATAACATCAAACCCACCTGCATTAGTGTGTCTCTGTCCATCTTTGTTTTTGCACAAGCTTTGGCAGGGCTTCTTCCTCAAGAGCTCAGCTTTTGATCCTCTTTCCTGTGCATACTTGGATTCCTAAATCTTAAATAAAGATGCACCTGAGGCACACCTACAGATCTCAATGCATAGAAATAGAGAGGTGAGAGTAATTTTCAGCATTGAAATTTATAAGGATTTTCTGGTTAATCATTATATCACTACCATATACTAAAGCAAGCAAGACACCTATTGGCCAGCACACTCTGACCTTCATTCTACATGCAACAATGCTAAAATTCCCTTTCTGGAAATAACCCACTGTGAACTGGTAGCTTTTTTTTTTTTTAATTTTTATTGAGAAATTCTTGTTTAACATGGGCGTGAAAGATGAATCAGATCTTGCACAGTTAATATGCACTCATTGGCGTGCAATGGGAGTCTCCTTCTCTGGAGATATTCAAAATCTGCCTGGACGCGTTCCTGTGCCACCTTGTAGTGGGTTGGCTTTTGGATTTTTTTAGGTCTTCCTTAAGAACAGAGGTCAGAAATCTAAGGAAGTATTCCATATCTTCCTTTAATGTAGCACAACATATAAATAAGGCGTAGATAAGAGAGTTCGCTCTCTTCTCTTCTGGCGAGGCTTGGGAGCAGGAGCTCCCCTGCGTTGGTCTTGCTTGTCTGGAGCTGAGGCCTGCGGTGACCGCTGTTGTCTGCCCACACGTGGGGGAAGAGTGCTGGGTCGGGTTTGGTTGTCCTGTTTTTTCTCAAGGGAAGTGGCGAGATTTTGCTAGTTCTTTATTTTGTCAGTTACCGGGTTTTTCAGTTGTGCATACCTGTTTTGGTTTTGTTCCTTTTTGCCCCTTTTTCCCATTTTCCCTTCCCCTCTTCCCTTCTTGGGAGTTTTACATAATATCCTTGCTGTGTGTAGCTGTGTATATGTGGAAATACACATATATTTTGGTGTGATTTTGGTTTCTCTTCTTTTCTGTATAAAGGGGGGATGTTTTGGGAAGGGGCTTTCACTGAGCATTGGAGAGTTTGACGGGAAGCTAGCTCAAACTTGCTCACACCTGCTCTGAGTGAACCTGCTTTAGCAGGGGGGTTGGACTGGATGATCTCCAGGGGTCCCTTCCAACCCCGGCCATTCTGTGATGCTGTGAATCTGTGATTTTTGAGGCACTTGCCATTCAGTTGTAGTACTTGAACACAATTTCAGTACAGTGCTTTTTAGGTCACAGTATACACATTACAGGAAAAATGTGAAGAGAGGCAAAGATGATCTGCTTTTTATGACATTCATCCTGCTCAGCCCAGATGTTTTCAAAATAAATAACAATTAGAGTCTTGT
The DNA here is from genome assembly GCA_033558185.1 of Dromococcyx pavoninus. Lineage (NCBI taxonomy): Eukaryota > Metazoa > Chordata > Aves > Cuculiformes > Neomorphidae > Dromococcyx > Dromococcyx pavoninus. Next base: position 886,012 of record JAUMJL010000487.1, read on the forward strand.
TGCTGTGACATCAGTAATATGTGAAAGAATATGAGGAAATCACACTTCTACCATTCTTCAAAGCCAAAAGCTTCTCCCATTGAATTCACTGTTAGCAGGGGAGCCTTGCAGAAGCTGGAGGACTTGTTTTTACTGTATGTCCGTATTCAGCATGCTGATGGTCTAGTTTTTAAGTTCTGGTGACTTATAGGGTGATGAGAGGTGGGAAGGCAAGGCTTTGCATCAGAATAGTGAGAAACATAGGATTAGAAAAGACTGCCATGTTCCTTCCAATTGCTGTTGGACATCCATGCAATAAACAGTTAGTTGGAAATTCTTAAAGAACATCTGCTCCATAAATCCACAAGATTATTCCCAGTATGCAATAACAAACCTAAAAGATCAAAAGACAGAATTGTACTCACTGTAGGAAAACAACAGCAGAGACTGAGGTCAGCAAGGTGCATTAAAATCTTTGCATTTATATGGTATCATTTCTGTGCAGTGCAGAAATGGACCAAACACTAAGCCTCAGGTGAGGGCAAAATAGACTCCCAATGGTTCCTGCCAGTCTGACTAGGTTGGAAAATGTTGCCTTCTAGCCACTAGTTAGAGGGAGTTTAACTCTAAATGTACAAACAGGACACCAGTTAAGCACTTGAGAAGATGTAATGCCTTTAGCATCATCACCAGGTCCTCCATCTGATTTCTCTAAGTGGAACTAGTTTCCAGTATTAGCAAGTAAGGTAAACCTTGTTTTTTTCCCTACCGCCTCCCTGCAATTAAATTTATGATTTGGAGAAAAAAAAAAAGTTCTTCCTATTTTTTGTGTAAAGTAACTGCATAACATAGTGCAAGCAAACACCAATTCATTCTTCTTTCAAACCTGGGGAATTTTTAAAGAGAGTTCCTGAACAGCACCTACCAGTGGTAGCTAGATGATTTTTCGAAGTGCAGCATGTGACCCAGTAGTGTTGCTCTGCAGCTGCAAAAACAGTATTGCGAAGTTGAGCATCATCTCAGAGGGTTTATCAGGAAACAATCAGACAGCTGAGGACTTGTTTAGTTGAGATCTGGTGAACTAGCTGGATTAAATTAAGGAAGAGAGAATACTGACTCGGTAGTGGATATATTGATAGCCTGGAAGTTAAGGTAATTTTGTCATTTTCTGGCAAGGGGAAAAGGAAGTTTCCATTGATGGGTATTCTCTACTCTGGTGTTTCATACAGATACAGACAATTTTCTGAACTTGCAGAGTGGGCAAGTCATTGTCCTGATCTATTATAACAATTTTAAGCAAAAGACAGCAAACCTACATGTTGGTGTGTAGGAAATTGGTAAGATATTTTTATTTTTTGCGCAGTGCTGTCAAACATATTTGATTAGATTAATCATCAGAGGGAAGATAAAACTGAAATATTACTAAACGTATCACACAAATGCACAAATAAATAGACTAATTTACAAATAGAATAAAAGAAATCCCTAGTAGAGAAGGGGTCCTGTATAAATACATTTGCATTTTCTCTCCAAATTAAAATAAAAAAATTGAAAAGACAGGAATATTAATTATTTGTGTATGTGTAGTCTTATAGTTTTCAGTTGCTAGTAGGACCCTGTACCATCAGTAATTGATTCACTATGAAGCATTTTAAGAGGTTAAGAATTATGTTGTCCAACCCATGAATTAGAAGGGTAGAACAATGTTATATGTGATTTTTGCTTTTACAGCGATCTTAATTTAGTATATGTTATTAAAATTATTTTCATCCTAGCTAAAATATATCTTGATCACTGACTTACACTTTTTGTTTCTTTTGTTTTCCAGTTTAAAATGCTCAACTGAGAGCTAATCCATCTATCTGAAATGAGCAGGTCAGCCAATCAGGTCTCAGAATATATATCGAACACTTTCTTAGGTAAGGCTGTGGTGGGAATTAACTTTTTTGCCTTTGGGGTTTTTGTTTTGCCTTTTTTTTTATATATATATATATCTTTCTGGGCTGTGATAGAGCTTAAAAGCAAGTAGCTTTCCATGTTAATTTCTGTTTTCAGAAACTGTACATTTAGTAACTCATTGTTCAGTGTTTGAGCAGAAAGATCACATTAGATACATCTCCTCGCAGTTCATTTAGTTTGTGTATGTAGTTTCCTGTGCGTGTAGTTACAGATAAATATTCATGTACGTGTTTTCATGTAACATTACAACTAATATATAGTGAACATATTAAGAAATTAATATATAAGAAGTCAATTATCTCATATATTAAAAAGACTTCTTCCACTGTGTTTCCCTTGTAGCAAGAATGCAAGTTACTGCAAAGAGGTTTCAGTGTGCTGGAAGCACACAAGCACAAGTAACCTCATAAAATCTCGTAGTGCACAGTTCTGATGCTTTGATATTCCTTGCCTGTGCATGAGAGGGTTGATGAATATGGCTAAGTAAACGTCTGAGCAGACTACTGCCAGGAGAATTCGTGTGGCTCAAGAGGTGAGATGTGAACATTAAAAAAAAAGCCTGACAAAAATATTACAAAGAGTATGGTTTGTCCTCTACGGCTTTGCAGAAGGCAGTATGATTTTTTTTTTTATTGCTAAAACCGGTCTCCGTAATGGTGACATTGAGGGTTTGGTAGCAAAGACTCCTAAGATCAGCTCTAACCCATACCGAAATTGTTTAGTGACAACGATACTAGAGGTGAAGGCAGCAAAAATACTACTTAGAATTGGAAAGGTGTTGCTGCATTGGTTCCCTTGTTGTAAGGAAGGCCGAACCTCGAAAGGAGTTGCTGGAGTTTGGGAAGGAGGTTGGAAGGGCCAGTCTTTGGATGGCAAGGAACATGGTTGGATTTTGGTAAACTGGTAGGATGTGTGACACCTCCCATTACTTGGGACTTTACGCCAGAACAAGTGATTGACCCTGATGAGATGACATGTTGTTTAAGGGAAAGATGTCTTTCATATGACTACCCAAACATGCAATTCTTTGCTTTGCACTGGGGCTTGGCTAGTGCTTATTGAGCTGCCGTAGATCACTCTCAGAAGGTTAAGGTCGAGACAGAAAGCCAAACTCATGTCACCTGAAACCAGTGATGTCCCTATTGGACCCACGTGTGAAATCAGGGTCCAAATACAACTTGAAGTCAGAGCCGTCTCTACTAAATCTACCAGAACTGGGACTCGACTTAAAATCCGGAAAGTCATTGTTGCCCCTATAAAGAAAAAGAAGACGTTGGTAAGGGAGACCGTAAAACTTAAAGACCCATCTCCGTGACTGGAACGCACGGAAGAATAAGAAGAAAGAGGATAAGAAGAAGAAGGAGCAGAAGGACCTATTCCGTCCACGCAGGCAGTAGCGGACGAAGGAGCGGCTGTGAGCGAGGAAGGAGCGACAGCAATGGACGAAGGAGCGACTGTGAGAGAGGAAGGAGTGGCTGTGACAGAGGAAGGAGCGACTGCAAGAGAAGAAGGAGTGGCCACAATAGAAGAAGAAGCAGCTGCCAGAGAGGAAGAAATGGTTGCAGTAGAAGGGGCGCGTCCAAAAGAACTAGGGGCACGTACAAAGGAAAGTAGAGCGGTATCAAGAGAAAAAAAGGCAAGAGTACAAACGACCCATGGTATACTGACACTTGATGATTTATATCCTGACTACACATTCAGTGTTTCAGAAGACGCAAAGAAGGGGCAAAAGCGTTCCACTCAACTTGAGGGAGAATTATCCCTACCCCTCCAGACCCAACCTTCTCTTGGAGGCGTGGATGATTGGATGAGGCCCTTATCTCGGCACCCGAAATACTACTCGCTACCTCTACTAACGGCCTTACCCAACATACCTCTCAGATGGATCGCTGGAACTTCTTCTGCTGTGTCCCCCCATACAATGATGTCATCAATATACAGGATATGTTCTGAGGTCAAAAGGTGTAATGGACTGTTAAAGACAACTCTAAAGGCACTAGGTGGGGGAACTTTTAAAAACTGGGATAAGCACTTAGCCAAGGCCACCTGGCTAGTTAACACCAGGGGCTCTGTCAACTGAGCTGGGCCTGCCCAAGCAGAATCCCTCCACACTGTAGATGGAGACAAAGTTCCAGTAATCCATCTGGGAGGTATATCGGGTAAGGCCATTTGTATTGAAAAAACCCTTGAGCGAAAAATATCCCACAAATGGGTTTGTCTTGGCCTGAGAGAGGAGTAATCCAAACCTCGCTAAGGGAATGGAGAAAAAAATGCATTGGCAATGTCAATGGTGGCGTCACCACTTCGCTGTCTCGGACTCCAGCTCGTACTGGAACTCCAACATATCTGGTACTGCAGCACTCAATGGCAGTGTGACTTCATTTAAACCACCATAGTCCACAGTCAGTCTCCATTCTCCATCAGACTTGTGTACAGGCCAGATGGGAATATTGAAGGGTGAATGGGTTCTGCTGATGACCCCATGGCTCTCCAACTTCCGAATCATCTTATGGATGGAGATCACAGCATCTCAGTTTGTCCGATACTGTCGCCGGTGTACGGTTGTCGTGGCTATTGGCCCTTCTTGATCTTTAACTTGCAGTAGTCCCACTACGGAAGGGTCTTCTGAGAGGTCAGGAAGGGCAGACAATCGCTTGGACTCCTCTTCAATCACAGTGGCTACACCAAAAGCCCGCCGGTACCCCTTCGGGTCCTTGAAGTATCCTCTTTTTAGGTAATCCATACCTAGAATGCAAGGGGCTTCTGGCCCTGTCACAATGGAATGCTTTTCCCATTGGTCTCCTGTCAAGCTTATGTCGATCTCTACCACTGACAACTCCTGAGACCCTCCTGTCACTCCAGAAATAGAAACAGTCTCTGTACTCTTATGCTCTGATGGCATTAAAGTACACTGGGCACCAGTATCTATCAAAGCCTGGTATCTCTGAGGATCCAATGTGCCAGGCCATCGAACCCACACAGCCCAGTAAACCCGATTATCTTCTTGGTCCCTCTCCTTCTCCTGGCAGGAGACAGGGCCCCTCTATTGGTCTTGATCAGAGAAATCGTTGTTGGACTTTGACTTTGATTTCTTGGAGGCTTTTTTGTAATCGTGGAGGAGGGCCTCCATCTTCTTGTGTTTCGGAGATTGCAGTTTCTTGTCTAAAAATTCTGTATCTACCACGTAGACAGCTTTCTTGTCAGTGTACTTCTGTTTCATCTCACTCACTCTAGCTTCGAGCTTGGAAGTGGGTTCGCCACTCCATTTCTTCCCTTGCTACGTAGGTATGCCCATAGTTGGTTACGTGACTGACGCTTAGGGTTTTCTTTCCCTCGACGTGGGAATGATGGAGATCGTGAGGGAGACCGAGACCGAGGTGTAGTTCAGGTCGTTCTTGGTTTATCCCGCCATGACCGTTCCATTGGCCTTTCTCTGTAATCTCTATAACGTCTGTCATCACTGTCTCTAGGATAGTCCTCATATCTGGAGTATTCATAATCTCTCCCTCTTCTTTCCCTTGGATGATATGCAGATATCAAGCAGTAGGTATACGGTTTAGAGGCACCTTTAATTACCTTTTTCCACATGGGCTGCGTGCAGGGGACACCCTCTGGAACTTGGATGCCATAATAGTCTGGATCAGAATAGATGAACTCCAACATGGCTAATTCCTGTAAGTATTGGATGCCTTCCTCTGCAGTATTCCACTTTCTTGGAAAGCTCGTCAGATATTCCTTAAATGGGTATATCACCCTCACAGCGTGGAGGATTCAAATCCAAACACTGGACGCCATTCTCTTCCCTGCCGTTTCTTGTTCTATCACAGGATCTCGGGCAAGAGATTCACAATTGTTGTGCTTCATGACCTTCAGTCACATGACTAATAGCCCCATTGTTCCAGCATAGCACCAGCCAGGTGAGAATTCATTCACCAGGCAAGCGAGTGCAATCTCTCCGTAAACTCGAAGCTCTCTTGGGGTCAGTGATTGTATAATTTCACTTACTGACATTATTTCTTGTCCATCTCTCCCGTGTAGAATCTTTTCCACTTCCCTTTGTACTCTCCGCTCTTACGCAGAACCTCCTCTCTGTATCTCTCACGTGGCCTCAGAAAACACAAAAAAACTCCCACTTGTGGTATCTCATACAAATAAAACAAGTGGGACTGACACTTTTTAAAGTATTTGTTATCCTAATTTAGACATATTCAGCTATGCCTCCCCTTATATGCACAGTCTTTGTGAACCAATGATGTTTTGCTCAAAACATGTTCGAGATTGGTATATTATCTTTATATTCATGTTCAAAATCAACAGTATGGAAACAGGTTTTATTCATTTTCACCAGTTTTAGCAATAAAAAAAAAAATCATACTGCCTTCTGCAAAGCCGTAGAGGACAAACCATACTCTTTGTAATATTTTTGTCAGGCTTTTTTTTTAATGTTCACATCTCACCTCTTGAGCCACACGAATTCTCCTGGCAGTAGTCTGCTCAGACGTTTACTTAGCCATATTCATCAACCCTCTCATGCACAGGCAAGGAATATCAAAGCATCAGAACTGTGCACTACGAGATTTTATGAGGTTACTTGTGCTTGTGTGCTTCCAGCACACTGAAACCTCTTTGCAGTAACTTGCATTCTTGCTACAAGGGAAACACAGTGGAAGAAGTCTTTTTAATATATGAGATAATTGACTTCTTATATATTAATTTCTTAATATGTTCACTATATATTAGTTGTAATGTTACATGAAAACACGTACATGAATATTTATCTGTAACTACACGCACAGGAAACTACATACACAAACTAAATGAACTGCGAGGAGATGTATCTAATGTGATCTTTCTGCTCAAACACTGAACAATGAGTTACTAAATGTACAGTTTCTGAAAACAGAAATTAACATGGAAAGCTACTTGCTTTTAAGCTCTATCACAGCCCAGAAAGATATATATATATATAAAAAAAAAGGCAAAACAAAAACCCCAAAGGCAAAAAAGTTAATTCCCACCACAGCCTTACCTAAGAAAGTGTTCGATATATATTCTGAGACCTGATTGGCTGACCTGCTCATTTCAGATAGATGGATTAGCTCTCAGTTGAGCATTTTAAACTGGAAAACAAAAGAAACAAAAAGTGTAAGTCAGTGATCAAGATATATTTTAGCTAGGATGAAAATAATTTTAATAACATATACTAAATTAAGATCGCTGTAAAAGCAAAAATCACATATAACATTGTTCTACCCTTCTAATTCATGGGTTGGACAACATAATTCTTAACCTCTTAAAATGCTTCATAGTGAATCAATTACTGATGGTACAGGGTCCTACTAGCAACTGAAAACTATAAGACTACACATACACAAATAATTAATATTCCTGTCTTTTCAATTTTTTTATTTTAATTTGGAGAGAAAATGCAAATGTATTTATACAGGACCCCTTCTCTACTAGGGATTTCTTTTATTCTATTTGTAAATTAGTCTATTTATTTGTGCATTTGTGTGATACGTTTAGTAATATTTCAGTTTTATCTTCCCTCTGATGATTAATCTAATCAAATATGTTTGACAGCACTGCGCAAAAAATAAAAATATCTTACCAATTTCCTACACACCAACATGTAGGTTTGCTGTCTTTTGCTTAAAATTGTTATAATAGATCAGGACAATGACTTGCCCACTCTGCAAGTTCAGAAAATTGTCTGTATCTGTATGAAACACCAGAGTAGAGAATACCCATCAATGGAAACTTCCTTTTCCCCTTGCCAGAAAATGACAAAATTACCTTAACTTCCAGGCTATCAATATATCCACTACCGAGTCAGTATTCTCTCTTCCTTAATTTAATCCAGCTAGTTCACCAGATCTCAACTAAACAAGTCCTCAGCTGTCTGATTGTTTCCTGATAAACCCTCTGAGATGATGCTCAACTTCGCAATACTGTTTTTGCAGCTGCAGAGCAACACTACTGGGTCACATGCTGCACTTCGAAAAATCATCTAGCTACCACTGGTAGGTGCTGTTCAGGAACTCTCTTTAAAAATTCCCCAGGTTTGAAAGAAGAATGAATTGGTGTTTGCTTGCACTATGTTATGCAGTTACTTTACACAAAAAATAGGAAGAACTTTTTTTTTTTCTCCAAATCATAAATTTAATTGCAGGGAGGCGGTAGGGAAAAAAACAAGGTTTACCTTACTTGCTAATACTGGAAACTAGTTCCACTTAGAGAAATCAGATGGAGGACCTGGTGATGATGCTAAAGGCATTACATCTTCTCAAGTGCTTAACTGGTGTCCTGTTTGTACATTTAGAGTTAAACTCCCTCTAACTAGTGGCTAGAAGGCAACATTTTCCAACCTAGTCAGACTGGCAGGAACCATTGGGAGTCTATTTTGCCCTCACCTGAGGCTTAGTGTTTGGTCCATTTCTGCACTGCACAGAAATGATACCATATAAATGCAAAGATTTTAATGCACCTTGCTGACCTCAGTCTCTGCTGTTGTTTTCCTACAGTGAGTACAATTCTGTCTTTTGATCTTTTAGGTTTGTTATTGCATACTGGGAATAATCTTGTGGATTTATGGAGCAGATGTTCTTTAAGAATTTCCAACTAACTGTTTATTGCATGGATGTCCAACAGCAATTGGAAGGAACATGGCAGTCTTTTCTAATCCTATGTTTCTCACTATTCTGATGCAAAGCCTTGCCTTCCCACCTCTCATCACCCTATAAGTCACCAGAACTTAAAAACTAGACCATCAGCATGCTGAATACGGACATACAGTAAAAACAAGTCCTCCAGCTTCTGCAAGGCTCCCCTGCTAACAGTGAATTCAATGGGAGAAGCTTTTGGCTTTGAAGAATGGTAGAAGTGTGATTTCCTCATATTCTTTCACATATTACTGATGTCACAGCAACAAGACTCTAATTGTTATTTATTTTGAAAACATCTGGGCTGAGCAGGATGAATGTCATAAAAAGCAGATCATCTTTGCCTCTCTTCACATTTTTCCTGTAATGTGTATACTGTGACCTAAAAAGCACTGTACTGAAATTGTGTTCAAGTACTACAACTGAATGGCAAGTGCCTCAAAAATCACAGATTCACAGCATCACAGAATGGCCGGGGTTGGAAGGGACCCCTGGAGATCATCCAGTCCAACCCCCCTGCTAAAGCAGGTTCACTCAGAGCAGGTGTGAGCAAGTTTGAGCTAGCTTCCCGTCAAACTCTCCAATGCTCAGTGAAAGCCCCTTCCCAAAACATCCCCCCTTTATACAGAAAAGAAGAGAAACCAAAATCACACCAAAATATATGTGTATTTCCACATATACACAGCTACACACAGCAAGGATATTATGTAAAACTCCCAAGAAGGGAAGAGGGGAAGGGAAAATGGGAAAAAGGGGCAAAAAGGAACAAAACCAAAACAGGTATGCACAACTGAAAAACCCGGTAACTGACAAAATAAAGAACTAGCAAAATCTCGCCACTTCCCTTGAGAAAAAACAGGACAACCAAACCCGACCCAGCACTCTTCCCCCACGTGTGGGCAGACAACAGCGGTCACCGCAGGCCTCAGCTCCAGACAAGCAAGACCAACGCAGGGGAGCTCCTGCTCCCAAGCCTCGCCAGAAGAGAAGAGAGCGAACTCTCTTATCTACGCCTTATTTATATGTTGTGCTACATTAAAGGAAGATATGGAATACTTCCTTAGATTTCTGACCTCTGTTCTTAAGGAAGACCTAAAAAAATCCAAAAGCCAACCCACTACAAGGTGGCACAGGAACGCGTCCAGGCAGATTTTGAATATCTCCAGAGAAGGAGACTCCCATTGCACGCCAATGAGTGCATATTAACTGTGCAAGATCTGATTCATCTTTCACGCCCATGTTAAACAAGAATTTCTCAATAAAAATTAAAAAAAAAAAAAGCTACCAGTTCACAGTGGGTTATTTCCAGAAAGGGAATTTTAGCATTGTTGCATGTAGAATGAAGGTCAGAGTGTGCTGGCCAATAGGTGTCTTGCTTGCTTTAGTATATGGTAGTGATATAATGATTAACCAGAAAATCCTTATAAATTTCAATGCTGAAAATTACTCTCACCTCTCTATTTCTATGCATTGAGATCTGTAGGTGTGCCTCAGGTGCATCTTTATTTAAGATTTAGGAATCCAAGTATGCACAGGAAAGAGGATCAAAAGCTGAGCTCTTGAGGAAGAAGCCCTGCCAAAGCTTGTGCAAAAACAAAGATGGACAGAGACACACTAATGCAGGTGGGTTTGATGTTATCAGAGTCGGTTTTGCTGTGTTTGGAGGGGAAGGACAGCTTGAGCAATAGTCAGGAAGCACTGCAAGGAGGAATCTGCGTACTTCTCGCTCCTGTACCTACTCAGAGCCGTTAGCTGCTCATGCCCTGCTAAAGATACTATGAGATCTGCAGATGTCCAAACAGCCATACATCTAATTTCATAAAAGGCTGAAGCTATTGGTGGTCTAATATCGTCTCTCTCGTCCACCAGAAGCAACCACATTGGTATTACTTTTCAAAAGTCATCTTGGTGTATGAGCTTTCCTCTGTCATATAGCATAGGAACAGGTGGTTGCACCAACCACTACCTTCCCCAAAAGCACTTGCACCAAAGAATTACCTGCATGTGTTTTGCTGTGTCTTTCCTGAGCTCCAACGAGGCTTTCTAGGAACCTACATTATCACTGTGCCATTACTTACTTTAGGGTCCTCTAATATCTTTCTCTTATCCCCACAGAAATGTCGTCAGTTGTAGAGAGAGTGTTGATCACACTCATATACACTTTATACAAATCAACCCTGGTCTAATCACACACTGCTAAGCAGCACCGTGACAGCCATAGTCACCAGTTCTTCATTCAGCATGGAAACCTGGACATTTGTGCAATGTAGAGACTTCAGGTGGGAGTTCCTAGTCCTCAGTAGCATCCTTGTGCCCTTGCTCAGCTTCAAGTTAAAAAGGTGAGATTCTGACAGGTGGCTAAGGAGACCCTCCCATCGAGTCATGAGGTTCAAGAAAAGACCCCCTTGCTTTCTAAACACCCCTCAGAGAGGATTTTAGGCGAGACTGGATCAATTATCTAGGACTAAAGGATTATTGTGTGTATGCTTATACGTTTTTTGGCTACATGTCGTAATCCGGTTACCTGTGAGAGTCTCCTTAGAGACTGGTACACACAGGGTTAATACGCCCAAAGGGGGCAGCTGGCAGCCGCTTGCAGCAAAGCCTGTCAGAGACAAAATTTCGAAATGCTGAGGTGATAAGTAATCGAATTAGAGCGACAGATAAAAAAACAAATTCAGAATTGCCATTGATAAATTCACTGCTGCGTTAGCACTTAAACACTTATAACCGGTTAACACTTAGCATATATATATAAAATAATTAACAATAAAAAACTTGAGTTAGTAGTTATTTTCCCAGGAGAACATCCAACAAGAGTGATCTGCGGAATCAGACTCCATAACTCGATAACAGTTATAAAGAAGGTACGTTTATTTGCCGGCAGGCGGCAGGTCGGATAGCTCCAAAAAAAACCCTGCCACACCCACCACCCCTTAAAGACATTATTTAAAGCATACATTCATACATATTCATTACATTTCCAAGAAATCTTTAACGTAGCCGGTAGACTATTGATACTTGCAAACTGATTCCTTCTTATCACTACGCAGAGCGTACCAGTTCCTTCTTATCATTGCTCAAGGCCTCAAAGCCTTACCTCCTTATTTCAGTTTGCAAAACTATGTTGTGAGATTCTTTCTGTGCATATTATTCCCACGGCTGTCTTTCCAAAGTTCAACCACATCCTACCATATAGTTAGCTCCCACTATATCAATTCCCCCCTGTCTTTTATCCTGGGCAAAGTCATTTGCCTTATACACAATCTATTTCTCGAAGGGGAACTGGATAATACTTTGCTTGAAAGCTACTTCTTAAAGCGTTCTCATGTGCAGTAAGTGTGGATTCCAATTCCAAACACACAATATTGCAGACAAAAAAAGCTGATTAGAACTAATACCAAAAGAACAATAATGGGGTGACACAGCTTATTTAGAATGCCAGTAGCAGTAGGTGACCATCCAAAAAGCACATCCCACCAGTTATGTTGTGCATCTCTCTCTACTCTTTTCAAGATACTGTGAATTTCTGTAATGTCATGGTGAACAGTTACCAAGGCTTTCTGTCCATTCTCCTGGATTTCCTTCAAGATTTGGATTAAATCCTGGTGTTTCATCAACTGTTTTACCAATGCAAGATTCATTCCAATAGGTACAGGTGACAACTTGTGGAACATTGTATAGTTAGATCGTACCAGCTGGTGGGATATGACTGGTGCTAAATAAGAAAAGTCACACCCAACAATTTTAACAAAATTACAAATACAGAAACTGGAATGGTTCTTACTATTTACAACTATCTTGTCTACCGTTATAGAGTGACAAGCAGTTCTCAAAAACACACAACCCTGACCAATATATACAAGTACTGTCTTTTGATTAGTGTCCGGATGGATTTCGAAATGGCAAATACTTTGCTCAGTATCGAGACAAATGTCTTGAACTTCAATTGTATTACTTTCACAGACAAACCCTTGTTGTTCTTTCACAAGGAAGATTCTAAATTTATAGTTTGCCATTTGTTACTCACCATTCGAGCCCATGTTCTATGTTCAAAAGGACAGACCACAGTTCCATTGTGATTCAACCCCAATGCAATGATTACATATATTGAAGCATTACAAATAGTAATAGTCGTGACCATATTAGTGATGGGGTCATAGGCGAAGTTTACCAGCGTCCACCAGGACTGGAGTTCTCTTTCCGATTCAGTGGCACTATCCCAAATGACTTTCCGAATTTCGGTAGGGAAAATGCCCTCTTCGCCTTCTCTTATAATTGAGGCAGCCACTGATTGCATCCGCATTTGGGCCTCTATGCAACTAAGAGCCAAAGAAACGTTATCTTGGACCATACCAAGTGCATCTATTATCAGTTCGTGGTCATGTTCATTCACCTTTTCCCACTTGGGTAGCACTTTTGATAATAACCATTGGTCAGTTCCTAAAGCCGATAGGGAAGACTGCAAAGGTCGTTGTAACTTTGACACATCATTAGTTGCAGTAGCTAGCTTATTCATTAATATTTCTGAGTCAATTCCATTTAAAATTCCCAGTCCTGTTCCCGACACACCGGTTGGGTCTCTTTGCATTCGCCTTTTGAAGGGTACCTGTTTTACCTGTTTCCTTAGCCAGGTCGTCCATCCTCCGAAGGATGTTTTTAAGAATGGCAGGTTGTATTTCAGAAACATTGGTTTGCATTAACAACTCAACACGTTTAAGAGACCATTGTGGATTGAACAGCATCTGTTGTTGTCCTGTATTTCTGATTGCATATGGTCCAATTACAAAAGTTTTTGGATCAGGTACAATTTCAGAACTTCTTGGATTGTGTACTGATGTGGTCAGTGGAACTGTGGTGGTAGGAGAAACAGTGGTTGGCACTATTGTATCAATTTTAATCCTGTAAGTCAAAGCTGTTGTCTGGGATTCCTCCCCTAGGCATACTATGAAAACAGTCTCGGTTAAAGTAAAATTATGCCAACACTCTTGTGATTTATAGCATATGGTCTTATTTAAAAGGATAATTTTATCTACCTTTCTGACACCAACATGGGTGGCATGGACTCCCAGAATTCGGGTGTTATTGTTCTCATTATATATTTGACACCTCACTTCTATCTTATCTCCTATCTTCACCCACATTCGGGCAACTCTGTCCTCATTATCTCGGTCCCCACTGATTTCTTTGGTACACTTCATTCCCAAGAAAAAACACGGTAGCTAGTTCTGGTTTTGGGTCTACATTTCCCATTATTCCAGTGTGGGTTGTCTGAGCGTGATTCCAAGGCCAGTCAGTAAGCTCTTGGTTGTAGGCAAGAGGAAGGATACAAAAAGGTATTAATAATTCAATTACACTACTAGTCATTTTAAAAGTTCAGACCTTCCATGTGCCAGTCTTGTTAAAACCTGTTTGGTTAAGGATTTTTTTTTTTTCCCGGAGCGGGAGCTTTAAAGGTCCAGTTTCTGTTGACTCCCAGCATTGTTTAGGGGCTTTCTTCACCCTGGAGTGATGCATCCGCAACAACCGTTCCTGTATTTTAACAGCTGTGTATGTTGTCAATAAGACCTGAAATGGCCCATCCCATTTTAGTCCCAAAGGTGAGTCTGAAAGAGATTTGACATACACATAATCACCTGGCCTTATGTTTTGTTTTGGTCCCAAGACAAATTTTTCTATTTCTCTAAGCTGCCTCTGTAAATTTATTACACAATCAGCTAACACTTCAGTGCCAACTTGTGCTGATGTTCCTGTTTGAACCATATAAGGTCTTCCATACAATATTTCAAAAGGGCTTAATCCTTCCTTAGTCCTTGGTTTGATTCTAATGCGTAACAAAGCCAAGGGTAGTGACTGAGGCCAAGCTAATCCAGCTTCTTGACCCAACTTTACAATTTGTAATTTAAGAAGGTGGTTCTTCTTTTCCACCTGACCACTCGCTTGTGGCCTGTAGGGGGTGTGTAATTGCCAGTCTATCCCCAAGAGCCTACTAACTTGTTGTGTAACTTTGGCCACAAAATGAGGGCCTCTATTTGAGGATATTACTGCCGGCACCCCAAATCTTGGTATAATTTTGTGTAATAAAGCCTTAGTCATTTCTCTAGCCTTGTTTGTTCGGCAAGGGAACACTTCTGGCCATCCTGAAAAGGTGTCAGTTAATACCAACAAGTATTGAAATCCCCCTTTCCTAGGGAGTTCTGAAAAATACATCGGCCACCACTGCCTGGGGAGATTACTTTTCCCTATTTGCCCTAGTTCAATCTTTTGGGTCACTTGAGGATTATTTTGAAAATAAATGTCACATTGTTGTGTCACTTGTTTGATGGTCGTGTACAAATTACGGGCAACAATGCACTTGCTCAGGTGTTTACACAAGACCTCAACTCCCCAGTGAGTTTTTCTATGCTCAGCCAGTGTTATGGCCCAGAGTAATGTGCTAGGCACTACTATTTTCCCTTGTGGTGTCTTAACCCAACCATTTTCCTCTGTTCTTCTCTCTAGGTCTCTAATCAATTTTTGGTCTTCCTTTGAATATTTAGGAGTTTGATCAATTTGGATTTTACCGTCCGGGATTAAAGACCGAAGTTCTGCTAGGCCTTCTTCAGCCACTCTCCTGGCTTCATGGTCTGCCATAGAGTAACCTATTTCCTGATCCGTAGTCCCCTTCTGATGAGCCTTGCAGTGCATGATGGCTACCTTTTCTGGTAATTGAATTGCTTCTAGCAAGTTAAGGATCTCTTCAGCATGTTTTAAATGTTTTCCTTGGGTGGACAAAAGTCCCCTTTCTTTCCAGACCGCTCCATGAGCATGGACCACCCCAAACGCATACTTAGAATCAGTCCAAATGTTGATCTTTTTCCCTTTTGCTAACTGTAAGGCTCAGGTTAGGGTTATGATTTCTGCTTTCTGTGCTGAAGTGTTGGATGGGAGAGCCTGGGCTTCTATTACCTGATCAGTAGTGGTTACCGCATATCCAGCCTTGCGTTGACCTTGTCGGACGAAACTGCTGCCATCAGTATACCATGTATCTTCGGCATCCTCCAACAGCTGTTCCTTTAGATCTGGCCGGCTGGAATACACTGCTTCAATGGTCTCCAGGCAATCGTGGGTCACGGGCTCTCCTGTTGCTCCACTGAGAAAGGATGCTAGATTGACAATGTTAACAACCATTATTTGGATATCATGTTGCTCTATCATGATGGTCTGATATTTGAGGAATCTTTGTGGGGATAGCCAATGTCCCCTTTCGCCTCTAACACAGCAGAGACAGTGTGTGATACCAGTGCAGTCATCTTTTGGCCCATGGTGAATTTACGGGCCTCTTGGATGTTAGTCACTACTGCAGCCACCACTCTTTAGGCAGCTCAGTCATCCTCTGCTTACATCATCCAATTGTTTGGAGAAGTATGCCACTGTTCTCCGATCTGGGCCGAGGTTTTGGGCCAAAATTCCCAGTGCAATGCCCCACTTCTCATTTGAAAACAGCCAAAAAGGTTCCATAGGGTCTGGCAACCCTAAAGCTGGTGTTTGCATGAGTTCTCATTTTCAAATTGTGAAAAGCCTGCTCGGCTTCTCTGTTCCAGGTGAGATCTTTTGAATTAGTTTTAATAAATTCATAAAGTTATCTTACCAGGAGTCCGTAGTTGTAGATCCACAAATGACACCAACCTGTTATTCCCAGGAAGGTTCAGAGCTCCTTAACCATCTGTGGCTTGGAAGTTTGGCAGATGGCTACCTTTCTCACGGTCCCTAAGGTCCATTTGCCAGCTGTGTTTTTCTCCTGTGTCTGGGTTTTCCCATTCAAAGTCAAATAGTAATTGACTCTCTGGGCTCAAAGGTATGCAAAAGAAAGCATCCTTTAAATCCAGTATGGTAAACCAGGCCAATTCAGGCTTCAATTTGGTTAACAAAGTGTATGGGTTAGCCTCCACGGGGTATAAATCTTCAGTTATTTTGTTAATGGGCCTAAGGTCTTGAACTCTCCTGTATTTTCCATCTGGCTTTTTCACTGGCAATACAGGAGTATTATACTCAGATTCACATTTCACTAATAGTGCCTACTTTAAAAATTGTTCTATAATTGGGCAAATTCCTTTCCTATCTTCTAATCTCAAAGGGTATTGCTTCACCTTTACTGGTTTGGTGCCTGGTTTGATTTTTACTGTTACAGGCAAGGCTGGTTTTGCTTTGCCAGGTATTTCAGTAGCCCATACCCCTGGAAGTACTTGGTCCTGAACCTCTTTTGGTACTTCTGTCTTTTCAGAGAGACTTACCAGGGCTAAGCTTAAAAGCTCGATCAGCTGGTCATTCCCCACCTTAAATTCTATTCCTTCCTTTCCCAATTTTATTTCTGCCCCCAGTTTTTTTAATAAATCTCGTCCCAATAATGGTTTCAGCGAATTTGGCATATAAAGAAATTCATGTATTCCCAATTTAAACTTCAAGGGCTTGAGGAAATACACCTTTTCACTTCGGCCAGTAGCTCCCTTTACCATTACAAAATCATTATCTGCAGGTGCTAAAGCCTGGTTTAAATCCGAGAATGTTGCTGTGGTATCTACTAAAAACTCCACCCCTCCCGCATTTCCCTAACTGTTTCCCTATCTTTAATATAACCAGTGAACCCGCTAGGGTAGATTCCCCAGGTCCCCGTCAATCCTCACAGTCTTCAGCCTGGTGTAGCGGATTGACTTATGGATTTTTCAGATCTTCCTTTAAAAAGTGGCCTTTACAGGTCTTCCTTAACAACGGAGGTCAGGATCCACGGAAATATTCCATATCTTCCTTTAACATAACACGACATATAAATAAGGTGTAGATAAGAGTACGCTCTCTTCTTCTTCCGGGAGGCTGGAGAGCAGGAGCTCCGTTGGTGCTGGTCCTGTCTGGAGCTGAGGCCTGCAGCGGCTGCTGTTGTCTGCCCACGCGTTGGGGGAGAGTCCTGAGTCGGATTTATCTCTTTTGCTTTCCTCAAGGGAAGTGGTGAGACATCATTAGTTCTTTACTTTGTTAGTTACCAGGTCTTACAAGTGTGCATACCTTTTTGGTTTTAGTTCCTTTTTGTCCTTTTCCCATTTTCCCTTCCCCTCTTCCTTTCTTGGGAGTTTTGCATGATATCCTTGCGATGTAGTTCTTTGTATTTAGAAAATATAGGAATATATATATAGTGTGATTTTGTTTTTTCTATGTTTGTTTTCCTTTGAAAGGGGGGAAGGTTTGGGAGAGAGGCAGACTGAGTGGTTGGAGAGCTTGGGAAAGCTAACTCAAACCAGCTCACCTGGGTTCTGGGGGTGTTCATGATTCTTCTATGCCTCTGTCTTTTCTGGGGACACTATTTTCTCCAATGTCCTGTTTGTTTGCACCATTCACATTGATTGATCCCCAGAGGGGGTATTCAAGGGCCTCTGGTCTCTGGGGCCCCTGTTTGCCTTTTTGCCATAACTCCCCCTTGTTGTAAGGCTGCTATAAGACCTTTCCTATCCCCTCCTCAAAAGCAATGCTAGCTGCAAAAGGGTATTATAATTCAAATACTGTTAACCAGCCATCTCTCTTCCTCTTCTAGTTTATAGAAGGGCCACCACTGATTACAGTATGTTACCATTCTTTTCTTATTCATTGAGCCACCCGGCCCTCCTGCCAATTCCTTCCAATGTTTTAATATACAGCCTAAAGGGCTTGCCTCTGGACACTCTTTGCTTGGCTTAGTACCCATCATAATTTTATTTCCTGGGTTTTCTTGCTTCTAGTTTCTTATAGAGTCCTGACCCCCCTGTCTGAGGCAGAATAACTTTCTCCCATGGAGGATAATATGTTTTGCTCAGAACCTATTCACAGGTATTTGAACCCATGGATAAAGCTCTGGTCTCACTTCCCTAGTATCTGTAAGTCTTACGTTCGCGTTTAGTCCCCCCACTATACATTAAACACTAACAAAGACAGAGTACATTTATAACACTAGACAATACCCTCTTGCTTCGTTCGTCCGCACGGGAAAACAGAACCATGGATCAGAACTCCACACTCGCTTTGTGCTTAATTGCACGTCTCAGTCACTCTATCACACATCACACACTCACACAACAGCGCTTTCACTGATCAGTTTGTTGTTTCTTAAATCATTGAGCTCAGAATATATACGGTACCGAAAATTTACAACAGATGTATAAAATGATAGCTATTCAACACTATCCTAGCAAGGAGTGCCCAAGTTACCATTCCCTCACGACTTACAGGGTCTTGGGTCCCCCCCTCGCCCCGCGTGAGTCCTTCCCCATTGAGCCCAACAAAACAATATTGATCCCTCATCCCGTGTGAGATACCTCCTCACGGCTTACAGGGTCTTGGCGAGTGATACTACTCCTCACTTCACGTGGGACGTCTCCATACAGCTTTCAGGTTCTTCCCCTGCCCCCCCCCCCCCCCCCCCCCCCCCCCCCCCGCAGGTATTCCCGATTCACATACCTTGTCTGCTTGATAGATGGTCCTTGTCTGCCTCCACAGCAACCGAGTGAAGAGGAAGAGGTCCTCCAAGAACCCTTGGGGCGCGCCTAGGATATCCCCCTTCTCAGCCAGTTCTGCAGCCGGGCAGAGAGGGCCCCATCTGGGGTGCCAAAATTGATGTGCGGAATCAGACTACAACTCGATAAGACTTATAAAGAAGGTATGTTTTATTTGCCGGTGGGCGACAGGGTAGATAATTCCAAAAGTCCTGCTGTCGACCACTCCTAAAAGACATTATTTAAAGCATACATACATATTCATTACATTTCCGAGAATAGGTAGGGTTAGGATAATTAGTTCCGAGAAATCATTAACATAGGTTTCCTCCCGTTCACAGACTGCTGATATATGCATACTGACTCCTTCTTATCAGTACACAGAGCATACCAGTTCCTTCTTATCAGTGCTCAGGGCCCCAAGACCTTGCTCAGATTTGCAAAACTATGTTGTGAGACTCCTCTCTGTGCATACTCAAGGCTGTCTGTCTAAAGCTTAACTACATTCTACTTTTTAGTTATCCCTTACTATATCAATTCCTTTCTACTTTCTAGTTAGCCCCTACTATATCACTAACAATACTGGGGTTGGTGGTAGTGGTGTGGGATTTTTTTAAATTCAGAACACTGTTGGAGCAAATATCAGTGTGCACATGAAAACTATTGGGTTGGTGCAAAAATAATTGCCATTTTTGTCATTGTAACCTGTTATACGTATTTTGGATTAAACTTTTATTTAACTATGTTCATATAGTGTACCATTTTAAAGTGTGAAATTTGTTATACTTATTTATGCTAATGGTTTTGCTTTCACTGTTTATTCTTTTTTTATATTACGCTGTTAAAGATGGAAAAAAAGCAAATTTGAGTGATTTTTGTCTTCCAACACTCTCCCCCCTTCATCCTCAACCTCCTGATCATCAAGATTCACTAATAGCTGTGGATCTTCCTCGCTCTCTCCCCCCAACTTTAGACATCTTTTCCCTATGCTATATGCTGAGCAACACTGCGGCTGTTCCCTCTTTTATTTCTTTTGCCATTAACATTACATTAACATCTGCAGAAGGTGTCAGCAATTTACATATTTTCCTTATTTCATGATTGTTCCGTAACACGAAGAATAGATCCACATATAGTATGTCATTCCATTTCTCCTGTCTCCAGCAAAACAATGACAACTGTGAGATGATATTATAATTCAAAGACCCCAGTTCTGGCCACTTTTCCTTATCATCCATCTTATAAATCAGCCACCAATGAGTATAACACTCCTTTAATTTTCTTTTGACAAGGAATTCTCCCCTGAACTCGTTCCAATGTTTTAAAATGCACCCCGATGGAGAGCAAGAAGGAACTTTTTCAGCCAACAGTCCCAACTCCATATTTTTTACCCCAAAAGAATGTTTGAACCAAGATTTCATGTACTCCGGTTGTCACCGTAAAATGGACACAAATTTACCCAATACCAGTTACCACAGTGCCACAAGACATCTTATATGATATATATACCACCCATATCACACCTTTTCCCCACTTTTTCAAATGCCACAGACAATGTCTCACAAAAAACAAAAAAAATTGTACTTTTGAGTCACTTACCTGCCTGGGATGGGAAGCTAACTCATGGAGTCCCTGAACAATAAATAGGTTGGCACATACTGGAATCCAGAGAGCAGACTCCCATCCAACAGCAGGCAAGACGATACAGGCAAGGCTCACCGAAATCCCATCTGGGTCACCAAAATGTTGTCCAAAATGTGAATTCATTACCTGGTGTGCAATAAGACAATCTCTACATCACCAAGGGAGACATTATTTTATTCAGGTTCTGCGCAAAATTCCAGGTGCTCAGGGGTGGACCCTCAAAAGCTAGCACAAAATCCCTGACATAGACCCCACAATTTTATACACTACAGATAGATAAATATTCATAGAATTCCCAGAAAAGTCATGCATATTTATACATTTTATTGGAACTAATTATACTATCTCAATTGTCACTGCTCATGCACCCTAAAATCCCAAAAGTATTATTATAGTCTTTGAGTGGTCTTGTGGTTGTTTCACAGTCCTTCACTGATGAACTTTCATCACTTTCTCACTGGATCTTCCTAATAAGGTATTAAAGTTAGCTCATTAGTCCTTGCATTTCTCAGTTATCACATCCTTGCTTGGTTCATCCTATTTACCCGGATGTATCTAATCTTAAGGTTGCCTCATGGCACCAATCCAAAGTTAATTTTGCTAAAAAGACAGCACATTTAATAAAGAGTTAACAAAGACATCTGTGATATGAATTTTAACTCCTTGTAAAAGTCTTTTGACTTCAGGGCCTTTTTTTTTTTTTGCAATTTTATGATTTCTTTCAACACTTCCTCTGTGGTGTGGAAGTATTTATGGAGATGTTCCAGAAATTCCTAGGTACTTGAGTCTGTTCCCTGTATTTATTTGCAATTTGATGATATGAAAACAATCCCATTATATCAGAAAGCTAATTAGATATGTTATTTTAACATCTGCAACATTACACAACCAAGTGTTGAGAAATGAAGTTTGTTCCCTCCTGTCTTCCTCTTTCAGGTTGTAGCAGTAGTATTACTGTTTCTGTGACTGTAATGAAAGCAGAATGTAGAGTCCTTTAATTTTTTCACACTTTCGTGTGAAAATCATTTAGGTTGGCAAAGACCTGTAAGATCATCAAGTCCAACCATAAACCTAACACTACCAACTCCACCATTATACTATGTCCCTAAGTGTCACATCTACACATCTTTTAAATACCTCCAGGGATGGTGACTCAACCATTTCTATGGACAGCCTGTTCCAATACTTGACAACCCTTTAAGTGAAGTAATATTTCCTGATATCCAGTCTAAACTTCCCCAGTGCAACTTGTGCACATTCCACTGATCTTAACACATAAGAACTCAACCCTATCATTACTATTATTGAGTTCCATGCAATCAAAACATTCTCTAACATAGAGTGCAACCCCACCACCTCTCTTTCCCAGCCTATTCCGCCTGAAGAGTTTGTAGCCACCCATGGCAGCACTCCAGTTGTGTGAATCATTCCACCACATTTCTGTGATGGCAATTATGTCATAGTTTTCTTCCCTCACAATGGCTTCCAGCTCCCCCTGTTTGTTGCCCATATTGCGTGCATTAGTGTAAATGCACTTCAGCTGGGCTGTTGTTTCCACCCCTTTCCTGAGTACAATAGCTATAATTCCTGTGTCTTCTAGTTGTGGCTTATAACCCAAGAATTCCCTTTGAATTCTAGCTGCCACCTGGATTGCTATCCCCCACTTCGACTGAGGTGGCAGACCAGGGGCCCTCACTAGTACACCATCCCTCAGAACCTGAGGTACCATTCCTGTGCTTTATTCTATCAAGCCCAGTGTTGTTTCCCTTTCCCTTCCAATCCAATTTAAAGCTTTCTTGATTATCCGTACCAACTTCTTGGAAAGTCTCATTCTGCCCTTTGGGGACAAGTTCGTTTTGCTCATCTCTTTGTGGAGCAGTCTGAACCTCACAAGGATGTAGCTCTTCAGGCTTTGGTGTGTCTTCCCTTTTCTCATCCCAGACTAGCCTGCTGCTTTCCACCCTCCCCCTTCAAATCTAATTTAAAGCCCTATCAGTCAGTCCCTCTAACTCTTGGGCTAATATCCTTGTGCCCCTTTGTGAGAGGTGGAAGCCATCTGATGCCTGAAGACCTGGCGATGAATAGATTACCTTAATCCATCCTTCTCCATCTCCAGGGTTTTCTCTGTCTACCTGATGGTGGGAGGAGGGTGGAGAGACCTTTGTCTCCTGAGGTGTGGTAGGCAAGTGCATCTCACTTGGGGACTGCAGGGTGCAATTCCACCAGTCAATCTCTATCTCAGACTCCCTGATACTCCTCAACCTGGCTACCTCCTCCCAAAGCTCTGCCACGAGGCTGAGTAGTTCCTCCACTTGTGTGCACCTCCAGCAGGTCACTTCACTGCTGTTTTCTGACCCTGCCATGAAACTAGGGCAGACCCTGCAGCCTGGGGCCTGGACAGTAGCATATTTCCTGTAGGGTTTGGTTTGCATGACTGCATCCATCCTTGTAGCAGGATGGGCTTCAGGGGACACTGAGGGCACAGCCTTTTTCTGGGTGGATACCATGGCTCCTGCTGTTCTCAGCTCCCTGGTAGAGCCCTGCCTGTCCAAACAGACACACAAACTGACGCACCACACCCTTCCGATGTGCGGAACTACCCTAAGGGGTAGTTTAAAACTCCCGCAGTTCCTTCTGGGAACACCCTCTTCAAGTCAGCCATGGGCACTGCCAGCTCCTAGCTGGTCTCTCAGCTGGACCATGGGATTCCCTGGCTCAGGGAACCTCTTTTTCCTCCTCGCCATACCATGGGACTTACCTGTGCTGCTGCTGCACTCCTCGCTTGGGTTTTATTTTCCTCTCTGTTGTTCTTTATCTCTTTTCCTTACATTTAAAAAATTTCTTATTAATGTTTTAAATTATTAAACTGTTTTTATCTGAACCCACAAATTTATTTCTCACTTTTATCCTTCTGATATCCCCCATATCCCACAAGGGGAAAGGAGCAAGTGGGTGTGTGGTGCTTAGTTGCCAGCTGTAAGACACTGATTCTTTTTGGCTACCTTAAACCACTTTTTTTGCTGCCTTAAACCACTGATGAGACTGCAGCAGAGACAGTGCCCTTAAACACCTTATCTCACTCTTGCAAGCAGCCCAGTTGCTCTTTCTGCCTAGAGAGGTCATGCTGCAATCTTGCTCGTAGGGAGAGCAGGCGCAGAACGGTCCAGAGAGCCCCCCTGGAAGGAGCACTTCCCAAACACAGGCCCACAATAAAACATAGATAAACTCTGCAAGAGGGGCCATTTGTGCGCCCACGATCCTGGAAGGATACTCTCAGTGCTAGAGCCTCTATGTGGTGAATCTTGCTATTTTTTTTTTCCTCTTTGTATCACTCATTTCCTTCTTTTTTTCCTCCTCCTTGTTGTTTCTGCCGAGGGTCTGATAAGCCAAAGATTTCCCTATTGCCAAGATTTTTGCCTGTGAGAATAAATATCTTTTAGATCAATTGGTTTTTATCTTAATCAGACAGGGGGAGACCCAGGGCCCACCGT
Source organism: Dromococcyx pavoninus (assembly GCA_033558185.1). Classification (NCBI taxonomy): domain Eukaryota; kingdom Metazoa; phylum Chordata; class Aves; order Cuculiformes; family Neomorphidae; genus Dromococcyx; species Dromococcyx pavoninus. The sequence goes on from JAUMJL010000487.1 coordinate 910,243, forward strand.
TTGCATCCCAGACTGGGCCGCAACACCAGTCAGGATTAAGCTACACCACCAAACATCACAAACATCTTTTATCTTCCCACAGCCACTCTAAAGAAAATGCAACACTTTTCCCTATTTAAAGAAAAGCAGGGAAATGGTCCTTGTAAAACAATATTCAGTCTCTGGACAGATTATCACGTGAGAGATCCTACTGGGTTGAGACCTAGATAATCATAGAAATCACATAAGATAGCAATTTTTTTCTACATAAAAGATGAACAGATTGGGAATTAATATTCTTAAGATTCATTGAAATTCTATGGGAGTTTTGCAAACTATGTATTAAGCCAAAGATTCTACCCCAAATGTCAGGAGACAAAATCAGACACTGAATAAAAAGGATAAATCCAGAAGAGTCAGAGTTCATGCCCTAGATGTTGAAAAGACATAAATTTGTTCCGGTTTGAGCGTAAGTAGAATCAATTTTCTAACTTCAACTAAGTCTTATCTAAGTAACTTAATTTTCTGAAAAGTTAACTGCACAGTTTTCAGATAGCCTTTCTCTCTAGCAATGATAACATGGAGCATTTATATGCAGAAAGGCCATTGCTTATACTTGTTCCTATAGAAACCAAAGCCATTCTTGAGCTGATGATAGAATGCTGTAAGTCAAAGATAAAAAGGGGTATAAGTGAGACTTTGGTATAGCAGCTGTAGAGACTGAGAGTATTAAACAGCTGTCTATCTTGCCTGGCCTTACAGAGGACCCTTCTGTTGTGAGATTGCTGAGGGTTGAAGATGCCAATTGCTAACACAACAGTGGATGAATGACAATATGGTACCAACTGAGACTCTGTGATTCCCATACATAAGCTGATCCAACAACTGGAAAAATCAAGGAGTGATTAGCAAAACTCGTTCACTATATGGTCAGTGCAAAAGACTAATAATGAATGGAGATTAACAGTGGACTATAATGGTCTGAATGAGGTTACACCACCACTTAGTGCTGCCATAACAGATGTTAGAACTGCAATATGAACTGGAATAAAAGGCAGCCAGGTGGTTTGCAACAACTAATTTTGTTAATGCATTTTTCTCTATTCCTTTAGCAACAGAGTGCAGACCACATTTTGCTTTTTCTTTAAGAGGTGTCCAATACACCTGGAATCGATTGCCCCAGGGTGGAAACACAGCCCTACCATTTGCCATGGACTGATCCAGAGTGCATTGGAGAAGGGTGGAGCTCCAAAACACCTGCAATACATTGATGACATTGTATGAGGTAACACAGCAGAGGAAGTTTTTGAGACAGGTGAACAAATCCAAATTATTTTGCCAGCCGGTTTTGCTATAAAGAGAAGTAAGGTCAAGGCACCTGCACGAGAGATCCCATTTTTAGGAATTAAAAGGCAAGATGGGTGTCGCCAAATCCCATTAGATGCTGAGCGGGTTTAAGCTAGCTTCCCCAAGCTAAACCTTCCAACACTCAGTGAAAAAACTTCCCTAAACTTCCCCCCATTATATAGAAAAGAAGAAAAACTGAAATCACACCAAAATATATGTGTATTTCTACATATATTTAACTACACTCAGCAAGGATATCATGCAAACTCCCAAGAAAGGGAAGAGGGGAAGGGAAAATGGGAAAAAAGGGCAAAAAAGGAACAAACCCAAAACAGGTATGCACAATTGTAAAACCTGGTAACTAACAAAGTAAAGAACTAGCAAAATCTCATCACTCCCCTTGAGGAAAGCAGAACAGCTAAATATGACCCAGCACTCTTCCCCCACGCGTGGGCAGACAACAGCGGTCACTGCAGGCCTCAGCTTCAGACAGGACCAATGCAAGGGAGCTCCTGCTCCCAAGCCTCACCGGAAGAGAAAAGGAACGAACTCTCTTATCTACGCCTTATTTATATATTATGTTGCATTAAAGGAAGATATGGAATCCTGACCTCCATTGTTAAGGAAGATTTAAAAAAATATCCAAAAGCCAACCCACTATATTCTCCACCCCTTATTCCATATCATTTCTTTAATGCAACACCTGTACATTGTGTTAGTCTATATCCCATGCGTAGACATATATATATATCACAGTATCACAGTATCACAGTATCATAAGGTTGGAAAGGACCTCCAAGATCATCGAGTCCAACCTATATCCCAACACTAACACCAACACTAACACCATCATCTAAACCATGACACTCAGTGCCCCATCCAGTCTCCCCTTAAACACCTCCAGGGTCGGCGACTCCACCACCTCCCTGGGCAGCGCATTCCAATGGCCAATCACCCTTTCAGTGAAGAACTTTTTCCTAACATCAAGTCTAAACTATCCCTGACAAAGCTTGAGTCCATGCCCTCTAGTTCTGTCACTGGTCACCTGAGAGAAGAGACCAACCCCTGCCCAACTACAACCTCCTTTTAGGTAGTTGTAGAGAGCAATTAGGTCTCCCCTGAGCCTCCCCTTCTGTAGGAGTCTGACTCCTCAAAGCCCTCCTGTGTTACCACAGGTGGTGGTCTTTCATACTCTGATAAATCTTTATTCTGTGCCTTTCAGACCTTATCCGAGTTCATACACCTCTTCGACTTGCTTTTTCTTTCTTTTAAATTTTCCCTTTCTAATGCTAAACTCACAATCCCTTTGATGTGAATATCAAAGTCTCCTCCCAGCATTTCAAACTCCCCCTGGGAAGTCTTCTGTTCGCTGTGTTTCTTAGCTCTTAACGTTCCTCCCACAGTTACAACAACAATACCTTATCCACAATGCTGCTTCTACCCGAATATACATATTACATTTAAAATTATATCAAATGAAATGAAAATGAAATTAAAAGAAATGAAATCATTAACGTAACCGGTAGACTGTTGATACTTGCAAACTGATTCCTTCTTATCACTACTCAGAGTGTACCAGTTGCTTCTTATCATTGCTCAAGGCCTCAAAGCTTTATCTCCTTATTTCAGTTTGCAAAACTATGTTGCAAGATTCTTTCTGTGCATATTATTCCCACAGGTGTCTTTCTAAAGTTTAACTCCATTCTATGCTCTAGCTAGCCCCTACTGTATCACATGGAACATAAAACCTTCTCTTCCCTTCCCGCTCTGTGAGCCCATTTCTGGGTAGCATCAGCTTCCCTTGGCCATCTCTCCTCCAAAACCCTTTGGATATTAGGTCTTCATCCCTTCCGGAATCAGCACTGAGATTCATGCCCTGTGTGCAGCCCTGATGAGGAATATTTCTGTGCTGTTTGTAACAGAGATTAAGAGGGGACAACACCAGGCACCACACGAAGGGAGCCTTTGTACTCCCAGCTGCCTGCTCTGCTGATGCCAGGTGACTGGGGCCAGGGGATGCCACGCTGCTTCCCAGTGAGGGCAGGGGCATCGAGCACCCTCTGCTCTCTCTCTCAAAACTTTAAGCCTCTAGTTAATGTAAATGCCAACCCAAAGCCTTTAAACCTGGTGGCCCCCATCCTTGGGGCAGGTGGAAGGATGAGGAGGACTGAGATATTCACAGCCTCTACTTCTCTACTTGGTGCAGAGTGGGGTCAGCCTGTTCCTGACCACTGCACACCCCCATACACTCTACTGCCAACACGAGGGTCAGGAGTGGGTTTGCTTCTCCTAGGCACCGAGATTAATAATAAATGCGATTTCGCTACTGGGTCTGGTAGCCTTAAAAATTGCATGCTTATCTCTATAATAAATGATGAGTCAATCTTGGGGCTAGGGTTTTAAGAGAAGCTCTAGAAAGCCTGTCAGTTGCAATAATATAATGAGAAATAGCAGAGGGATACACCATTTTTTGCAGACTGCAGCCTCATGCACCTTATACCCACCATGTGACAAAGCAAAGAGATCATTTGTAGCAAGCTAGAGGACATTTCCTATACTCTGTGTAAAGTTTCCTTGCTTTGATATGTCAGCTAAATGCCTTTCCATGACATGCCAAGATACTTTCTCCACTGTCTGAGAGGAGAGAGGGAGAGCAGGATGCGTTAGGCTACAAAGAAAGGGATAAAGGTGTTTCCTATCTCCCCACTGGAATGAGCTCTGCTCTATTCCTATCCCTGGGGTCAGAGGAGGGACAAGAAATGGGGGGATGGGCAGATGGACATGAAACCTGTACTCACACAAGCAGCACAGTCTGCATCATGGGCCCACATTAAAGCTGTGTGTTTCCCTCTCTCTGCAGCAGCTGCTGCAGGTGGGAAGCTTTCTCTGCTTGCCAGTCCCCGTGCAGCAGCACCTCCTGCTTCTGGTTGAGTGGCAGGACCTGGACAGGAAAGCCTGTTTGGGTGGCCCTGTGAGTCCACCTGGAAGTGCTGGCAAATGCACAACTACACCTGCTGTCTGTAAAAATGCAGAAGCTTGGGTAAGCCTCCAAAGCTTGTCAATTATGATGTGTTCCTGACTATGGAACCATAATGTTTTGTCTTAAAGCTGGTTGGAGACGATTAAAGAGTCTCTCAGCATTAAGTCTCCAAGGAGTTTCTAGCCCTTAGTGATCAGAGCAAGGCTGATAATGTGGGAGGTGTCAGGGGCAGATGGAGTGCAGTGGTGACAAGCTCAGACGAGGAGGCAGAGACCAGGGTACCTGCGAGGGCTGGTGGGAGAGCAGCTTTGATTACTTTCCTTTATACACACAGGAGAGCTGACAGCATGAAGTATTTCTCCTTCTTGCTTTTTCTCCTCTCATCTAAGCACCAACTCTTAACACACTAAACACACATCCCAGATGCACTTGGAGTGCGGACAAAACCCCCTAAATGTTAGATAATAGAAGGGATGAAGACAATATATTATATAGCTTTTAAGCACCTATCTCACAGCTTTCCTGGAGTCAGACTTATGGTTTAGGAAATTAGAGGAATGACAGTATTGAAAGCTATAATTAAAGACAGAGCTGAAAAGCATCAGCAGCTACCTTCAAAACGTGTGCTGCAGGCGAAGCAGGATGGGGTCCATGTGGGAAAAGGGGAAAGGGCTGGAGTAGAACAAAAATCTTTCCAGCACTTGCATCTGCACAGATAAATTTATCAGATATAGCTATCTGCAAAGAATTAAGCAGATGGCACTGAGCTAAAAAAAGCCTCGTTGCCACATTGTGACCAAGAAAGGTCACTCATTTCTGACATGGAGAAAACAGCCCTTCTTTCTCTTCTGAAAAGAAAAAAAAAGAAAAAGAGAAAAACAATTGTACAGACACGTAAAGGCCAGCTGCAGGAAATGCTGTAAGAAAACACTAGCAAAGTAAAAAAGGGGCACAGCAACTCAGGCTGCATCCAGAGAGCCCTCCCTAGTGGCAGTGGGGGTGGCTCTGTCCCCACGCTGCGCCGGCTCCAGCATTCCCTCTGCTGCCCACTTCTACTCACAGTGCAGCCCCAAGCAGCCTCAAAGCATGAGTTAGCCCCTATCCAGCTGCACTTGAAAAAACAAACCAACAAACAAAAAACCTACTGGGGAAGGTGAAGAGTTACATCAAAATGCACGTTCATCAGGTATAATCCCTTCAAGATTTAGAGGGGGCTGTTCCTGGGACATAGTAATGCTCATCTCTACAAGCAGTTCTCCAGCAGTCCCTCTTTGGCACATAGCTGTGGGGTAAGGAGGAAGGTGATCAAACTGACTATAGATGGTGCAATCAGCATAAAAGCCCAAACTCAAATACTCTGTGAAATCAAGTTTTACTTAACTTATTAAAACAAGAAAGGTGACAAATTATTAGTAGCAATTAACAACAAGTTAACAATACTGGCTTTAAAGGCAATGCATCTAATAATTACCATAAGAGAACAAGCACACCAATTAAGAAGAATACATTACCAATTGTTTTATCATCATCATCCAGATTGGCAGTCGCTGAGGAGCCCCTTTGGCAGTGAAGATCTGAAGAATCTGTCCCTGGACAATTGGGAGGTCCGTGAGGTGCATCCACCTGTGGATGGGATCTCCAGAGATCACTGCAGGAGGGTCCAGCTTTTATAACCTTAAATAAACAACTTGCTTACATCATTCTAAAAGCGGGAACTCTGGTTCAGCTACTTCATTGCCCCCCTCTCCTGGAGTGTGGCCAAAACTACAGAAGACGGGAAGGAAGGCAGCTGGATTCCTCTTATCTCTAAACTAAGGAGACTGTTTAAAGTGCTTTCTCCCGCTTCACACAGTATCCATGCTTGTGAAACTACAACTAAGGTGGTACAACTCAATTCCACTGATTAAGAATAGCATAACACAATTTTACTGATAATACAACTGTGAGAAGTTACAGATTAAACAGTACACACAACAATGCAATACGAATCATCCACGAGTCACTTATTTGAGATCTATTCATCAGGCCCTGTCACTTCAGATTGTCACCAACACAGATGTGCACATTGCAAGCTTGCCAAGCTCACGCTTCAGCTCTTGCTCTAATCAGCAAAGTAGCTCTTAGGCATTATCCTGAAAGGGAAATTCAAATTGTAACTGCTCAGTAGTGGTAATTTGAGACTGAGGAATGATCTGGCACAGAGAGCAAGAAGGTCCAGTTGCAAGAAGGGGTTAAACTGTCTGGAAGCAGGAATGCCAGAGGAAGACCCCTTGCAAGGGAGTAAAGTTTCCCTGGGTGATGAGGTAAGAAAAAGCCTCAGCATTGTCCTGTATCCATCCTGGAATCACAGAATCCTTCAGGTTGGAAAAGACCTCGTGTCCAACCACAAACCTAACATTGCCAAGTCCACCCTTGAACCATGCCTCTAAGCACCACATCTACACTTCTTTTAAATACCTCCAGGGATGGTGACTCAAGCACTTCCCTGGGCAGCCTCTTCCAATGCCTGACAACCCTTTCAGTGAAGAAAGTTTCCTAATATCCAATCTAAAGCTCCCCATGCGCAACCTGAGGCTGTTTCTTCTTGTCCTATCACTTGTTACTTGGGAGAAGAGACCAATACTCACCTCACTACAACCTCTCTTCAGGTAGTTGTAAAGAGCAATAAGGTCTCGACACAGCCTCCTCTTCTCCAGTCTTAAACAGCGCCAGTTCCTTCAAATGCTACTCATAAGACTTGTTCTCCAGACCCTTCACCAACCTCATCACCCTTCTCTGGACATGCTCCAGCAGCTCAATGTCTTTATTGTAGTGAGGGGCCCAAAACTGAACACAGGATTCAAGGTGCAGTCTCACTAGTGCGAAGTACAGGGGCACGTTCCCTTCCCTACTACTGCTGGCCACACTATTTCTGATCCAAGCCAGGATGCTATTGACCTTGGCCACCTGAACACACGGCCGGCTCATGTTCAGTTGGCTATCGACCAATACCCCCCAGGTGCTTTTCCACCAGGTAGCTTTCCAGCCACTCTTCACCAAGCCTGTAGTGTTGCATGGGGTTGTTGTGGCCCAAGTGCAGGACGCGGCACTTCATCCACCCTCACGGCAGTGGGATATCCTGTCCACTTGTTCTTTCTTACTCAAAGTTGGGAGTCTTTTCCGTGGCACTTTAAATCTCCCCTTTACATCATCTTTTCTAATGTCTTTTTCTTTGGTTGTTGGGAACTTTCCATCTCTGTATCCAGCTTTCTGTCTGGAGATAAGATAAAAATGAGTTTTCTTAGGCAAGAAGGTATCTGTCAGAAGTTGTCTGTTCTTTCCCTGTTATCCTTCCCCTCTTATCCCTCATTCTTGTCTTCCATTCACTCTAGTAGACAAAGCAAGTAGATTAGGGTCAATCCCACAGAGAAATGGCATGAGGAAGGTAGATGGAGAATGTAATAAGCAGCTAGGAGTAATTTGCTGATCAAGCCAACTGAGCAAAGGGAACAGTGTAGCTGCCCCAAAGATGAGAACAACCTGCTTAGCAGAATGTGCTTAGCCACCATACTGTCAAAATGTATTGTCTTAAGCAAACATTAAACCGCAAATGTTATGTTACTATGGCGGTCTTTGTCTTTGTTTTGTACTAATCAAGCATACAAGGAAAATCTGTTTTAGCTGATTCTGCAACAAAGTTTTTGGGAACTGCCTGAAGCCGGCAGTAGTTTGCAAAAAGATACGATAAAGGAAGAAGGAGGCACCAGGCTGGAGTTTTATGGCCTTGCTGGTATCTGGTACGAAGCTCCCAAAGAGACTGGAGACACCATCTGTCTTTTAGCAAGAGACAACATAACCCGTCCTTTTAAGCACCGAGGCGCCAGGGATCCGGGCAGAAGGGGCCCAGAGACCCCCCCGAAGACCTTCCCCAGCGATAGTACTGGGGATAAAAAGGACTGTTTGACTCATCTAAATTTGCGAGCCTTGGTGGAGCTGTGACTCCCCGGCCGCCCAGTGCTGCTTTTGCTTTCCTACCCAAATAAATACTTAGTAAACTCGATTGAGACTCTATTTGTCTTAATTCATCTATAACAATTTTGGTACCGTGACTCGGATCCGGAAAAGTCGATTTGGATTTTGACTCTAGGAAGGCGCCCCATCTTTGGATGGTCCCAGAGGTGATTCCAACTTAGTTCACCCAGTTTTTTCGAACGGAGATAGGAAAGTAAAAAGAAAGGAAAGAGATACTGCAGTTCCCCGCAATTTTTGTCCACAAAGAGCCAGGCGAAGACTCGAGAGTGAGCAAGTATATTGCAGTTCCGTCTGGTCGGGGATTGGGTACCTGGGGTGTAAGTGACTGAGACGTCCACTGGACTTAGCAGTCCGCCGGGCGAAGCGAGTGTGGACCTCCCGGTAGTGCGGTTCCCATTGCCCACGAGGGCGTGGGCCACGAAAAGAGGGAAGTGTGTGAATTGCGAACGAAAGAAGGCACTCTCGGAAGATGGACCAGAAGAAGAGTAAGGTTTCTGGATCCATGGAGAAGATACGGGGTGGGGATGGGCTCCCCGATATACCCCATATAGTCCATTAGGACTGATGATTCAATATTGGGAGAGTTCCCCTTCCAGAAAAGGGAAGTCTAAGGAGAAAATGGTTCACTACTGTATGGAGGTTTGGGGAGGCAAGCAGATAAGGAGAGATCTATATTGGCCAATTTATGGATCCCTCGAAGGTTGGATATGCCAGCAATTAAATATATATGTTAATGATAAACGGCCCTTTAATAAGGAAGAGAGAGAATATGCCTTTTTTGGTTCTTGGCTACCGCCCAGACCGTTAATTTGTTCCCGTTAAAAGAAAAGAAAAATCGTCGGAGAAAAGGGGGAAATGGAGACGACGTACCAGTGCCCCCTCCACCCTATTTTCCACCCTGACAAGAATCGGACCCGGATTCCTCTACCCTCCCGCAACATGAGCAAGATATTCCTTCTAGCCCAAGAGTAACTAGAAGCCAAACTAGAAAAAGGAAGGAGGAAAGTTTACTGTATCCGTTAAGAGAAACTGTCATGGGGGGACCACAACCCGGAGTTGGATTCGTATCTGTACCCCTTAGCTCCGGGGATGTGAGAAAATTTAAAAAAGAAATGGGACAGCTGTTAGAAGACCCATTAGGGGTAGCCGAACGCTTTGATCAGTTCCTTGGACCCAACATTTATACTTGGGACGAAATGGAGTCCATTTTAAAGATCCTGTTCACAAATGAGGAACGTGGAATGATAAGAAGGGCAGGCATGAGGAATTGGGACCAAAGACACCAACACAGTCCCGCCAGTGATGTTAAATGGCCCCTACAGCAGCCCAATTGGGACAACCAAAATCCAGCACATAGAGATAACATGGTTGATCTCAGAGACATGATAATTCAAGGAATAAGAGATCCTGTGCCTAAGGGACAGAACATTAATAAGGCCTTTAGTGAACAACAGAAAAGAGACGAGACCCCTACCGAGTGGTTGGAAAGGTTGAGAAAGAGTCTACAGTTGTATTCTGGATTAGACCCCGATAGTCAAGTGGGTCAAGCCTTGCTGAAGACCCAGTTTGTGGCCAAATCTTGAGTGGATATGTGGAAAAAGTTAGAAAAGATAGAGGACTGACAGGAGAGAACTTTAGATGAGTTATTATGAGAAGCTCAGAAAGTATATGTAAGAAGAGAAGAAGAAAGTCAGAAGAAGCAAGCTAGGATTCTGATGGCAGCTATAAGGGAAGGACAGAGTCAAGGTAGGCAATTTAATCAGGATCGGAGACCTTATCAGGACAGAAGAAGGGACAGTCCTCGAAGGACTCCGATAGACTTGAGAAAGAGGTTTGACTCACAAGAGGTTGAGTGCTTTTATTGCCATAAGAAGGGACATTTGCAAAGAAACTGTCGAAAAAGAATGCAGGATGAAGAGATTTTTAAAGAAGATTAGAGGGGTCAGGGGCTCTATTTGCTGGGGACCCCTAAGGTTACTGAACCCTTGATAAAATTGAAATTGGGTCCTCAGCATGAAGTGTTCAAGTTCCTTGTGGACTCGGGCGCCAAAAGATCTACTGTGCAAAAATTACCATCTGGATGTGTCGAATCAAAGGATAAACTTCAAGTAATTGGGGCAAAGGGAGAACCCTTTAAAGTACCTTTGCTAAGGAATGTAACTATAGAAACTCCAAATAAATATGGGGTGAGAATATTTTTGTTGGTCCCAGAAGCTGAATATAATCTTTTGAGGCGAGATCTAATGACAGAGTTAGGAATCAATTTAGAAGTAGATCAAGAGAAATTGAAAGTCAGAATATGCTTATTAACTGCGGAAGATGAAGCTAAGATTAACCCAGACACTTGGTACAGTCCAGGGTCGGTGGGGAGATTGAATATCAAACCGATCACAGTCTCCATAAAGGACGCAGATCACCCAATTAGAATAAAACAGTATCCCATTCCCGGGGAGGGAAGGGTTGCAGCCGGTTATCGAGAGGCTTTTAGCTCAAGGGCTTTTGGAACCCTGCATGTCTCCCCACAATACACCCATATTACCTATAAAGAAGTCAGATGAAACATACCGCTTAGTACAAGATTTGAGAGCCGTAAATGAACGAACCATCACCTGGTTCCCTGTGGTAGCCAACCTACACACTCTACTTAATCAATTAAGTCCAGACTATAAATGGTATAGTGTTATAGACTTGAAAGATGCCTTTTGGGCTTGTCCCTTAGAAGAAAAGTGTAGAGACTTGCTGTACAAGATTTACTAATGTATGTCCAGTAGATCCAAATCCTTTTGAGCCCCGCTCTGGTGCTGTTCTGAATATTTCCTTGTCAGTAGAATGTTTCAAATACAAAATCAATTGAGCAATTTTTGTGCCTTGTTTTATAATTAAGGGTGGTGTTAACGTGTAAGCCATAATTATTATTTCTCCTACAGAATCAGCGTCAATTGCCCCTGGTAGCACAATTAATCCTGCTACAGTAGCAGATGATCTCCCTAACAAAAGAGCTCCTATTAAGCTTCTTTTATGAAAGATAGGCCCAGTTACACCAGTTGGTATTTTATGTACAGCTGTGGTTGTTAGAGTAATATCTACTGCTGTTGCCAAATCGATTCCCAGGTTCCCCCTTGTGGCTGGTGGAGGGAGCTGCTGGACAGTACTGAGGGACTGGCCACTTGTGTCGTTGCGCAGAGTCCCTTCGCGCTTTGATTCATGTTTTTTGCTATCCCACATAATTCGGTAGCATGATTATTTTTTTGACAATGATCACACCACACAGTAGCAGAACAATTTCTCCTGCGGTGGCCCTTTTTTCCACATTTGCAACAAATTCCCGTGACAGACTAATCACTAGATGTCGTTTTTGATCCTATCTTTTGTACTGCAGCAGCCAACAAATTAGTCGTTGGTGCCATTGCTGACGATAGAGCTTGAGCAATTATTTTTCCTTGAGCACTATTTTGCTAATTCAATCATATCACCAATTCCGGTTCCCTTAGGCAATGTACTTAGAATAGATTTTGTCTTTGCATTTGCATTTTCAAAGGCTAACAGTTTAAACATTGTTTGTTTGGCATCCTCGTTCATGTCAGACTGAGCTGGAAGAGCTGCTGATAAACGATCAATAAATACTGTATATCACAGTATCACAGTATCACAGTATCACAAGGTTGGAAAGGACCTCTGAGATCATCAAGTCCAACCTATAACCCAACACTAACACCAACCATCATCTAGACCATGGCACTCAGTGCCACATCCAGTCTCCCCTTAAACACCTCCAGGGTCGGCGACTCCACCACCTCCCTGGGCAACGCATTCCAATGTCCGATCACCCTTTCAGTAAAGAACTTCTTCCTCACATCAAGCCTAAACTTTCCCTGACGAAGCTTGAGTCCATGCCCTCTAGTTCTGTCACTGGTCACCTGAGAGAAGAGACCAACCCCTGCCCGACTACAACCTCCTTTTAGGTAGTTGTAGAGAGCAATGAGGTCTCCCCTGAGCCTCCTCTTCCTTAGACTAAACAGCCCCAACTCCCTCAGTCGCTCCTCATAGGGCTTATGCTCCAGCCCCTTTACCATCTTCGTTGCCCTCCTCTGAACACATTCCAGTATCCTGACATCTTTCCCAAACTGGGGGGCCCAGAACTGTACACAGTATTCCAGATGAGGCCTGACTAGTGCCGAGTACAGGGGGACGATAACTTCTCTGGTTCTGCTGACTACGCTATTCCTGATGCAGGCCAGAATGCCATTGGCCTTCTTGGCCACCTGGGCACACTGCTGGCTCATGTTGAGCTTCCTGTCGACCAGCACTCCCAGGTCCTTTTCTGCCTGACTACTCTCCAGCCACTCTGTCCCCAATCTGTAGCTCTGCATGGGATTGTTGTGTCCAAAATGAAGTACCCGACATTTGGACTTATTAAACATCATCCCATTGGAATCGGCCCATCTCTCCAATCTGTCCAGGTCCCTCTGCAGGGCCATCCTACCTTCTAACAGATCAACCCTTCTTCCCAGTTTGGTATCATCTGCAAACTTGCTGATGATGGACTCAATCCCCTCATCCAGATCATCTATAAAGATATTAAACAGGACCGGACCCAACACCGATCCCTGGGGGACACCACTGGTGACCGGCCGCCAACTGGATGAGACACCATTCACCACCACTCTCTGGGCTCGGCCATCCAGCCAATTCCTAACCCAGCACAGAGTGCTCCCATCTAAGCCACGGGCTGACAGCTTCTTTAGGAGTCTACTGTGGGGGACAGTGTCAAAGGCCTTGCTAAAGTCCAGGTATACCACATCCACAGCCTTCCTCTCATCCACCAGGCGAGTCACATGGTCATAAAAGGAGATCAGGTTGGTCAGGCAGGACCTACCCCTCCTAAACCCATGCTGGCTGGGCCTGATCCCTTGACCGTTCTGCAGGTGCCGCATGATTTCACCCAGGATTATCTGCTCCATGATTTTACCTGGGACCGAGGTCAGGCTGACAGGTCTGTAATTACCTGGATCATCCTTACGGCCCTTCTTGTGAATGGGCGTCACATTGGCCAACTTCCAGTCTTCCGGGACCTCTCCAGTGAGCCATATGGTTCTGTTAACCCCTGTTTCACATTTGTAAAGGAGGGAGTTGGACCATCATCAGGGATTGCATAAAATGCCTGTCAAGCCAATTGTGCTGCTAAATGGTGTAATGCTCTAGGGTATTGCAATTGTAAAGTTACATTAGAAAATGCCCTGGATCCCGTCAACATTTCTGGTGTTACACCATTTAACATATCTTGTGGATCCCTTTGCCTCGTGGCTTCCAATTCTGCAAGATGAGACCATTCTCTATCCCATATTATTTGCTGTGAAGGAGATAACAACAATTTAGCTAAATTTCGACAATCATATGGCGAATTAACATCTGCTGTAAAAATCCAATCTACTGCAGCCCTAGTGGCTTCAGATATTATTCCATTCTCCTGCACAGTCTTTTTAACTTGTTGTAAAATTTTCCAATCATGTTGCTCATAACTGTTCCCATGTTGATTAAACAATACAGGAAAAGCTAGGTTACCTGCCGGATGTCAATCTCCTTCTAATATGACATCTTGGATTACACCTGACCACCTACCAGACCTTTGCGGAATCATAGAACTGTCTGCATAGGGTGGTGGACACAACCCTTTACCTATACCACCTAAAGGTGGTGCTGAAGGCTTTGTAATACTTTCGGCCAGTTCCTGGACAGATCTTTCGGTCTTCACGTGTGATGCGAATGTCGACAATGATTGTTCCATTCTGTGATGTAGAGCATTCATAGCTTCCTCCATTGGTCTCTTGAGATCTTGTAATTCGCTACTTTGTGGAATTATTGTTTCATGCTGTGACTGTTCTTCATCTTCAGATGCGACTACGGCTACGAGACGGTGGAGCAGCTGTGGTTGTTGACACAGGGGCTGTTATTGCCTGCACAGCTGCAGTGGCCACTTTCGATTCTATTTTTAACTCTTGCAAGGCATTAGTCGCAGTTCTCCAAGTTGTATTACAAGCAGTAAATGGCTCTTTTCCTTTTTTAGTGATATTTAATTTCCAAAGTTCATCTCCAACCCTTCTCCACTCCTCCCAATCAAACAACATTGACGGACATTTCACATGCTTATGTTCTCTGCCCCATTGCATTAATTTTTCTAACGCCTTCTGGGTAACTGCTTGTCCTCGCTCAGCGAGTATACACAGTAGCAGTTTTTTCGCTGCAGCACACTCTGCTTCCATGCTTGCAGCCCTTTAACCGACAGGGGAAGGTAGCTAGTCTTCCTACCTTGGTCTGAGGTCACCGACTCTCAGCCTCTCCTGTCCGGCTCTCCTCTGCCATCGCTCTGTATCAAAGCATTAGACGGTTCCTTCCTCTTCCCTCGACCCTTTCGTTCCCCAGGAACCGCCGTCTCCGAGAAAGTTTTGTTCGTCGAGGCTGCCTGTCCCTTGTTCGGGCGCCAAATATCGGAGAGCCCCTCGAGTCACAGACATATCCTCACAGAGGTAGAGTCAGTGCTCCCTTTATTATGCTTCCACACGTTACTTTATACTCACAATCTGTGTTCACACGCTACAAGTGTACATATAATTGGCTACTACATGCTGTCCATTTGGTATATTCTCTATCTTAATTGGTTATAAGTTTCTGTCCATGCGCTGTTACCTGATGCCCTGCAGCCCCCCCACCCCCCCTTTTGCAGTTAAAACCTCCTGTTTCACATTCTCTTTCTTATCTATCAGCTAACATTCCATTTTCTCATAACATGCCAAGGTCACTGTATCTTTGTCGTTTGGCAAGTAGGCAGGGTTGTGCATACAGGCCTCAAGGATCACAGAATGCCCTGATTCTTCTAAAATATTTTCTACAGATATCAGTCTCCCGTTGCTCCCTGCAAAAGAGTAGACGAGGAAAGGCAGAGAGGTATTAACTGTGGGGAAAATGAAGGCAAGTACTCTGTTTGTGACCTGGACCCTGTTTAAGGCCAATTTAGTATTAAGCCATCATGCACACTGGCCATATGAGTGGATTTTGACACGGGTAGACGATACAGCAGTCATCCGGCAAACTACCGTGACAGGGTCCCCAACATTTAATGTGACCAATCGTGAATTATTAGGGACTATTTTAGGAAAGAAAGGAAAATATTATGACGGGACGGCCACCTAATGGTGCCCAGGTTCAAACCCAGAGAAAAGCTATTGTAATTATCCGGGGTATTTTTATTGTGGGTATTGGGGTTGTGAAACAATCTTCCAAACCCGATTGGGGAATAGCAAATCCAGACAAATATCTGACCATAAAATAGGGTCCCCCTGACTGCAAAGCCCCAACCTATGGTTATTCTGGAGAGGTTCTTAATTGTGGGACATGCAAACATTTGAATATAATGGTCTTATGCCCAGATAACCCAGGATGGTTCATAGGGAGGACGTGGGGAGTAATGTTGTGGTTACCAGGATCCGACCAAGGAGGATGGGTATCTATACAGAAATGTGAGAAAAAGGAATCCGTAAAGGTGGGACCAAATGTTGTCTTAAAGGAACAGGAAGATGAGGAATTACAACCAAGGGCCAAGAATTTGATATCCTCACCCTCTCCTCCAACTGAAGTAATGAAAACACAGGAAAATGAAGAACCACTCTGGGCGGTCATGCAAGCAGCATACCAAATATTAAACGATACTAACCCGAATGTCACTACTGCTTGTTGGTTATGTTATGATATAAAACCTCCCTTCTATGAGGGGATAGCAATGCCATCCCCCTTTAACACTTCTACAGAAAGTTCCCCTTCTGGATGCAATTGGAATGATTGAAAAACCGGGATAACGCTTCAACAAGTAAAAGGAAGCGGATGGTGCATAGGAAAGGTTATTGGCAAAAGGAAAGCCTTATGCACCAACCAATCAAAAAATTTTACATCAGATGTTAAATGGGTTATACCCAGCCTGGGCGCTTGGTGGGTCTGTTCTCTGACTGGGCTGGTACCGTGCTTGTCCACTGCTGTTCTCAAGGGAAATACCTCCGAATTTTGTATACAAGTCATTGTGGTGCACAGAATTCTCCTACATGGAGAAGAAACCATGTACATGCATTGGAGTAATTTAAAGCACAAACTCATTAAGAGAGAACCGATAACGTCAATCACCATAGCTACCCTACTTGGTTTAGGAGTCACTGGGACCGCCACTGGTGTGACCTACTTAGTCCAGCAACAGCAAGGCTTAACATCTTTAAGAGCTGCAGTAGACGAGGATCTAGCCCGAATCGAGAAATCTATTTCTTATCTGGAAAGATCACTAACTTCATTGTCGGAGGTAGTACTGCAAAACCAAAGAGGGTTAGATTTATTGTTCTTACAGCAAGGAGGTCTGTGTGCTGCCCTGGGCGAAGAATGTTGTTTCTATGCCGATCATACTGCAGTTGTCAGGGACTCGCTAGCGCAACTAAGAGAAGAGTTAGAGACAAGAAAACAAGAACGAGAGGCTCAGTCCTCTTGGTATGAATCCTGGTTTAATCAATCTCCCTGGCTAACCACTTTGATTTCTACTTTAGCAAGACCTGTCTTAATGTTAATATTAGCCTTAACCTTTGGACTCTGTATTATTAACAAATTCGTAATGTTTGTCAAAAACAGGTTGGAAAAAGTACAACTAATGGTGTTAAAACAAGCAGAATTAGAAATGAGGATCTTACCAAATGAGAATCCTGATTTGGAAGCAGCTCGGGATGTACTAAACAGGTTTAATCAGCAAATTACTGATGAAAAAGAAGGGGGGGAATTGTAATAAGCGGCTAGGAGTAATTTGTTGATCAAGCCAAATGAGTAAAGGGAACAGTGTAGCTGCCCCAAAGATGAGAACAACCTGCTTAGCAGAATGTGCTTAGCCACCATACTGTCAAAATGTATTGTCTTAAGCAAACATTAAACCGCAAATGTTATGTTACTATGGCGGTCTTTGTCTTTGTTTTGTACTAATCAAGCATACAAGGAAAATCTGTTTTAGCTGATTCTGCAACAAAGTTTTTGGGAACTGCCTGAAGCCGGCAGTAGTTTGCAAAAAGATACGATAAAGGAAGAAGGAGGCACCAGGCTGGAGTTTTATGGCCTTGCTGGTATCTGGTACGAAGCTCCCAAAGAGACTGGAGACACCATCTGTCTTTTAGCAAGAGACAACATAACCCGTCCTTTTAAGCACCGAGGCGCCAGGGATCCGGGCAGAAGGGGCCCAGAGACCCCCCCGAAGACCTTCCCCAGCGATAGTACTGGGGATAAAAAGGACTGTTTGACTCATCTAAATTTGCGAGCCTTGGTGGAGCTGTGACTCCCCGGCCGCCCAGCGCTGTTTTTGCTTTCCTACCCAAATAAATACTTAGTAAACTCGATTGAGACTCTATTTGTCTTAATTCAACTATAACAGAGAAGATACTAAGTTTGCTGGTAGCTGGGAGGAAAGAAAGAGTTTTGTTCTTGGATGTGATTCAATGACAAGATTCAGTGCCAGAAAGAATCTCTATGAGTGAGGGCAATGAGCTGCATAGATAGACTCCTCAGCAGAAACCTGCCTAGAGATAAAGGATCCCATGCAATAACAATTTGGTGTTGAATGAGAACTTAGCATTAATCAGGCATATGTACTACTGCGGCAAATTTCGGAGTCTTTGTTGTATCAAAAGAAGGGAGAGTAAATGCCTCAGGACAAGCTGAATGAGGTGCAGTGTTCAACCTAAGTCCACACTCCTGATTCATTGGAAGACGTTGACTGGCAACAGTCATAAGGGAGTTTTTGGCTGAAATGGTTTCTACTTCTGTGGGTGATGCTACACAGCAATGTCAGCAACACTAAGTGCTTGAAAAAGAATTGAACCCAAAAAACTCAATAGGGCAAAATACGAATCATAGAATCGTAGAATGGTTTGGGTTGGAAGGGACCTTAAAGCCCATTCAGTTCCAAACCCACATGCCGTGGGCAGGGACACCTCCCACTAGACCAGGCTGCTCAAGGCCCCATTCAACCTGGCCTTAAACACCTCCAGGGAGGGGGCATCTACAACTTCCCTGGGCAACCTGTGCCAGTGTCTCACCACTCTCATTGTGTAGAATTTCTTCCTAATGTCTAATCTAAATCTTCCCTCAGCCTGGTGACAGTTTGAGAAGGAGACTGAGTGGTGGAATTGTACTCTGCAATCCCTGAGAGAGATGCAAGAACCAACCAAGGCACAGGAGACAAAGGATTCCCCACCTTCTTGCCATCAGGTAGATGAAGGAGACCCAGGAGATGGGGAGGATGGAAAGACGTTCCTGCTCAGGGTAGCAGGCTGTAAGAGTCGATCCGAAGAACAGTATTTGTCTCAACATTGCCATCAGAGACTTGGAGAGATACCAAGAACTTTACACTCTTATGGAAAGAACAGCATGGTACAGGTAGTACTGTGCTGATACCTGGGGCTGCTGTATAGTTGCTGTCCAGAAGATGGATTTCACCTGCTACGTCAGCCAAACTTGCCCCATCTCCTCCCTGTTACTAAGGCCAACGAAGAGGAGCATGCAAAGAGGTTCGCAGAGGGTCTTGAGGGCACCCAGTGGACACAAGAAGAAGATGATGTGAGGAAGTAAAAGACCCCTGAACACGAGATGGCGCAGGTGCAGACAAGTTTTGGCAAGTGAAGCAGGAACTTTTTGGGCCCTGCGCAGTTAAGTCTGGATTGCGAAACGAAGGCGGAGATTGGCCACAGTCCATGGGGGAGAGGAGGTGTGAGGTGTTGTTGCTTAGCATAAAAGATGATTCCTAACTGAACCTCAGTGAGATCTCCCCACCAAAGGATCACAGATCACGACGGAGGACCGGCAGGACGCTGTTTGGGACCTGGGACCATAGGGACGCCTTTGGACCCGTGGTGGTAGCTATAATCCTCTTTCCTCCCTTTTACTTCACTTTTTCTTTCCCTTTTCTCCACTGTCTGTCGCATGCCTCTTTATGGGAAAAATAATAAAGTTACACTGTTTGATTGAATTATAACCCCTTGGCATTTTTGAGCTTTGAGATCACGGTAAACGAATCATCACGAGTCCACCGAATGGACCGTGACACAGGCAAATCCTCTCTCAGCCTGCCTCACCTTCCCAGGTGCCTCTGCACAACAGGTATGAGGCCCTGGAATTGCATGGGAAAACAACTGACGAAGCAGGTGTAGGTCCTTCTGGGATGGAGGGGTTGTCTAGGCAACCTACCCCCCACATCACCACCACTCATGTAAAGACAAAAAGAGGAGTAGTTGTCATAGGTGACTCCCTTCTGAGGGAGTCGACCTGACTCAGCCCACAGGGAAGTCTGCCTCCTCCCTGGGGCCAGGGTAAGACATATAACCAGAAAACTCCCTAGTTTGGTAAAGCCCTCAGACTATTACTCACTAGTGGCTTTTCATGTCAGCAGGGAAGAGAAGTCCAAAAGCAATCAAAAAGGATTTTCGAGCCTTGGGATGGTTGGTTAAAGGGTCAGGTGCGCAGGTGGGGAAGAATATTGAATGGAGCAGGCAGATCCAACTGGTCAACACATGGCTCCAAGGCTGGTGCCACTGGCAGAACTTTGGTTTTTTCGACCATGGGACGGTCTATTCACCGTCAGGT
This sequence comes from Dromococcyx pavoninus, assembly GCA_033558185.1. NCBI lineage: Eukaryota > Metazoa > Chordata > Aves > Cuculiformes > Neomorphidae > Dromococcyx > Dromococcyx pavoninus. The sequence continues at coordinate 930,209 of JAUMJL010000487.1, forward strand.
CTACTGGCATCTGATGGCATGCACCTCTCATGGAAGGGGAAAGGGGGTTTTGCTCAAGAGCTAGCAGGGCTGATTGACAAGATTTGAAGTGGGAGGGGGGCAATAGCAGGCTAGTCTGGTACGAGCAATAGGAAGGCATGCCAAAGTCTGAGGAGCTGCATCCTTGTGAGGATCAGACTACTCCACAAAGAGATGGGCAAAATGAACCACACCTGAAGCGTTTCTATACGAATGCACACAGCATGAGGAATAAGCAGGAGGAGCTGGAAGCCTTGGCCCTGTCCTAAAGATATGATATTATTTGCGTTAGTGATACCTGGTGGGATGAGTCCTGCGACTGGTGTGTCATGATGGATGGTTACAGGCTCTTCTGGAGGGATAGACAGGGCAGGCAAGGGGGGGTAGGCATTGTATATAGCAGAAGGACTGGAATGCATGGAGCTGGCAGTTGGCGATGGCATAGTTGAGAGCCTCTGGGTAAGGATTAAGGGACAGATAATCAAAATGGATGTCGTCATGGCAGTCTGCTATAGGCCACCCAACCAGGACGACGCCACTGACGAGTTATTCTTTGAGGAACTAAGAGATGCCTCCGAGTCATCTGCCCTTGTTCTCATGGTACAAACAGGTCCAGACGATTCCTAAACTCTCTGGACGATAACTTCATGGCACAGGTGCTGAGGGAACCAACCAGGAAAGATGCCTTCATTGATTTGTTGCTTGTTAACAGAGAGGATCTCGTGGGTGAAGTGGCGACTGGAAGCTGCCTTGGTAACAGCGACCGCAAGGCAGTCAAGTTTAACATTCATGGTAACTGGAGGAGAACTGTCAGCAAGACCTCAACTCTGGATATGAGGAAAGCAGACCAGGTTGCTCAGGGATCTGCTTAGTAAGGTCTCCTGGGAAAAAGCTTTTGATGGTGCTGGGCTCCATTGGTGCTGGTCGCTTTTGAAGTACCACCTTCTAAGAGCACAGGACCAGGCAATTCCAAAATGTTGCAAGTCAAGCAGGTAAGGCAGAAGGCCAGCCTGGCTGAGCAGGGATATCCTACTCATACTGAGGCATAAAAGAATGGTGTATGGCCAATGGAAACAAGGAGAAGTGGCATGGGAGGACTACAGAAATGCTGTTCACCACTGTAGGGCAGAAATTCGTGCTGCCAAAGCTCAATTAGAATTGAAGCTGGTCAGCACAGTGAAGGTTAGTAAAAAGGGCTTTTTAAAATAGAGTAATAGCAAAAGGCAGGCCAGAAATAACATCGACCCATTACTTGATGAGCATGAACACCTCACAAACAGGGATATAGACAAAGCAGAGACCTTTAATGCATTTCTCGTCTCTGCCTTTAATACTGATGATGGGTTTGGGCACCCCCAGAGCCCCAGGTTAGAAGACCATGACTGTGCAAATGATAAATTCCCAATCCACTCTGAACTTGTGTGGGATTTGTTGCTCCAGCTGGATCCCTATAAGTCAACGGGGCCTGATGGGATTCATCCAAGGGTACTTAAAGAGATGGCTGATGTCATAGTGAAGCCTCTCTCAATGATTTTCCAATGCTCTTGGGAATCTGGAGAGGTACCAGTTGACTGGAAGCTGGCAAACACTGTCCCAATCTTCAAGAAGGGCAACAGGGATGACTCCAGTAACTACAGGTCTGTCAGTCTCAGTTCAGTGCCTGGTAAGATTATGGAGGAGATTATTCTGGGAGTTACTGAAAAACATCTAAAAGACAACACAGTCGGTGGTCCCAGCCAGCACGGGTTCACAAGGGCAAGGTCCTGCCTGACAACCTTAATTTCTTTCTATGACAAGGTTACCCACCTAGTTGACTTAGGGAAGACAGTGTATGTAATCTTTTTGGATTTCAGTAAAGGCTTCGATACAATCTCTCACAGCATCCTCCTGAACAAAATGTCCAGCATACAGCTGGATAAACACATAATGCAGTGAGTGAGCAATTGACTGATGGGCACATGGGTGGCTGTGTGTTTTGAAAAAAGCAATATCTGGACAGTAATATATCACACTATGTGTGAACTACAACCCCCACAATTAAGGTGGATCATACGGTCTAAGATTGCAAGGCAAACTAATAACAGCATCAAAAAGGCACAGACACTGTTTAACAGTTTATACAGTGAAAAGTCAAAAGAAAAACATTTGTCCCATGCTAAAGGGCCAGTGTGTAGGCTGCCACAACACAGCTTTTGGTAGGGAAATGTCTAATCTTTCTCCTGTAGACTCCTAAGGCAAAATTTCTAGTGAATTCTGTGGGATGGAGATGAAACTACAACTCACCAATGCTACTGAGGGCATATTAATGAAATGATGTGGTGGTGGTGTCCTTTATTTTATCAAAACTAAAGTAATTCTCTCACAGTTTTAGTAACTGAAAGGAAATAAATAGAAGGAGGAGGTAACACCATGTCACCACAAATGAGATATTCATTAATATTTATTGTAATTGCAAAAAGGAAAAAATCTTCCAACAAAAAAATAAACAAACAAAATCCTCTTGGTATACAGAAGTCACATACAAACAGAATATCCAATGGAATACATATGGTCTCTACTTCCATATAGAACTGAAACTCTGCACATGGATAGAACTTATACTTCGCATTCAGACAAGAGCTCCCATGGATATATGCACAAGATTCACAAAATTTGTCACCCAGTAGTATTTTAAACATTTTTTTAGTGACCATATTGCAGCAATAGTTGGGGGAGGAGGGAGAGATTGAGTCTCACTCCCTCACAAATATATCCTAAGCAAGTGCTTCCACTTTTCTTCAAGAACAATTCAGCAAATAAGTTAGTTTGAGGGAGCCAGAACAGCTACATATTTTCAAGGTAAACATTTATCTATATGTAATCACATGTTCATGAGGAATAATAAAAATACTAAGTAAAATTATCTGTCAGCCCTTGAACACTTAGCAGTAAAATGTTTAGGGAATACATCCTCAGTCCTGTAGCAATCTGTATATCTGTATTTAAGTGGTACCTCATATTATGACTTTTACTTTGTTTGCTGCTCAGCTACAAAGATATACAGAATTTCCTTTTTTATTAAGCAATCCCAAATTTATCTCCAAATAGATTTTCATTTCACCCTGGTCTTTACAATTTTGCAGAAGTTTTCATGGCAGAAGGTATAAAAACAGGAAGAATTTTAAGGGCTGCTCAGGCCATTGCAAGTACCTTCCAGAGCTAGTTAATGCAATCTGGCTACTTTGCTTTTGCAGAGAAACTATTTGATGACATAGGAAATGAAACCCATGCTACTGGTTTGCAGTAGGCCATAGAGTTTCATTCTTTGTCTGATCAGGTTAATTAAAAAAAAAACAAAAACACCAAAAAAAAAGCATTCTATGATTTGGTAATGGACTGAATTTTGTTTCCATTTACACTGCAGCTTTACTGCTAACCATGGAGTTTTTCAGCATTGAGGGACATGTAACAGTTGAGTGAAGAGTTTGGGTCAATATATTTAAGGATGTATCTTCCATCTTTAGGATCTAGAAAAGTTAAGAAACTTCATCGGCAGAAGTGCTACATAAAGCACCTGGAAATCTTAAGCCACACAGGCATCATCAACAGCTTATCACACATACATGACACTTCTCCCTTTCACACAAGTTTATATACATGAAGTCATTAAATATTGCACTTATTTGCCCATGATTCCTCAGTGTTGAGGTATTAAATATAGAAAACATCTATATTTCTATCTATATATCTATATAGATATATCTATATCGATATATCTATGTTTTTTGTAACATATTTTCATTTCAGACATTTCAGTTCCACAAACACTAGTATGTAGGTTATGCATTCTGACAGTCCAACTGAGCCACAATACATCTGACATTACTGACAAAATATTAATCAGGAGTTACAGCACAAACATTTTATTTAACTCTAATTATGGGTATAGTCAGAATTACTCTAGGAAATGTATTACCAGAAGTGGTAAGCAATCCCTATCTTTCATTTCTGCATGTTATACATGATCCTGCAGTTACTGGAAGATTAGGACTTACGGTCCCCCCCATCAAATATCACGTACCTTACTCTATAAATGACAAGCAATCTATGCCTACTATAATAAACATATGGTCTGCAAATGTAACCCAACTGATTTCTAGTGCTAATGAGAATTCATGGATAAATTCCACTGTGGCATTTAGGGAAGGCTGCACTGAACATGAACAAGTAGCAGTGGGAATTGAATGAGTGTCAAAGATGTACTTCTGTGTATACTATACGTGTATAGTTACAATCTCTACTTCAATGAACATCCATTGATAAACAAAGTAAAAGAAAAGCTTAAATTGCAAAGATGAACTACATTTACTCTTTCTTAATAAAGAAAACTGGTAGAAATCATTCAAATAATTGAACGGAGTTGCTGCTTTACATGAGACTTGACAAAATATGAACCTTGGAGAATGTGTACTGAAGAGACTATGTGCATGGATTAAATGGTGTAAACCAACACAACTCACTCCCCTGATGGCATAAGTGAATATCTGTTGCTTTACACCCCTGAGGCTTTGTCCATGAGGATTTACATGCTCATGGACTCACACCCTAAATCTGTCATCCTAAAGAGAAACTAGGCACATACAGTTTGTGTCTGTCTATGTGAAACGGGTCAAGGAGGAGTCTGTCTTAACAGTCACTCAACAGAATAGTAATTTAGTTGATGCCCTTAAAAATGCAAGTAATAAAACTTACCTCTCACAAACAAATATAGAAAAGAGTAGTTGGGGGAGAATATTTTGTGTGTGTGTTTCTTTTGGAATGTAAATCAGCATAATTCATGTGCTATTGAAGAAACAAAGGTATCATCATATGTAGAATTTGCAACATCTTTTATTTCCCTAAAAATGACAATTAAACTCAAAGCATTCTCAAAGTTAAGATCAAATTCCAGCAGATGTTGTGCATCCTGAAATAGCACTTCATTCCTAAAATAAAGAAGGTGCATGTGGTACAGCTGAATATACAGAGCTGAGCGAACTGGGAAGAAAATGTAATCTTTTAGACTGATACTCTGGAAAGGTCACATAGATGTAGTTCCTCAGGTAGTTTCTCTAAGCATTACATTAAGTATAAGAACAAAGGAACAAACAATTCCAGGTAACAGTCACATACACGGCCGTTCAGATAGAAAGTATTTTTTGACAGAAAAATCAGGCTAACTCATATGTCTTTCAAACACCAATCAAACAGATCTAAATAAGCCCAACAACAACAAAATCAATAATAAGTTAATTGCGCTATAAGGAGCAGAATGCTTGTGAGGATGAACTCTTGTCAAAATTAAAAAATGCTAGCTGTTTGGTGGGTTGGTGCCAGGAGGTACCACAGGAGCCAGTCACATCCTGTATTGTCACATGCTCCCAAGACATTCTCTGAGCACTAGTTTGATCACGCAGTAAGCAAGACACTGTCAGAGCATAAGGCTGGTACATTATCTATACACAGGATTAGCATGCTGCTAAAAGCTTTAGTCTAGATCATAACATGGAAAATGGGTTCAGCTGTCTATTGGATAGGTGTGAAGAACAAATCACTGATTGTTTAAATTTTGTCCCTTGATCAAGTTGGGATGGGATTTCCAAAGTGCTCAGTATTAGCCTAACTCTGCATTTAAGAAAATTGCAATTCTGTCACAAAAATCACTAGGTGTTGAACTATGAAACAGGTCAAGGCTTAATTTTAAATATAATGAAAATATCAGTCTTGCTAGTTCCCCCAGAATTCAAAATAAATTTTTAGAGTGTTTGAGGAAGGGATAGTAAGTTACTTCCCAAAAGCCTTTCTGTTTTTCGCGTTTCTCTACAATAGACAGTTTCCAGCTGAGAGAGTTACTGAGATCATGATGCTTCTGATTTAAATCTGACCAAACTTTATAGCAGAAAACTCAGTATTCCTGTGAAACACATGGCTCCAAAAGTCAAACCATGATGGAAAACTAATCCCTACTTTTCTAGCAGTAGGTAACCCTGCTTATTCAGAAAAGTTCTACTTGAACTTCCACATATAGGATAAATTAGGTTCAATGGGATATCAACAGGTCATCCAGTTCAACCTCCTGCTCAAAACAGAGTCAACGAAGAGGTCAAAGCAATTTGCTCAGGGCTTTATGCAGTCTGAACTTGCAAACCTCCAAGGATTTGATGTGAAAACTTTAAAAATTAATCTAATTCTGAACTCTAAGACAATGTCTGAGTGTCAATACAAAGATCCTAGGAGTTTTTAATCTACTAACTGGTTCTGTTGTTGCACTTCAGATGAGCCTTTTCCTGATAACACATGGATGGCAGTATAATGATCAATGTTACTCTGGCAGCTGCTTCCCCCATCCTCCTCATCCTGTACAGATGATCATACATGTTGGAGGCCTGAGTGATGAGTTGTCTCAGAAATCCAAAGGATAGATTATCCCTCTTTGATTTTGCTATTACTCTTCTGCCCAGTCTCTTGATGCAAAATGAAAAGCAATTAATTAATCTTATTTAAGTAAAGAACTATTTATCTATCACTCAATTTATTTAAAAAAAATATATGCTAATAACGTATTGTTACCACTGATTAGAGTCTACATGGTCATAAAGAGGCAGGGAGGGTCTGGAATTCATTACAATGAATTACAAGCAAGGTGCAACTGTAGCAAGGGGCATCTTTGGGTCTCTTTTTCCTTGTTATGCACAGGAGATGACCATTTGACCATTCTGCAGCAAGCATCCCAGAGCAAACCTGGGACAATATTTGCACTTGTAGCTGAGCTGCATGATCCAGGATATGCCTAAGCTCATGTAAGATGTGACCATGCCTTCCTCTATGCTTTCCTTGCCTGAGGATGGCTCAGACTAATAATACAACCTAAATCTTTTCTGAAGGACCGAGGCCTGCAGCTGAGATCTGTCTCAAGACTTCCCTGCTTCCTTTTCTACAGCAGGAATAAGTGCACATAATAAGCATAGGTTTTAAAATTACCCACCATCTCACACAAAGCTTCCTCCACTTCTTATCACTTCTTTTTCCAAAGCAGCTGGTATCTAGTGGGTGAAGAGGTATCAATGAAAGTCTCTCTGCACAGTTATCAACATGCTACCTTAGATGGGGGGAGAGAAAAGCAGCATCCCTGGAAAGAGACAAGGTTATGGTTAGAGAAGCTCATGCCTCTTCCACTTGGCTGCTCATTGGCCACAAATAGGACAGTGCTTTCCCTTCATGGAGGTAAACAAGCGAATGTTCATTCTTTATGTCTACTAGGAAAACAAGTGCTTAAGAAAGCTAGCTAACAGGACAAACGTTTAGAACGCCAGACTAAGGAAAGAACATTTATTCATTTTAAGTTATGCAACCAATGTAGTACACCAATGATATCTCCATTTTACATGTGTCTACATACCTTGTTTAGTAATTTTTACTGTGTCAAAGTTTATGTATGTAGATTATTTAACCAGTAAAAAAGCGTGACCATTTTCTCTTAGTGTGTTTCAGAAGCTTATAAAAATTAACTTCAAATAAGGCAATCTGCACAGAGGGATTTCTTTGCGGTTATGAGCAGCTTGCAGTACCTTATGTCACATTTTAAGAAATGTCAACCTTGTCCTACATCCTGTCTAATAGGAACAATAAAGCAGTTAACACTTTAGTTAAAAAAAGTGTCACTGTGACCTAAGTAAAGCAGTTATATAAAGTACTCTAGGGCACAGATGTAAGAAACTGCCATCAAGTACTAGAGGAGTACTTTTAAAAACCGTGAAATATGAATATTTTTAACACTTTATTAAAAAAAAATTGGATATTTTATTCTGCTATCTTCACAGCCTTTTGCTGATCTTATGAATGCATTCAGCCTAACTGCAGAAATGTTGACAATTTTTCATTACTCCTAAAGTTTTTAAGCATCTTGTGAATTTCTGATTGTCTTGTCAAAAACAGATATCCTCATCAAAGCAAAATTGAGGTCAAACTCCAGTTCACTGACACCGGCAGCACTTCTGTGAGAAGGCTGAGTGAAATGCAGGTGTTTGTAGCCAGTGTGGTAATGGTTGTCAGTGACTGAATGGGAGATGAAATTCCTGAATGCTTAAGTATGCAGGTTTGACAGCAACATGACAAGATAGTTTTCTATCGGAGAGCCCCTTGAGTCACAGATGTATCCTCACAGAGGTAGAGTCAGTGCTCCCTTTATTGTGCTTCTACACGTTACTTTATACTCACAATCTGTGTTCACACGCTACAAGTGTACATATAATTGGCTGCTACATGCTGTCCATTTGGTATATTCTCTGTCTTAATTGGTTATAAGTTTCTGTCCATGCGCTATTAACTGATACCCTGCAGCCCCCCCCCCCCTTTTGCAGTTAAAACCTCTTGTTTCACATTCTCTTTCTTATCTATCAGCTAACATTCCATTTTCTCATAACATGCCAAGGTCACTGTATCTTTGTCGTTTGGCAAGTAGGCAGGGTTGTGCATACAGGCCTCAAGGATCACAGAATGCCCTGATTCTTCTAAAATATTTTCTACAGTTTTCGGCTATGAACAACTGATCATAATGGATTTGGCTCTGCCAGGGATAATATCAGGACTGTGTGTTTAATATCTCATGCAGGTAGAAATGAAATGGGATGGCCAGGCACAAGGATTGTGGTGAATGGAGTTAAATCCAGCTGGTGGTCAGTCACAAGTGGTGTTCCCCAGGGCTCAGTGTTGGGACCAGTTCTGTTTAATATCTTTATCAATGACATGGACGAGGGAATTGAGTGCACCCTCAGTAAGTTTGTAGATGATACTAAGTTGGGTGAGAGTGTTGATCTGATTGAGGGTAGACAGGCTCTACAGAGGGACCTGAACAGGCTGGATAAATGGGTCGAGGCCAATTGCATGAGGTGCAACAAGGCCAAGTGTTGGGTCCTGCATTTGGACAACAGCAACCACATGCAGCGCTACAGGCTTAGAGAAGAGTGGCTGGAAAGTTGCCTGGAGCAGAAGGACCTGGGAGTATCGGTCAACAGCTGGCTGAATATGAGCCAGCAGCAGTGTGCCCAGGTGGACAAGAAGGCCAAAAGCATCCTGGCTTGAATAAGGAGTAGCGTGGACAGCAGGACTAGGGAAGTGATCCTTCCCTTGTACTCAGTGCTAGTAAGGCCGCACCTCAAATCCCATGTTCAATTTTGGGCCACTCACTACAAGAAAGACATTGAAGTTCTGGAGGGTGTCCAGAGGAGAGTAACAAAGCTGGTGAGAGGTCTAGAGCACAAGCCTTATGAGGAGTGGCTGAGGGAGCTTGGATTGTTTAGTCTGGAGAAAAGGAGACTGACAGGAGACCTTATCACTCTACAACTACCTGAAAGGAGAATGTAGCGAGGTGGGTGTCTATCTCTTCTCCCTGGTAAGCAGTGACAGGACAAGGGGACATGGCCTCAAGATGTGCCAGGGGAAATTTAGGTTGGATATTAGGAGGAATTTCTTCACTGAAAGGGTTGTCAAGTATTGGAACAGGCTGCCCAGGGAGGTGGTTGAGTCATCATCCCTGGAGGTGTTTAAAACATGAGTAGAGGTCGTACTTGGGGACATGGTCTAGTGGCGGACTTAGCAGAACTGGATCGATGATTGAACTCAATGGTCTTAAAGGTCTTTTCCAACCAAAGCCATTCTATGATTCTATGAAAAGAGCTAGTCAGCCCTCCAGTACTGGGGCAGGTACTTCTGAGATCTCTGTGATGATCCAGTTCCAGAAAGGTATTAGACATGCAGCTCCCATGGAAATGTAAATATACTAGCTATTCAAACAGGATGGAGTACCTAATATTTCTGAAAATCTGCACTGAACACCCATATCCAGTGGGAAACTCACAGGGAAGTTCAGTGGCTTTAGGTCCAGGAAGGATGGAGGTTTTTATTTTCTAACTTTTGCATTTTCTAAGCAACCATGATGTGTAACATAATGAGTGTAGCTTTGCCAAGGCAATACACACCAGGTAGTGTCCCTTATACAAACAATCTGGACAGAATGAGTGATTGGCTCACTAGAGCCAAATTGGATGGGGTTTTGAGCAACCTGGTCTAGTGGAAGGTGTCCCTGCCCATGGCAGAGGGGTTGGAACTAGATGATCCTTGAGGTCCCTTCCAACTCAAACCATTCTATGATTCTAGAGCAACATTTCAGAATTGATTTTCAGTCAGGAGAAAATATAAGTGACATCAGAAACCTTATTCTAAAACACCTTGGCCGCTACCCTAAGGATTCAGCTATATAATTTGAAACTCGTGAAGCAATTGTAGGCAAATGTGATCTGAGGACCATACACTAGCTGAGGTAAGTATAGTGTAAAACAGTAAAAAGGAAAAGTGAAACTAATAGCCATCCTGCATGCAAAAGTCAGATGCTAAAAAATGGATCGTCCTTGCAAACTAACATCTCCATCTCCATAAACATACTCAACCAACTGCTGATGTAAAATAAAATACTTTTCTCCCAAGTAAATTAATAAGACAGTATAAATAAAGGCATATAGACCATTCATAAATATTCTGTTGGCAACAGAATGCACTGGAGTTGCCTTTGTTGATAGATGCATTAACAGTCACAGTTAGGCTGCTGTAGAGGAGGGGTGTCCTTTAGTCATGTGTTCTGCTTGTTGACAGCAATTGTGGGATCCATCTCCAGACTTTCTGACATTTTGTCACAGATGATATCCACGAGTCGTTCAAATGCCTGCTTGACATTAATGTTGTCCTTGACACTTGTTTCAAAAAATTCAAATCCTAAGAAAATAAACAACACATTTATGTTTGATGCGTATTCCAATATCTCAAATAAATATACAGACTTCTTTTGGGCAAGGAAGAGTGAAGAGACACACAGAAAAGAAATATGTGAGAGCACACATATAAAAGAGTGATATTGCAAAAGGAGTTAAAATTGTAACACAGTCATAGTAATACATTAGTGTTATTTGCTTTATAACAAGCCAGATGAAATCAGGACTAGCCCAAATACATTCCCTTAAACAAATTCTCCTTTAAAACAGTTTTATCGGAAAATTGAGACCAGTTTCATAGTGATATTATTTTAGAAATGCCCTATGCATCCAGCCATTGTGAAGGATTAATCTACTCCTCCATCTCTAACTATTATGTTCCTCTGAGCCTTATTCAGCTGGAAACAGCCACTTCCATCGGGTCACTAACATGTTGTCAAAATAGACAACTGTCTTTGGAAATAACCATGAAAAAAAACAAGCAAGGCAAGGAAAGATTTCTGCAACTTGATATCTACTTAAGACAGAGGTAAATTTGTGAGAACAAAGGGGCCCTCAATCAACCAAACTTATAAACAAAACCACAAACATAGATATTTTTCTTACTTAATTTATATAGGATTTTTATCTATTCACAATGACTACTGTAAAGGCAAAATCAGAATTATCCTTAACCCAGAAGAGACATTGGAAGCCTTTATGGAGAAAAGCCAGCTTTCCTAAGCTTACTTCTTTGCCCCTATTTGTCCCACATCTTATCTCCCACATCTGACGACTCCTTCTGGGCCAGGTTTGTAACTTGCTAGTCAGTCTACAATCCAGCAGGTTTCTGCTAGTGCTGGCTCTTCTCATGTTCTTACTTCCTTTGCATTTCCTTTTCCTTTCCTAATTTTTTGGTTTTCTGAGCCTTTTCTGCCATGTTCCATCTTTTCCCATAGTTAGCACATTGCTCACCTGAGGGTTCATTGATAATTTAAAACTTTCTCCTACTTCTGTCTTTCCACTGCCTAAAGGTTAATTATTAAGACAATTTGCAAAACGTCTAATCCGCTGGTAATTTTAGAGAAGTGTCTTAAACTTTGTAGAACTACTTTGATTCTTTCTGATTAACTACTACTGCGTTCAATTATGAGGAAAATTTGAGTAATAAAATATCTGTCACTTGAAATTCTTTGCAGAAGGGAAGAAAAAAACACTAACACTTTTTTTGCCCTCCCTTTTTTTTTGTTATGTGTATTTTCTAGTGAATGGGCTAATCTTCTGTTTCCAAAGGCTACTTGAAATACAAATACAATATTTAAGAGCATAGGAGCTAAACACGGGCCAAAGTTAGTGTTCATAGGCAATTTAGATAATAAGAAATATAAACATTATACAACTTTTATTAATATCAGCAAGAAGTGTGAGGATAACCTTACAGGTATGAATGTACATCAGTGTAAAGGCTTTTCCTTTCCACATTTCTCTCAAAAGCAGGAAATTCATGCATAACAGAAGTCCATATACATAAATCATATACTGGCAGATAGTTTGAACCTATACATCATTATTTTAGTTTAGCTTGGCTTATAAGTCTTATAAGCCAGTGTAATCTCACTTGCTGGTGGCTTCAGTGCTCCTGCAGAGCTCCATGCAAGAGAAGACTTCAGATCTCTTGGGGAGTGCTTGGGGGAAGGAAGATCCTCTGCATTTCCAGTGCTCTGTGTTCCCAGCTGCAACTCTGTAGTATAGCAACACAATCAGATCCTTTCACAACTGTTAACATCTGCTCCACAGGAAGCAGGAGGAAAGTAACTATTCCAAAGAGGAACAAGCAGGACCTGAGGGCAGAAGGGTTGAGGGGATGCTTGAGAACTGGCACACCAAAGCCTTGGGGAAGATTACAGGAAGAAGAATGAATCTTAAGGACATTTCTGAGGAGATCAGTTTTTACAGATAAAAAGACAGAACAACTGGCACATGAGATGATCATGAAATAGCAGATATGACAGGGAGGTAAGAGAACTGGACAGAGAAAAGCAGAAAGTGAAAGGAAAAGAGTCACAAAGAAGAGTCAGGAAATACTTTAACATGGACAGAATCAAGAAAACAGGTCCACTACCTGCATAAAAACACCGCAAAAAAGTAAAAGGCACCGATTTTCCAAGTAAGAGGGACTTACAGTTCAAGTACAAATACATTTATTCAAATAAAATAAAAAATAGACAGTACAGCTGTGGCCAAATCCATGGAATTTCAGTTACAATTTTGATATAAGAAGGAAATTGTAGTGACATAGCTGGGTATCAGGTTATGCCTGTATACACATCTTAACAACATATTCATTAATTCCCTTGAAGATCCAGGACCTCCCCCGCTAGACCCTGCATAGATGACACAATGCACTGATTTGAGACAATGCACTGTGAGAAGGTGACCAAATTCTCAGTTGCCTCCACAGCAAAGTATTTGCCTTATTCTTTACAGGAACTGTACAAGTGGGAATTTTGGACAGTCCTGGACATTCCCCCAAGCAGCCCCTGCTGTGGCCCAGGCCAGCTGATAGGCACTATTTATAGGCTGAAATGTGCTGATTAACATCCTGAGTGGAGAACATGGCCATGCCAGTGGGCTCCCCCCAAGTAGTTCCTGCTGTAGAATGGATTCAACTGCACACAGGTAAGACACTTGTAGACAGTCTGTAGAAATTGTTCTTGTAGATGCAGAAATGGTCATGCAGAACAGTCTGTTGAATCCAGTTAAGACACTTAAGAGATGATGTGTGCACAGTTTAAAATAATTATTGCCAACAGATCATGGAGGGGACAAATAGATCCAGATGCATTACAAGAATTCAGAAGAACAGGAGTTCAGAGAGTCTCACCTGATGCAGCTGAATACACCATTTAACCAAAGGGTCCTGTTGCCATCCAGACAACAAATGACTATCCTGTCAAGGGTATTTAGTTCTCTGTGTGTTACCTTATGCAAAAGATCCCAATAAATTAGGGTGGTGGATCTATGCCTTTATGGTGGGTTGACTTTGGTTGGATGCCAAGTGCCCACCAAGTCACTCTATCAGTTCCCCTCCTCAGCTGAACAGGGGAGAGAAAATATAAAAAAAGGTTTGTGGGTCGAGATAAGGATAGGGAAATCACTCAGCAATTACCGTCACGGGCAAAACATTATTGACTCAAGGAAACTAATTTAATTTATTGCCAATCAAAAGTCAGTGTAGGGTAACGAGAAATAAAAATGAAATCTTAAAACACCTTCCCCTTATCCCTCACTCCCAATTTTCTCTACCTCCTCCCCACAGGAGTGCAGGGGTACAAGGAATGGGGGCTGTAGTCAGTTCATCACACATTGCCTTTGCCGCTTCTTCCTCCTCACGCTCTTTCTCTACTCCAGCGTGGGTCCCCTACAGTGTCACAAGTCCAGCCTGGAGACTGCTCCAGTGTAGGCTTCCCATGGGGTCATAGCCTCCTTAGGGCACATCCATCTGCTCCACTATGGACCTTCATGGGCTGCAGGGGAATAACCTGCTTCACCATTGTCTTCACTACAGGTTGCAGGGGCATCTCTGCTCTGGTGCCTGGAGCATCTCCTCTCTCTGTTTCTTCACTGACCTTGGGGTCTACAGGGTTGTTTCTCTCACATATTCTCACTCCTCTCTCCCAACTTCTGTTGCGCAGCAGTTTCTTCCTCTTCTTCAATATGCTATCACAGGGGTGCTACCACCATCGCTGATTGGTTCAGCCTTGGTCAGCAGTGGGTTCATTAGACACAGGGGAAGCTTCTGGCATCTGTGGTATAACAGACTTCCCAGGCCTTGTGGATGGCAAACACCAAACTCACTGTGAGTTTTCAAAAGGAAGTGATTCTACTTGAACAATGAACAACTTTATCTTGTAAGACAGATAGATTGAGTGGTTGTCTAATGCTCAAATCAGCTAAGTGACACCTGGGGTGAGACAGAGGCCTCACAGCCTGATGTTGCTTCAGTTAAGAACAGAAACATCCCCAAAAGCATGTACTGAGCTCCCCACCCAGAAGGCATGGCGAACCAATCAAGTCTCACTTCTGATGATACAGGCCTTATCAAGAACCAATCAACACCTAATAATTGACCTAGCCCTATCTCACCAAGAGACGCCAAAGAGTTTTCAAAAAGCATAAAATTGGCACCTGAAATCCCTTTTTTCATAAGGAGGAGTCACATGACCACCCTACCTGATGGACAGGTCGACAGGCCTGGACCTATCTTCCTCCCAAAGGAAGGGATGCCTTTTTGGTAAGAATTGCATACCTCTGACTTTGTCGGATATTCCCTTGGGAAATTAACTGCTAACTCAACTTTCAATTGCTACTTCTTTTATATATATATATATATGATCATTGTTAACCATTTGTAATTATCTAGCGCAAATGTAACAAGTGAATTTATTAACGGCAATCCTGAATATGTTTTATCTGTCGCATTAAATAAAATACCTACTTTTTAACTGCTTTGGTGACAGTTGATTTGGCTTATTGGCATCAAGTATTAACCCTGTGGGTGACAGTCTCTGAGGAGACTCTCACAGGTGACACTAATTCTAACTGGTGGCTAACACATATACATACATCTACATAATCCTTTAGTCATAAACCATTGACCAAGTTTGGGACTAGGGATGTATCCAGACACACCTAAGTTCCTCTCAGAAAGCAAGGGGGTCTGTCACGAACCTTGTGACTTGAGGGGAGGGCATCCCTCAGCCACCTGTCTCTGAGGCTGTGCCGTACCTATTCATGCGACAGTAATTTGGCACAGGAAGCAGGATTTGCCATGGATAAACTGCTGTGAAAATATAAGTGTACACCATCTCAAGCAGGAATTGAATGGGTTCAAAAATTTTGGAAAAAATGAGCATAAAGTGGCAGAGTGGATAGAACAATATGTAAGTAAGCAAAGACTTAAAAAAAGGCAAAGGCAAAGGAATAGCTGGTGCTGTATTGGGGGCTTGCTTATCTTGTGTGCAGAAGGAAACTAACCTCACTAACACACAAACCCCCCTTCCCCTGAATTAATTGCTGATGTAGAATGGGCTTCTTTGATGTCAGAGTATGAAGTGTTGAAAAAAATCTTTAACCTTTGAAGGAAAAACCAACAGAAATTGGGGACACAGTTAGATAACCTCATGACCAAAACCCAGAACGTAAAAAGGAGAAAAGAGAACTTAGAATGCTTTTGGCTTTGGCTGAAAAACACAAAAAGGAATTGCAAGAAAAAATAAGTCTCCTAGTAAACCAAATACCATCCTCGGTTTCAGCTAAACAAGTTCACAAATTATTATACTGTGCAGATCCTGAGAAATCGGGTGGAGACACCTGGTATGATCATGATAATGATGATGAGGAGGAAAACTCTGATATTACCTCCAAACCAGAACCCATACCTGTTAGACCACTGATAAAAAACAAAATAACAACTGATAAAAATAATGATGTTCATACTATTATAAGAACCATCTCATGGTCTCCTGCTGAATTGGCAAAGTTGCAGGAAAAGTATTCCAGGCATCTGGAGGAATTAGAGGCAAAATAAGTATGATGAGTCTCCCTCACTGGAGGAGACTTAAGCGAGGAAGAAGCAGGAGGCTATTGGTGTCTTGTCATACTCTTAACTACTACTCCGGAAACCATAATTACTCATTAGCTATGTGAGCTGCCTATTGAGCTGGTGGTATATAACCCATAAGACAGAGGAGAATGCCTTGTTATAAGAACTTCAGAGTTGTCTGATTTGGCTGTGTCTGTACAAAAGCCAGCTTGCATACAAGCAATATATGAATAGTATGTGTCACGAAGGCCCCCAATGCTGGCCTCTATTGATCCAACAAGGTTAAATCCTTTTATCTGTGGCCTCCCAGATAGTCTAAAGACATATGTAGCCAACACCCAAGATAAAATTTGCACAGCTTGCAAGGCAAATGCGAGCCCTTATCGTGCCACTCGAGCAAGGTGACCAGGTGGTGGAATCCAACCTAGTCCTACCTGAAGCGAGTATCCTCTGCCATCTGCTGTGACTTCAGGCATTGACGGGTTGGCAGTAGACTTAGAGGAGAGAGGTATTATCACTCATGCACACCGTCCCTACAATTCTCCTGTCTGATCAGTAAAAAAGCCTAAAGGACAGTGGCAGCTTACAATTGATTGTCAGCAACTGAATGCCAACACTGCACCTTTAATTGCCACAGAGTCGAGTATCTCAGAACTGGTAACTCAAATTCAGGGAGCATCTCACGCATGGATGGCAACCCTGGATATAAACAACGTGTTTTTTATGATTCTACTCCAGGAATGTGACAAAGCTCAATTTACTTTTACTTGGAAAATGTTGTAATACATATTTAATAGATTGCCCCAAGTATATAACCATTTTCCTACTATTGCTCATAATCCTCTAGCAAAGATCTTGGCAAAAATCCCCATCTCACCGGGAGTCACAATATATCAATATATTGATTACATACTTATAAGGGGAGAAAATTCAGAAGAAGTCAAGCGTGCCATGAAAAGTGTACAGGAAAATTAAATGACCCCACAGCTGGACATTCCTTCATCTAAGTGTCAAGGACCTGCACATGTAGTCAAATTCTTAGAGGTCTAATGGATAAAAGAGAGTGCATCCATTCCCCCTGTCATCCTGGAAAAAATAGAGAGGGGGCAGAATCCATCCAACGTAAAAGAGTTAAAACAAATCCTGGAAACCTTATGTTATTGTCACTAACATATGCCTGGCTTTTCTATTCTTGCTCACCCCTTGTATAATTTACTCATAAAAGGGAAATCATTGGAATAGGCAGAACAGTACAAAATCACACTAGAATTATTAATATGGGAATTGAAGCTATTTCAACAGTTAGGACCCATACACCTAACCAACCCTATCCATGTGGAATGGAGATTCAGTGAACATAGTTCTCATTGTAATATATGGCAAAAGGGGTCAGAGGGACCTGAAAGATCACTGGAGTTTAGCTTCCACTATTTCAATGACACTGAAATGAGATATTTAGACCTTGAAAAGAGTTTGCTGTCCCTAGTATGAGTGGTGAAATGAGTGGAACAAATAAGAAAGGAACAGAATGTGATCATTTGGGCCTTTTCCATCTTTTAGATATAGTTCACAAAGTCACAGTGCCACCTGCAGGCATTGCTCTGAAGCCTATAGTCCATAAGTGATATGCTTATCTAGAAGCTATCAATGATATTGTACCTATTACAGAAGTTAACATCAAGGTATCTAAGTTACAAAAATATGTAGATAGTACTCTGTTGTTCCAAATCTGTCGAGTAGGTCATCCCCAAAAAAAGAAGCCTCTCCTCTAGAAGAAGGTGGTGATCTCCAAGGAGTGTGGTTCACTGATGCATCATCTTATAGACAGAATAATGAATGGACTTATAAAGCTGTAGCCCTGGAAGTGTCCACGGGTAAGAGAGTGAATGAAACAGGTTGAGCATGTGCACAGGTGGGGGAATTAAGAGTTGTACTGTTAGCTGCACAGCACGGTGCTAATTATGCTGATTCGTAAAGGGGCTACAGAGTGGATAGACCACTGGGTGGTTAATGAATGGCAAGTAAATAAAATCCCAGTCTGGCAGACTTACAGCTGGAAACAGTTATTAGAAATAGGGAAACAGAGAAAACTATATGTGGGGTGGGTAAAAGTATATGACCAGTTGGATTCCATTGCTGCTTATTTTAATTAACAAATTGGCAGCCTTACAGGACTACAACAGATTTAAGTCATAAATGAGAACAATGAATGGGAACGGTTACTTGAATGGTTGCATGTAAAACAAGGTGACACTGGACAAGCTGATTTGTACCGAGAAGGTATAGCCCAAGAATATCCTTTATCAGTAAAGATGTGTGAACAAATAGTAACTGCTTGTTCACAATGTTGCTTGCAACTAAACCGAGACCATCCAAGTAGAGCACCTGCTCTGCAATTTTCAGGATAAGAAAACACTATGGCACACTTTGCAAATTGATTATGTAGGTCCACTGCGACCCTCAGGAGGAAAGAAATATATATTAGTAGGAGTAGAAGTCATTTCTGGAATTACAGTAGCTACAGCTATTGCAGCTGCCACCGGGGAAAACACAGTACATAGCCTGAAGGAATAGTTTAGTGTACTCTCCCTTCCTGAAGAAGTTTGAAGCGATAACAGGTCACGTTTTTCAGCTAAATTAGTACAAGAATGGGAAAAGTAGGAAGGTATTCAGTGGGTATTTCACACCCTATATTATATCTAAGCCAATGGGTTCATGGAATGAACTAATGGGTTGGTTAAACGCTTTGCAAAGACCCATGAATCTGGATGGCACTTATGACTATGCAATGCTATTTACCAGTTAAATAATAGATGGAGTGGAGATGGTTGCCCATGAATGTGAGCCTTCTCTCCCTCCTTTAGAACTTTCGTCCCAAAAATGGACAGCAAAACTGGAAAACATCCTACTGGCTTCTATGTGGGGCCATTCCAAATTGGAACAGTAGCTATGGTATTAGCAACTCCAAAAATATCTGTGCTTGGGAAGCCAAAGATAGCTCTGGAAAGCTCCACCGAATCAGCACTCAATGGATACTACCTTCTTTCTAATCCAATAATTGCTGGTTAAATAGAACCAAGTAAAACTTTCTTGGTCTTATCTACAAATAAACTGGAAAAATGTCAAGAAAACTGAACCAAGATTATAAACTCTGTCATAAGAAGTGATGATAACCCACCTGTCAGAGCTGTGCCTGTTTACGCAGATGTGGATGACACCAGGCCGAGCAGATTACTGCAAAGATATCACAAAGCCTGAGAGGCAAGTGGGTAGGTAAGGCAGAAGAGAGCTGAAACTGAAAAAATCCAAAATATCCATGTACTGCCTGAAGATACGAACACTGTGTGTGGAAGATGCATCAAGATATTCTCATTTAAATCCCTTTTTTTGTGTTTAATTCAGATTTCACTTTTACTTTCCTTATACTATGTCTCTTTCCCTTATCTGCCTTCTTCCCTCTAGTAGTGACTCAAAGAAAACTGGCAAGCTCTCAGCAGCCCCGACAGAGCACTACAGCAACAAGGGCCAGTCAGGACACTGGCATGGTGTTGTTGCTCACCTGCTGATATATAGTGCACACAGGGCAGTTTAGATAACCACCCTGAATCACAGAAGCAGCCTGAATTACTGACTTTGTTCCCTCTCTGCGTCACACTTCTACTGATTTTGAAGAAGCTCCTTCATCAATACTCATTAACACTTGTTTATGCTTGCTTTCAAAAAATAAGGAGGAAAAAAAAAACAGAAAAGAGAACCATATGCAACA
Organism: Dromococcyx pavoninus; assembly: GCA_033558185.1. NCBI lineage: Eukaryota > Metazoa > Chordata > Aves > Cuculiformes > Neomorphidae > Dromococcyx > Dromococcyx pavoninus. The sequence continues at coordinate 950,358 of JAUMJL010000487.1, forward strand.
GGAAGAACATTCTGCATCCTCTCATTTTCCTGAGGAAATGTGACATCAAGAGGATACACTAGCTAACACATTTTAAGTACAATTCCACAACCAATACAGACAAGAGCTATGTTATTGTTGCACCAGCTGATTGGGAAGACCTGGTTTCAGAGTGTTTGTCCACAACCAAGACAATTTTATTTACCACCCCAATCTTATGGTTAACAGATGTCCTCAAGGGTGCATTCCAGCAATGGCTATCCTTCCTTGAAGACAAAGCTTGAACTGTGATCCTTAGTGCTAGTCTTGCCAGTGTCCTGTTCAATCCAGTATTTTGAGGAGTAGTAAGAGACTGCAATGTCAGAGCAAGAAGTGTCTGCAGGAACACAATGATGAACAAAAGGCAAAGTCTAGGAAGCCATGGGAATGAATCATTTAACAATGTCATAGTGTATAAAGGAGAGGAGCTAATGATGCCTTATTTTCTTGGATTTACATCCAGTGGTCGGTTCTGAGGGTGTGCTGACAGGCACTCATCTTCTTGCCTGCTGTGAATATTATCTAATAGGGTTTGCATTTACATTGCAACCTGTCAGTCAAGGCAACTGCAAGACTTTTCTCCTCTACTCAGTTGTCCACTTCCTCAGAACTGTTAATATCTTTGAGATCTCTACCCCTCTCTCAAAGAGACAGGCACATATGGCCTGATTGCAAAGGTCATCTCTCCTAAGAAACTGGGCTGAAAGTAGCTGGTGACAATTGTTGTTTTTCAAAGCTGCACTAGTTTTGACTGGGATAGAGTTAAATTTCTTCATAGTTTGTATGGGACTATGTTTTGGATATGTGCTGAAAACAGCATTGATAATACAGGTATGTTTTAATTATTGCTGAGCAGTGCTTACACAGAGTCAAGGCCTTTTCTGCTTATCACCCCACCCTGCCAGAAAGCAGGCTAGGGGTGCACAAGAAGCTGGGAGGGGACACAGCTGGGACAGCTGATCCCAGCTGACAGAAGGAATATTCCCTATATGGTCAGCATATAAAGCTGGAGGAAAAAGGAAGGGAGGGATGTTTGGAGTTATGGTGTTTGTCTTCCCATGTAACTGTTACACTCTGCTTTCCTGGAAATGGCCAAACACCTGCTTGCTGATGGGCAGTAGTGACTTATTCCTTATTTTGCTTTCCCTATTAAACTGTCTTTATCTCAACCCTCGAGTTTTCTCACTTTTACCTTTCCAAATCTATCCCTCATCCCATTGTGGGGGTAGTAAGTGAGCAGCTGTGTCATGCTTAGCTGCCTTCCACTATGCTAACCACTATGAAAGTATATCTTGCAACTGCAGCTATCTGGTTACACTGTGCTGTGCTTTATAGACCAGATCAATGGGACCCGTACTGTTCAAACAAGCCCAAGTACTAGACTGCATTAAGAAAAGTATTAAAACAAGAGTAAGACTCAAAATAGGACTTATTATTATCTCAGCAAAGAGCACTGTTTTATCTCTATTCTGCATAGAGCTAATGTAAACAATATAAAGCATTGTAAACACCCTTTAGGGTGTCCAGATTAAAAAAAAAAAAAAAAGAAACTAAAGGAGGACTCTCAGCTTTGGCAGAACAGACAGACATGAGGGGCAAGCGCCTTCTTTTTGCAGTCTTTCAGAACAGAAGATTTCCATATAAATTCCAGTTGTACTGATTTTGTTTGTGGCTTCCAGATCAGATATCTTTTGAAAGAGTGCATTTGGGGAATAAATTAGATGCCTGTAAAAAAAAATGTTTGTTTATTTGTTTACAAGACACATTTTGTGAGCAAAACCAATCCCTTGCTTCACATTTTCATTGAGTAAGTTTCCTGTAACGCAACTCCAAGTGTGGGAAAGCAATGGCAGGTTGACATTATCCCCCTGTAAAAAACATCCTGGGAACAGGAGCCTTTTATTGGTCTGCCAGTACCCTGTGTGTATGTTGTAACTAAACAGAAGACACTGGTGGTGTCAGTCTGTCTGCTTCCTCCGACACTAACCTTTGCTCTTTAAAAAGAGCTAAGAAACAGTGAAGGGCAGAACTATGAACAGGCACGTTCCTGCACAACCCATTTATTTTCATTTTTTAATGCAAAGTTAGACACGGCCATATGTCTATACTCTCGAAGTTGCTAGTGACCATGCCTTCTGCACCACGGCCTCCAGTCAGCCATGGAGGCAAAACAGAACTTGCTGTTCTAGAAGGCTGTGTGCTGAGGTGCCAAGTCCTACTTGATTCCCAATTTAGATGCCAGAATTACAGCCCTAAAAATGCCTCTTCGGTTGCTGTCTAAACTCACAGATGCCTAATATCCCCAGTGTGTTCACAGATGTCTCATGTACAGAGATGCCTAATGACCTCAGAATTCATACCTGAAGGCATATGAAAGTTCAACCCAGTCCTGATGCTGCAGAGCTGCTGTCATGTGCCCCAGCCCTGGCGGGATCCAGAAACAAGTAATGTTCCTGCTTCATCTCAGGAGCATACTTGTTTTTTCAGGCTTGGTCAGATCACACAGAAGTGCTAGGTTCCAAATTACACCCTGTATAAGCATATGACACTGACAAACACTCTGCTTTCAGGCTTGCTGGGGTGCTAAATGGGTTTAATTTGAAGAAATCTAATCACCCCTGAATCAGGTATCTGGCATCTCCCCAGCACAAACTTTATGTGCATACATGCCTGAGCCAAGAACAAAATGAAAACAAAATAGGCAAGGCAGGCTGATTTTGGTTTGAAAAGAGAAATTTGCTTCTCATTTTTGGTAGAATATATTTTCAAAGCACTGGGAATCAAGAGAAGGAAAGAAACAAAAAGCTGAAAATAAAGACTTTAGGGAAGAAATGGCACAAAAGAGATGAGAAGAGAATGGAGAGAGGGAAAAAAGACCCAAAATATACAAAATAAGGTATGTGTTAAAATCTGAGTGATAAAATTACTATCTCTGTGAGCGTTAATCTGCAGAGGCACACTGAAGCTCTGGGGCATGTAGCATTCACAGCCCTTTGCAGGTGTCCTGAATTCAGTGTGAGGGCTGGCTTCTGCCTGCCCTTGCAGAACGGAATGTGAGAGCTCACCCTGAAAGGGCCCATTTTGTTTTGGTTTCTGACATTGGTTGGTAGCCTCTGGGAGGAAACAATGTGCCAGGATACATTTGCAAATCAGGTGAGTGCACTGTGAGGCATGCTCAGAAGTTCTGGGTGCTGCCAGCCACAGTGGACTCTGGGTGGCAGAGAGTAAGCATAGAAAATCTGATAGGAAGGGCACTGCCCTGAAAACTGCTTGACAGATCATAGAGTCAGAGGTGGATTTTAGTGGGAAGTCACACTAGATGATCACCAGAGGTACCTTCCAACCAATGTTTCTATAATACAACACTTCTTGAGAAAAAAGTGTTTCACAATGTGTTCTTTGTACAGCACTCGCATGTGTTGTGCTTGCTTGAAATTGCAGGTGTAACCAACATTGTAGACCATGGCATTCGAAGGGCCCACAGTCTTAAAATGTCTTTCTGGACACAAAATCTTATATAATTATTTCTAAAAGCTTTTCCTGACATCGTCTCTCACAATCTCTCAGCAGATTTAAGAAATTATTGCAGCTGTACATAAAACCTATAACCACTTCTGTGTGCAGTCTGGATACAGTAATTGACATACTGGATCAGATCCACAATTTGTCCAATACAATGATCTGCCCTTGAGATAGCCACAAGACGTATGTCTGAGAAGCGAAAACCCCAGAGAAGATAAAGATGGGAATAGAAGATAATCTGCTTCCATAAAGACTGAATTCTAAATCCCAGCAGTTAAGAGTTTTCTTTAAAGCCTGAAACGTGAGTTTTGATATCTATCTATCTCATTACCCTGGGGTTTTTTTTGCAAGCATTGGTTATTACTCCTGAGGATTCTTGACTGTACAACATGCAAAGTTCTTTCTCATCCAGTTAAATTCATGACCTTGGAGATTTCTTGTCAACTAACTATATTAATCTTTCTATAGGAAAATAGTTTGAAGAACAGAAATTCAGATTAGTTATGTGACTTTAAAAAAAAATCTTTAAACTCTACATTGCAAATTTACAGAGTACCAGGCATTTTAGTGCCTGGACTAAATTTGGAGTAAAAGCATACATTTACAATTTTTGAATCTCTTTCTCCATTGTATACACTTTCCCAGCTCTTATTAAAATGAATAAATATTAAAAAAGCTCAGAGGGAGAAGAATGGATTATAGAAATATATATATTGTGACAGGTATTTATGCAAAGAAAAAACAGGTGCAATGGCAAACTTTTTTTTGGTTGCAAACTATTTAAAAAACTCATTTCTTCACAAATGCTGGCAATTTTTCTGGACATAACTTGTTAAATATTTTCTGTCACCTTTCAAGGACTAATTTACAGTTATTTTTAATGGATACTTTTGAGATGTGCTTTTACACATATGTAATACTTATTTAAACAGATTTAATAGGAAGATATGTTATTCTGATGAAATTATTTACCAGGACAAGCAATTGTACAACTAGAAAAAATATTTTTAAAATAATTAAGTCAGTAAGCTATGAAAATACATAAATTAAAAACAATCATGTGATTAGATTCAGCACACGTGATATACTGTGAAATATCACCATCTCTTTCTGTTTCCCATGCAGTCATTCTTATAATACCCTTTCCCCTAAACACCTGTATAAGAATATTGACAAGGAGATCTCAGTTACACACATGTTCACTAGAAGCCAGACTGAGCCTTTACGACAGTCAGTTTTAGTAATAATAATAACCCAGTACAGCCTCAAAAATATTTTGTGATATGAAAGGATATCACTGCTGGGCAGAAACAGAAAGAACATAGATGTTCACAGCTTCGTAATTTTCTGTGTGAACATTTGCCTCCTAGAAGAAGATTTATGAAACGAGGTTCATCTTATATACACCTGTGTAAATGTGCATTAGGTGAACTGATAGCAGTGGGAGTTGAATATGGGCATCTTTTTATCTTGGATTTTTGGTATTGGAAATCACAACCCAGATGTTCTCAACTTGCATCAAGGTCTAGTTCACATTTTGAGTAAACTGTTTCTTCAATCTCTCCTCTTTTTCTCCTAGGTTTTTTTTTTTGTTGATTTGTTGTGGGTTTTTTCCCTGTCTAGGATGTATCTGCCTATGGCTATAACTACTTTAACATATTGTGTATATATACATACACATGCCTAATCTTGCTGCTTATCGCAAAGGCCACAGTGCACTTCCTGTCTAAGGAGCAGCATAAGGAATGTTGTATCAGATATGTCTTTAATCTAAGCCAATCTCTGAGCTAGCACTGGTCTTGTGGACACTTTTAGATGACAGACATATCACAGCTCTGCATAAGGTTATCCCTGAACACATGACTATTCTAATGGCATTATAGTTTTAGCGATAGCAACAAGGACAGTTCAGACCTCAGCCTACAGAAACAAATAGGAGGTGGTGGATGACTATTTATTTACGAGTGTATCGTGAACATTTCATTACAAGTACTGTATCAATTAATGACATTACTTTGTGCATTCTCATAAGCAACCATAAAGCTTTTGTAATTTCTTTTCTTACCAAATTGCTCTGCTAAATGTTTACCTTTCTCAGTGAAGATTACCCGTTGATCCTCCATGTCACATTTGTTACCAACCAAAATAACCTGGGCATTCTCCCAAGAGATCTGAGTTGACCTTAAAAGAGAGACAGAGAGAGGAAGTCAAAATAAAGAAAATTCCCCTTAAATCAATTTTAAACAGAATTGTAACAAGGCAAAAAAGAAAATACTGATTTTGATATCTAGGGTAACATAATTGTGTTTAATTCTGGATTTCAAATAAACAAAGGATTTTCTGCCAGAAATTATTACAGTAATAATATCAACACTGGTTTTACTTTTTCTTGTTAAAACAAGACAGTCTTTTAGCATTTTCTCCTGCTATAAACATTCTTTCTATATTTTTAGAAAGAATCAGTGACGCTTTCTCCCATACAATTAAAAAAGCATTTCCACATTTTAATGAAAACAAAATAAACAGCTATGAAACAAAATAAACAGCTTATTTATTTCTTATCTTTCACTTTTCAAAATTAAGATCTAAATTTATCAGCAAAACTTCAGAGTCATTCTGTCTTCCTTCTGTGTTGCCTTCAGTGAAGGCGTGGCAACCTGGTTCAGGTTTGGCTTAGCGACCAAACTCTGGTCGCTCGGTCCATCTGCACACAGACACCAATGTGGTGGATGGCAAAATGGTCGTTTATTAATAGATAACACAGGTTTATATAGCTGAGGTTTACAACGTCACTTCCTCCTGCTTACATCATGAGCTAAACCCTATTGGCTACTGTTTACATCATGGACTAAACCTTATTGGCTACTGGGAGAGGGGCCCTTATCTTTCCGTACAACACGATATCTTCTGGCCGCCAGACCCTAGCTACCAACACTTCTGTTGTTTCTCTCCAGTACATTCCACTATAGGTCTTTGATCTACCAGGACGACATTTCTATTGTACATTAATACATCATGAGGGGCCGAGTTTGAACTTTAATTTACCTTCCATTCAAATTATACAAGCCCTAATCCTGACTACAGCTGAACTGGAGTATCTAAGGCCTTGAAACACCATGGGATCTTGAGTGCTGGTGGTGAAACAGCTCACCCTACAAAGCTGTCTTCTGCAATTTGAATGTGATGCAACTAATGGTCAACTTAGGAGCATACTTGTAGCACCTCTCAGTTCCCTCAGCCGCTCCTCATAAGAATTGTCCTCCAGCCCCTTCACCAGCCTCGTTGCTCTTCTCTGGACACGCTCTAGCACCTCAATATCCTTCTTGTACTGAGGGGTCCAAAACTGAACACAGTACTTGAGGTGCAGCCTCACCAGTGCTGAGTACAGGGGCACAATCACTTCCCTGGTCTTGCTGGCCACGTTCTAACAGATCCATGTCCTTCCTGTGCTGAGGACTCCAGAACTGAATGTAGTACTCATGATGAGGTCTCACAGGAGCAAAGAAGAGGGGCAGAATCGCCTCCTTCAACCTGCTGGTCACACTTCTTTTGATGCAATCCAGGATATTGTTGGCTTTCTGGGCTGCAAGTGCACATTGCCAGGTCATGTTGAACTTCTCATCCACCAGCACACCCGATTCCTTCTCTTCAGGGCAACTCTCAATCCATTCTGTGCCCAGCCTGTGTTTGTGCTTGGGATTGCCCTGACCAAGGTGCAGGGCCTTGCAGAGGCACACCTCTCAAGCCTGTCAAGGCTTCCCTCCAGCTTGCTGACTATGCCACACAGCTTGGTGTTGTTGACAAACTTGCTGAGGATGCCCTCAATCCCACTGTCCATGTCTCTGAGAAACACCACAAGTCACTGCTCTCCACATGGACATTGAGCCATTAACCACAACTCTTTGAGTGCAACCATCCAGCCAATTCTTTATCCTCCAAATGGTCCGTCTGTCAAATCCATTTCTCTCTAATTTAGAGACCAGAATGCCATACAGGACAGGGTCAAATGCTCTGCACAAGTCCAGGTAGATGATGTCAGTTACTCTTCCCTTATCTACCAATGCTATAGCCCCATTGTAGAAGGTCACCAAATTTGTCAGGCACCAGTTGACCTTAGTGAAGCCATGTTGGCTTTCACCAATCACCTCTTTATTTTCCATGTGCCTGAACAGAGTTTCCAGGAGGATCTGCTCCATGATATTTCCAGGCACAGAGGTGAGCCTGACTGGCCTGGAGTTCCCCAGGTCTTTCTTTTTTCCTTTTTTAAAAATGGGGCTTATATTTCCCCTTTTCCAGTCACTGGGGACTTCACTGTAGTGCCACGACTTCTCAAATATGATAGTGGCTTAGCAACTTCGTCCTCGGTTCCCTCAGGATTCACCAAAGCATCTCAATAGATTCCATGGACTTGTGCACCTTCAGGTTCCTTAGATGGTCTCAAACTTGATCCTCTCCTACAGTGGGCGGTTCTTCGCTCTCCCAGTCCCTGCCTTTGCCTTCTGTGCCTTGGGCGGTGTGACTTTAACCCTTGCTGGTGAAGACTGAGGCAAAAAAGTCATTGAGTACCTCAGCCTTCTCCATATTCCGGGTAACCAGGTCTTTTGTTTCCTTCTGGAGAGGGCCCACATTCTCCTAGTCTTCTTTTTATCACCAATGTACCTATAGAAGCTTTTCTTGTTGCCCTTGATATTCCTTTGTCAGATTTAATCCTATCAGGACTTTAGCTTTCCTTACCTGATCCCTGGTTGCTCAGACAATTTCTCTGTATTCCTCCCAGACTACCTGCCCTTGCTTCCATCGCCTTTAGGCTTCTTTTTTGAGTTTAAGTTTGTCCAGGAGTTCCTTGCTCATCCATGCGGTTTTTGCTTGACTTCCTCTTTGTTGGGATGCACCACTCCTGAGCTTGGAGAAGGTGATCCTTGAATATTAACTAGTTTTCTTGGGCCCTTTGCCCCTCCGGGGCTTTATCTCATGGTACCCTACCAAGCAGATTCCTGAAGAGGCCAAAGTCTGCTCTCCTGAAGTCCTGGATTGTGAGTTTACTGCGTATTCTCCTCACTGCCCTAAGGATCTTGAACTCCACCATTTCACAGTCACTGCTGCCAAGGATTCCCCTGAGCTTCACATTCCCCACCAGCCCTTCCTTGTTGGTGAGAACAAGGTCCAGCATGGCACCTCTCCTTGTTGGTTCTTCTATCACTTGGAGAAGGAAGTTATCATCAATGTATTCCAGGAACCTCCTGGATTGTTTGTGCACTGCTGTGTTGTCCCTCCAACAGATATTGGCGTGCTTGAAGTCGCCCATGAGGACCAGGGCTTGCGAATGCAATGTTCCATTACTTTCAGTGATCAATGCAAGACTCGTTCTCCCTATACATATTCCTTGCCAGAAAAGAGCACTTGCTGGATGCTAACTAAAACAATGCTATTTTCTTATCTTAAAACAGTGCTGTATTTTCCAGTAATGATTCAAAATACTGTAAATTTACATCAATAAACCTCCAAACGGGTTTTGGACTATTATGACAGACAATTGGCTTTCTAGCATTTTCAGGAGACATAATTTTCCTTTTGTAATTGAGGCAACGGAGGGTATCTTTCCCCACTTCCCCCAGTCCCCTTCCTATGATGTGGGAAGGTATGGCACAGCCCCTTCCAACCCAACACAGACTGGGATGATAAAGTGAAGTTCTGCTTTTTCCATCTTTTCAGTGGACTGGATCGTGTTAGGAGTCCTTTCCCACCCTCATTGTCTGGGAGAACCTCTGGCACTCTCCCCGTTCAAGCCATCTTTTCCATGGAGTTAGTCTGAGTTCTCCCTCAAACTACCAAGCATCTTTTAGACTTCAGTGTGTGCCATATGCTCTGTTCCTTTCCCCATGCTCTCTTTTATGTCTCCTAAGCCCTTATTACTCCCAGCAAGCCTGATATGCGCCTTAGGAATGCCCCTGTATCTTGGAGTTTTCCCATCTCCTCTCTCTATTCCACTCACCTTGCGAATATGATGGAGATGGGGCCTACAGAGGATTACTCTACACTGAATCATAGAGTAGTTTGATTTGGAAGGGATCTTTAAAGGTCATCTAGTCCAACCCCCCTGCAGTGAGCATGGATATCTTCAACTAGATCAGGTTGCTCAGAGCCCCGTCCAACTTGACCTTGAATGTTTCCAGCGATGGGACGTCTATCACCTCTCTGGGCAACCTGTGCCAGTGTTTCACCACCCTCATCGTAAAAAATTTCTTCCTTATATCTAATCTGAAACTCCCCTCTTTCAGTTCAAAACCATTACCCCTTATCCTATCAATACAGGCCCTATTAAATAGTCTGTCTCCAAGCACATTAATTGATGGCAATGCTCAGTCTTGGTGGTTATCGTGGTTTAACCTCAGCGGGCAACTAAGCATTGCACAGTTGCTTGCTCACCTCTCCCCACTCATGCCCAGTGGCATGGGGAGGAGAATGGAAAAAAGTAAATCTCATGGGTTGAGATAAAGACAGTTTAATGGGACAGTCAAAGGGAGAAAATAATAATAATAGCAATAACAATGATAATAATAATAATAGAATATACAAAACAAGTGATGTACAATACAGCTGCTTACCACCCAATGACCGATGCCCAACCCATCCTCGAGCAGCGATCTCCCCATCCTGGCCAACTCCCCAGTTTATATACTGAGCATGATGCCATATGGTATGGAATATCCCTTTAGCCAGCTTGGCTCAGCTGTCCTGGCTATGCTCCCTCCCAGCTTCTTGTGCATCTCTCTGCTGGGAGACCATGGGAAGCTGAGAAGTCCTTGACTTAGTATAAGCACTACTTAGTAACAACTAAAACATTAGTGTGTTAGCAACATTATTTTCATACTAAATCCAAAACACAGCACTGTACCAGCTACTAGGGAGAAAATTAACTCTATCCCAGATGAAACCAAGACAGTGGCCATTTGGAAGCTGACTCTGTACCAGTTGCTCTACACTTGGTGCTCAGACCCTGCTGCAGGGAGGGCAAGGAGACAGGTAGCCTCAGGACTTCTATCTGTTCCCTAGAATAATCCACTATTAGTGGGAGATGAGTCATACAAAAACATATAAAACTCCCAACCAAAAACCCCAACTCAGCTTTCTTATTGGGATTTTGAAAACTGTGCTAGAGGTTACAAAATTTGAAACACTGAGCAAAAACAAGACAGAAGAGTCCTGGCTTTTCAAGTTTTTAATTGCTTATTTGAATACTAAACTTTTTATGGCCATAATTGTTGGCATAGTAGGAATATACTAGCAATGATTAGTAATAACATCAGTAAAAATAAAAACAAGACCTTGACATTTTCCAGATTTTAGTTGAACTAATGAGAAGCTGGGGGAGCAGCTCCAAGAAACAGAACTAGCTTTGAGAAACAGCTCAGGATCTTTCCTCCTTCGGTTACTGATGACTGTTGTGGTTTAACCGCCAGCTGGCAACTAAGCACCACACAAGCCTTTGCCTTCTGTGCCTTGGACGGTCCTTGATATTCCTTTGTCAGATTTAATCCTATCAGGACTTTAGCTTTCCTAACCTGATCCCTGGTTGCTTGGACAATTTCTCTGTATTCCTCCCAGACTACCTGCCCTTGCTTCCATCGTCTTTAGCAGAAGTCACTTGGCTAGTTAACACTAGAGGATCTGCCAGTCCACCTGGCCCTGCCCAATCAAACCCCCTGTGCACTGTGGAAAGAAAGAGCTAAGGTCCCTGTGGTACATTTAAGCAACTGGCTGGAAAAAACAGTTTGGATTATTCTATCTTCAGGAAAGGGCAAACCTATTCATGGGCTTGGTTTTGCTCAAGGACCTGAGTGCACTTGGTGGGTAATGCAGAAGGATGGGGGAGTCCAATGTGTACCTCAATGTGATTTAGTCCATGATTTGAGTTGTGTGATGGCAGTGTTACATGATGCTGTATGTGATCACTGCTGTGGCTTCCAGGTATTATAGCAGGAACCTCTTGTTGCTAGCCAAGCTAGAGGCAAGAGGAGGAAGTAATTGCAATGTCAAAACTTAAGGCCTAGTCCAAAGGGACCAGGGGTGGATGTTGCAATGGATCAACCTTTAAATTGTTTTAACCTATGATTTGAGTTGCATGTTAGAGGAATTACTATAGCAGGAACAACCCAAACCAGTGGAGGACAAGCCTTACAAGAAACACTGCAGCAGACACCCAACCTGAGTTGGCTTTGGTGCCCAGTAACTCCACACAACACACCACCTCTCCTGTCCTGAGTGACCACCGTAACAGATGGAGCCCAAAGTCATGGACTAAATGAACTCAATGGACATTTTGTGGACACTTGACAGACATTTTACAGGGGTTGTCCATAGATAGGGGAATGATATTGGTGTATTGTATCAAAGGATGGGGAGTGGTGGTTAATCAGGATGTACGGGATAGTGTGGGACCTGAGCATGACATAAATGGCATGGAAAAAGAGGTGGAAAATGTCTTGATTTTGGCTGAGTTACAGTTAATTTTCAGCAAAGTTAATTTTCAGCGAAGCAACTGAGGCGATGGGCTCTGGAGTGGAGGATCACACCAGAGGACTCCTTCCTAAAGTGGCAAACCCATGGCAAAACCAAAGGGCAATAGAGACAACAGCTGTTGTCACCGTGACCAGGTGAATGATCTTCTCAGCCTGGTAGCAGACCCGAAGCAGGAAGTGGAAAGGTTAAGGAGTATCAGGGAATGTGAGAGGGAGATGAATATGAATATGACCAGGACTGGCTGTATTCGGTGTGTTAGTTATTGTTTATATTATATTATGTGATGAGGGAGTTGGCAGAAGAGCTTGCCGAGCCACTCTCCATCATCTACCAACAGTCCTGGCTCTCTGGGGAGGACCCAGATGATTGGAAGTTGGCAAATGTCACGCCAATCCACAAAAAGGGCTGCAAGGAGGACCCGGGCAACTATAGGCCTGTCAGCCTGACCTCAGTGCCTGGCAAGGTTATGGAACAGATCATCCTGAGTGCAATCGCACTGCACCTTCAGGATGGACATGGCATCCGACCCAGCCAGCACGGCTTTATGAGGGGCAGGTCCTGTCTGACCAACGTGATTTCCTTTTATGATCAGGTAACCAGCCTGGTGGATGAAGGGAAGCCTGTGGATGTAGTCTATCTGGGCTTGAGCAAAGCCTTTGACACTGTCTCCCACGGCATACTCCTGGATAAACTGGTAGCCCACGGCTTGGACAGGTGCACTCTCAGCTGGGTTAAGAACTGGCTGGATGGCTGGGCCCAGAGTGTGCTGGTGAATGGGGCTGTGTCCAGCTGGCGGCCGGTCACCAGTGGTGCCCCTCAGGGATCAGTGTTGGGTCCAGTTCTGTTTAACATCTTCATTGATGACTTAGATGAAGGGTTTGAGTCCATCATAAGTAAATTTGCGGATGACATGAAGTTGGGAGGGAGTGCCGACCTGCCGGAAGGCAGGAGGGCTCTGCAGAGGGACCTTGATAGACTGGAGAGATGGGCTGAGTCCAACGGGATGAAGTTCAACAAGGCCAAGTGCCGGGTCCTGCACTTTGGCCACAAGAGCCCCATGCAGCGCTACAGGCTGGGGACAGAGTGGCTGGAGAGCAGTCAGGTGGAAAGGGACCTGGGGGTACTGATTGACAGGAGGCTAAACATGAGCCAGCAGTGTGCCCAAGTGGCCAAGAAGGCCAATGGCATCCTGGCCTGTATCAAGAACAGTGTGGCCAGCAGGACGAGGGAAGTGATCCTTCCCCTGTACTCGGCGTTGGTGAGGCCACACCTTGAGTATTGTGTTCAGTTCTGGGCCCCTCAGTTCAAGAAAGATATTGAGGTGATGGAGAGGGTCCAGAGAAGAGCAACAAAACTGGTGAAGGGACTTGAGCACAAGTCCTATGAAGAGAGGCTGAGGGAGCTGGGGTTGTTTAGCCTGGAGAAGAGGAGGCTCAGGGGTGACCTCATCACTCTCTACAACTATCTGAAAGGAGGTTGTAGACAGGTGGGGGTCGGACTCTTCTCCCAGGCAAGCAGCAAGAGAACAAGAGGGCACGAGCTTAGACTCTGCCAGGGAAGGTTTAGGCTGGATATCAGAAAAAAGTTCTTCACAGAGCGAGTAATCAGACATTGGAATGGCCTGCCCAGAGAGGGGGTGGATCCACCATCCCTGGAGGTTTTTAAAATAAGACTGGATGTGGCACTTAGTGCCATGATCTAGTAATCATGATAGTGTTGGATTAAGGGTTGGACTTGATGATCTTGGAGGTCTCTTCCAACCCAGATAATTCTATGATTCTATGATTCTATGTTTTCTCTCTGGATTGAAGGGCAAATGAATTGAAAAATGCCTTATGACTGTGAAATAAGATGATATTGAAGAAACCAGAATACCAATAACTCACCACTTCCTTCTGACAGGCTTTATCTTCCTTGCACAGAGCCAAAGAGTGCACACCATGCAATGAAAGGCTACGCATTTAACCTTCCTTTGGAGGAAGATAAATTGATGATGCAGCAGCTGCATGACAGGCACGACACAAACAAATTTCTGGTTCATTTACAGCCAGAAGGCTATTCAATAGCCCAAATAATAGCCCAATTGAAGTGCATTTGCACTAATGCACGCGTTAGCAGGCCCATCAGTCTGACCTCAATACCGGGAAAGATCATGGAGCAGATCATCTTGAGAGTTATCACACAGCACACGCAGGACAACCAGGTGATCAGGCCCAGTCAACACAGGTTTATGAAAGGCAGGTCCTGCCAAACTAATCTGAACTCCTTCTGTGACAAGGTTACCTGGTTAATGGACAAGGGAAAGGCTGTGATTGTAGTATGCTTGTACCTTAGTAAAGCCTTTGACACCGTTTCTCACAGCATTCTGCTGGAGAAACTGGCTGCCATTGACCTGAACAGGCACAACCTCTGCTGGGTGAAAAACTGGCTGGATGGCTGGGCCCAAAGAGTGGTGGTAAATGGAAACTAATTCAGTTGTTGGCCGGTCACAAGTGGTGTTTCCCAGGGTTCAGTGATGGGTCCAGTCCTCTTCAATATCTTTATCAACGATCTGTATCAGAAACAGTGTGTCCAGGAGGACCAGGGAAGTGATCGTGCCTGTACTCGGAATTGGTAAACCCACACCTCCAATCGTGTGTTCAGTTCTGGGCCCCTCACTACAAGAAAGACATTGAGGGGCAGGAGCGTGTCCAGAGAAGGGCAACAAAGCTGGTGAAGAGGCTGAAGAACAAGTTCTAAGAGGAGTGGGTGAGGAAACAAGGGTTGTTTAGCCTAGAGAAGAGGAGGCAGAGGGGAGACCTCATCACTGTCTACAATTACCTGAAAGGAGGTTCTAGCGAGGTTGGTGTTGGTCTCTTCTCCCAAGTGACAGGCAATAGGATGAGAGGAAATGGCCTCAAGTTGCACCAGGGGAGGTTCAGATTAGACATCAGGAAAAATTTCTTCACCAAAAAGGTTATCAGACACTGGAACAGGCTGCCCAGGGAGGTTGTTGACTCACCATCTCTAGAGGTATCTATGGTTTAGTGGACTGGTACGGTTGGACTCAATGATCTCAAAGGTCTTTTCCAACCAAGCGATTCTAGGATTCTAGGATTCTGCTTTAAAATGTGTTGCATATAATTCACTGTAACAATTATGTTTTCTGTGATTTCACTTAGTGTAGGTTAGTTATACCACTAAAACCAGGAATGTGCTAGGATGAAGGGTAACTGCTGAGGTACTAGAAAGTGTTTATAGATCATGGAAAATAAAAAAGGGATTCCATATGTGGGGGTTTTCTTTTAATTAATTTTTTATGTTACTTTTAACAGTAGCTTGTTAGACATTATGGTGTCAGTCTTGTGCCTCAAGTGTAAAAAAGATGAGCAAATTTCATCAGAATAGTAGAATCTAAAAAGGGTGGTACTCATATTACCATATTTCCCTGAGCGGGAAAGAGAAAGCTCCTGATGGGCAGCAGCTCTGACTCAGCATGGGTAGGGACAAGAGTGACAGCGACCAGTCCCCCTCACATACCAGAGCAGCACCGAGGGAGCATGAACGACCAGGAGCACAGCGAACAGAGCAAGCAAACAGGATGTGGCGCATCAGAAGGGTGTGACACAGCAGTGTGCATTCAGTTTGTGCAGGCAGGGTGTGCAGGGAAGGTGTGCGGGAAGGGCACAGTTCCTCTCCTGGCTCTAGAGGGTAACTCAACTAGTGGTCATGTCCCTCCCAGAAGAGGACCTAGCTATGGTTTCCACTCACCCAAAAGCCATCACCAGAAGGAATGTGGCAACCCAGATGGAGCTCCCACACAAATATGCGGCTGTCCAGGTCTGCTGCTGCAGGGAGTAACCACTTCAGGGCTGACCAAAAGTTAAAGCATATTATTAAGAGCATTGTCCAAATGTCTCTGCCATAGTTTAGCCCTTAGCCGGCAGCTAAACAGTCCGCAGCTGCTCTCTCACCCCTTCTACCCCCACAGTGGGATGGGGAGGAGATTTGGGAAGTAAAATAAAACTTGTGGCTTGAGATAAAGACAGTTTTGGTAGAACAATAAAAGAAGAAATGATCATGATGGCAATAATAATAATATATTAATTTACAATCACTCATCGTCCAATAATTAGCCCATTCTGAGCAGTGATTTCAGTGAGGGCAGTGATAGCAGCGAACACAGAGATCACGGTGAACGCAGTGATAGCAGCTAGCGGAGCACTGAACTCGGAACCCAGATCTCCTGCCACCTGCCCCTTGGCCCAGTTCCTATTTTTATACTGAGCATAATGTTATGATATGGAATATTCTGTTGGCTAGTTTGTATTATCTGTCCTGGCTTTGCACCTGTATACTAGCAAAATATGGAAAAATGAAAAATCCTTGATTTCTTAGCAACAGCTAAAACCATCAACGTGTTATCAACACTCTTCTCATACTAAGAAGACCCAGCGGCTTCCTGGAAGAAAATTAACTCTATCCCAGCCAAAAAACCCAAAACATTGCCTAGCAACAACTAAAACCATTTGTGTTCTCAACATTATTCTCACACTAAATCCAAAATGCAGCAGCTACTGGGAAGAAAATTAACTCTATCCCAGCTGAAACCAGGACAACCTCTTAAAAATTGACAGGCATGGGACATTAACTACCTCTATAGGAAGCCTACTCCAGTGTTTGACCACCCTCTTGGTAAAGAAATGCTTCCTAATGTCCAGTCTGAACCTCCCCTGATGCGACTTTGAACCGTTCCCGTGCGTCCTATCACTGGATACCAGGGAGAAGAGATCAGCGCCTGCCTCAGGAAGCTGCAGAGAGCAATGAGGTTACCCCTTCAACCTCCTTTTCTCCAAACTAGACAAACCCAGAGTCCTCAGCCACTCCTCATAGGACATGCCTTCTAGCCCTTTCACCAGCTTTGTTGCCCTCCTGGACGCATTTGAGTCCCTTACCATCCTTCTAAAATTGTGGGGCCCAGAACTGCACGCAGTAGTCAAGGTGAGGCTGCACCAATGCTAAATACAGAGGGATAATCACCTCTCTTGACTGCCTGGTTATCCTGTGTTTGATGCACCCCAGGATGCGGTTTGTCCTCTACATCCACCACCTTCCCTTCATCCACTAGGTGGGTGACTTTATCATGGAAGGATATCAAATTAGTTAATAAATATAAATAAATAAATAATTATATATTTTAAGTGTTGTTGAAACCACTGTTGCTCACCGCTCTTTGGGGGAAAAAAAGGATATTGGATTTTTTCCAGCAAGATTTGGACAAATGTTGACATTAAATACTAGTTTTGAGCCTTCCTAAATGTTTTTTAAGATCATAAAATGACTATATCGTCCAGCTAGTCCAGCACTTTCCCTGTGATAATTGGCAGTAATAGAAGCTTAAGAAAAATGGCTGAAGAACAGGCAAGTGCATTTTTACATAAATACACTGTCAATGCTACCTGTCTTCTAGTTTGTCCAGGTATGTGAATTTGCACACTCACACCTACCTACATGCCTATGTTTTTCTCACAAAGGTTATAGTTTGCACAGGAAAGTCTGTTGCAAGCTAGTTGGCAGGTGACAAGTGTGCTGAAGTTGATTTGTCTTCAAGAGGTTGGAAAGTAAATCCCTAAATATTTAAGGTCTAAGTGTGCAAATTATTTAGGCATTTAAAGAAACAGTGCATCCAATAAATCCCCCTAAATATATTTAGTAGCTTTAGTTCAATGTAACGACCACTCTTGGGCCGCATTCTTACGTAACAAAAAGTTATATAGCTTTTTTTTTCATTTCAGTGCGATGTTATAACACTTTAAAAAATAAAAATAAGCGTCCAAACCCATAAAATAGCTTTGTACTAATCAAGGAAGTAACATCACTGCATTTTGTTTAGTGTTGGATCATGAACAGTTTCTGCTTACATATTGTCAGTGGAGGTGTTCAGTGTTCAGCTTACAATGATACTGGAAACTTATCTGTTAAATAAAACTTGCTAATTATTTCAGGATCTCTTTGAACAAAAAGCTATGGGAACAAAACATGACCATTTCTGAGCGAGTAATAGAATGAGATAATGTGGTTTTAATTCTCCTTCCTATATGAACCATAAAACTGGTACTGATACCAGCTACTGTACCACGTCTAATGAACAGTGACCAGGACTTCAAAATAGCTGTCACATGTAAAAAGATAGAATTTCTTAATTTCTCATTACAAAAAGAAAACAAGAAATATTATTAGGTCTGGCAATTATGCTTTCTGGTGAGACTATGTTCTTCTCAAAAGTTTGACTTTAAAATTGCAGAGAGCTCATTAGAATTTCTAAATATGATTATACATACTAAACATATATCTCTCAACCAGTCTGAGCTAAAAAAGAAGAGACCACGGGCCAAATTATAAAGCAATTTAGCTGAAATCCAGTTTGATTATGCCACCTTATGCCAGAACTCTCCACAAAGAGAATGCAGGTGTAAGGGCACTGTATTTGAAATAATGTAAGATTCATAGATTAATCACATCTGACATTTAACTTCTTTTTACAACTCTCTAATAATTCACACTCTTAAAATGGAACAACATAAAGGTCATGGTTGGTTGGTGTGTGTTAAACTATGTCAGCAGCTGAAACGTTTTCAGGGTAAATCAATATTTCCTCTTCAGAGTCACCTGTGTTCTCTTAAATCACATTTCTTGTAGTGCATGGATATTTACTGCCTTCCTGACAAGCGAGAGAACACAGCGGTATTTAGTTTAAATAATATATTTTCCAGAAAAAAAAACCCCAAACATCTGAATCATATAGTAGATTATATTCTTGCTTCTATTTGACATCTTTAACCTTTTTTATCTTTTTGAATAGATTCTAACAGTGCTTATGACTTATCTAAGAATTACATCTTGTTTTGATGAGACTTTTTTTTCTTGGTGACTTCAATACAATTTAATGATTCTCAAAGTTAATAGAAAAAATCTATCTAGGTGTAGATAATTCTAGCAGCATATTGATGACAAAGGTAATTTTTTTTTGTTATAATGGATATGCCTTCTCAATTTTTTCCATGAGGAAACTAAAAAATCCAAAAAAATAGATTTTCTGGACTATTTTAAGAGTTGTTTATTAAAGATCAGCTTTGAAAGAAATAGAGAAGTCATTCAAAGTCTAAAAGTTTTGGAGCCAGATTCTTGGTCTTTCATGAATCACCTTTATGTCACAAGATATCTGGATGCAGCAGTGGAATCCCATGCTGTAAAACAACTTTCAACACCTGATGGCTGACATAATCTGTCCTGTGCCACCTTTCTCCATCTTTCCCTTTAACATAGAAGCATTTTGGACAGGTTCATCTGAATGTGCTGAAGAACTGACCTGGAACATGATGTTCGTTAATGATTCTGGCTGCATAATACCAATCATTGCAAACTTAAATCACTAATCACTATGATAAGACCTAAGAAAAAGCTAAGAATTCAAAGATCGCACCCACAGGCACGTGTTAAGGGAATAATTGGTAAAGACAGACTTTTAACTCCTTTGACCTTCAAAGCGGAAGAAAAGAGAGTTTGATGGAGAGTGTCCTGAAAACACAGCACTTCATAGTTCTGTGTCAAGGGAGGGACCAGCTCCCTGAAAAGCATGAAGGAGCTGTGTTGCCAGCGGCGAAAAGGTGGTGGCATTAGGTGTTTTTAATACATCACTGGTAAAGTTCTCCAGTAAGAACCAGCTGCTTTTTCAGGTAAGTCTTAGAATCCTAAAATACCTGCCTAAGGTATGATATACAAAGAGCTACCAGAATTTCTTTAGATATCTTTGATTTCCGCTCCAGAAGACAATGCCTGTCACAGCCATTAAAAGAGAATGCAGAAGGAACCTACAGATCACTGCACAAGGAATTTTCAGACAGCTCTAAACCAACATTATCTTGGCAAAGCCAGAGGAAATTGTTTTAGCACAGATCGTGTTGTAGCCTGGTGCTTTTATTCTGCAGGGTTTTTTTAAAGCACTAAGCCGTGCCTTTTACCAGCCCTTATGGAGGTTCTGAATGGGACTGAATTTCAACCAGGCCTGAACTCTTCCAGAAATATTGCATTTATAGCTTCTTGCTTAAAATAGGTAAAATGTGACTTGTTCTGTATTGTAGAATGTTTCTTTTGCTTTTTATAGGTAATTAAGTTTTAAAACTTTTTAATGTAAAAAGCATGAGTTGATAGTAATTCTAATGAGCCTTTAAATGTGTTTTGTAAACTTAATATTCAGCACAGAAACGCAGGGAAGGTTTGGAAGGTTAATAATTTTTAATAGGAACATTCCTGCAATTTGTTCCAAATGAGAGAAACTTCACTGCAGGTTTAAACACGGGGATTTATCACAAGGAAAAACAGAGATGGAGAGAGGAAGTTTCTGGCAAGAGGGCTTGGTTTATGGCTTTAAAAGGTCCTTTGTACCACTAATTCACTTTTCTCTTGGAGCTGGAGAGTTGCAAAACTGTGCTCCTAAAAAAGACCCAGAACAAGAATGTGCTAAGCTTGGTGGTGTCATAAGGAAATAATTATGTTCATAGCTCTCAATAGCTAAGAGGTACTGTTAGCTAGTCGGTGGACAAGGATTTGCATAATATTGTAACATGATGACAGTATTATGCAAACTTTTGCAGTGCAATGAGCCACTAACACAGAGCTATTACCAAAATTGCTGGTAAAACTTTTCTCTATCCATGGAGCCTGCCTCATCCTGAATAATAAGGGTAAGTTAATTAAATATGAGTAATGAATATTAATAGAGAAAACTGTCTTCGAGATACAGAATAGGACAGAATTACAAGGGAGAGAGAAAGCTGAAAGCTTATTACTCATATTTTATGAATAACAAGTTCAAGAGAGCAGTTAATCCAAAAGATTTATATAATCAAAATACAGAAATGGGAAGAGGAAGAAAGGTACTGTGGCATTCCAGTAGACCTGGATGTTGCTCTCTGTTTATGTGGTAATAGTTTATGTGATAATAGTTTATGTGAAAGACTCTAAGCCTTTCAATTTATATTTTAGCTCAGTGTTTTTTCCCATCTCTGCTAAATGAAAGGCAAATGCCTTTAAAAAGTGGTGGAAGATCAGACAAAGATGCAAAACCTTTAGCACAGCTGTGAAAATAATAAAAAAAACCAACCATACCACATTTGTCATAGGGCAAGAACACATTTTTAGGGTACCAAGTGCTTTGTGGATGGAAGAGCCAGTTTGAAACATCATCAAATTGCAAATACCTTTAGCAGCCACCAAAGCCAAATGTTTAGTGTCTGCTTGATCTATGGATGAAACAGCTCTGCTTCTTATTTTCCTAATAGGCATAAGTCTCACAGCATTAGGATTGACTCTTTTTCAACCTATCCTCACTCCACTGTAAGTATGATGATCACTGTTCATTTAGTTTCAAAGGTACCAAGTACATTCCTGGAGGTTAAGGAGACTTTCTGTCAAGTTTGAAGATTGTCCGTGGTGTGTTTGAGTGTCAAGTTTCTAAGATTACCCATCTTTCTAATGTTGTTATGGATCTAACATTCCTTTGTGTCCCTTTCACTCAAAAGCAGGTTGTTCTGATGCTTCCAAGCTTTGTCAGAATTCAGTGTCAGGTGTCAGCATTTGGAAATCATTTTGGTTTTAGTAAAACTTTTATTCCATATTAAATAACCTTTTTTTTTTCCTTATGCACTGGGCTACATTTTTGGTGTTTAACTACAAAGATTAAAAAAAAAATGTTGCTATTCTTGTACAATCACAGGACTCTGAGAGCAGGAGCTTTAAAAATGCAATATGACAAAACTAAGAATATCACATGGTTTTCCAGTGCTACTTCCTGTATGGTAATAGCAGCCTGTAGAACAAAGATCCTTATCATAGCTTTGTTGGGTTTGCTCGTATTTTTTCAGAATGACTCTCTGTTGTCACATTTTTTTTCAGATAAATATGAGGCCTGCACTAAAATGGCAGAGGGGTTCAAAACATGTATCCAGAACAGATGACCACTCAGGTCAAGCTATGTTGGGCTAGAAAGGAGGCAGTGATACCATCGCTTTGGTAAGCTTTGTGCTTTAGGAAGGCATGGTAGCTGGAATGCAGAGAATGAAAGTTTTATGCCAGTCTTAAAAATAAAAGACAGAGCAGAAAGAACAGGAAAAGAGAAAAATAGAAATTATAAAAGGAAATTAACTTCAGGCACAGTCACCAGCTGCATGGATGGAATGAGAGGAAGCAAATCTGGCATCTAAGTATTTCTACTACCCTGACTTGGACTTTCTGGTACCCAAACCATCCATCTGCCCTTACCTTCTGCCTGCCAGGACAACCCTCCGAGGTCCATTTTACTAGCTGCATTTGGAATAATGCTTCTCCTCGCTGCTCTGGCCCCAACTATTTCCAAGCTGGCCCTGCCGTGCTCCCGTATCACTCCCATAAGATGAATGAACTGTTAAGAGTGATTTTGGGATGAGTTCTAAGGACTAGCATACAGCTCTAGGAAATGTGTACTGGCAAGATGAAGAGCTGGCTTTTCAAGCTCCAAATATTTTTTTTCAATATACATATTTTTACAAACACATGCACTCATTCACACATGCACACATGCATGTGCATTATGACTGCATTCGTTAAGAAAAAAAGGAGGGCAATTGTTGCCGGCTATTCCCTTCTGAGGGTAACGGAGGGCCCAATATGTCCACCAGACCCATCCCACAGGGGAGTCTGCTGCCTCCCTGTGGTCTGGGTTAGAGACATTGCTAGGAAACTTCCTGGTCTGGTATGGCCCTCTGATTATTACCTGATATTGGTTATGCAGGTTGGCAGTGATGAGGTTGCAGAGAGAAGTCCAAAAGCCATCAAAAGGGACTTCAGGGAGCTGGGGCGATTGGTTGAAGGATCAGGAGCCCAGGTAGTGTTTTCTTCAATCCCATCGGTGGCAGAGAAGAACACTGAAAGGGAGAGGAAAACTCACGTGATTAACATGTGGCACAGAGGCTGGTGCCATCAGTGGAATTTTGGGTTTTTTGATCATGGGGAGGTTTACACAGCACTGGGCCTGCTGGTGACAGATGGAGTTCAGCTGTCTCAGGGGTAAAAGGATTCTCGCAAGTGAGTTGGCGGGGCTCATCAAGAGGGCTTTAAAATAGGTTTGAAGGGGGAAGGGGTTATAACCAAGCTCACTAGAGAGGAGCCTAAGGATGGCATGCCAATGTTGGGGGAACAGTGAGGAAACAATCTAGCAAGTTTCTGGAGTGAGTGGGAGATAACTTTTTGACACAGCTGGTAAGTGAGCCTACCAGGGGAGGCGCTTCGCTTGACCTGCTGTTTACAAACAGAGAAGGACTCATGGGAGATGTGGTTGTTGGAGGTCATCTTGGGCTTAGCAACCATGAAATGATTCTTGGTGAAGTAAGGAAAGGGGTCGGCAAAACCACTGCCATGGACTTCAAGAGGGCAGACTTTGGCCCATTCAGGTCACTGGTTGAGAGAGTCCATTGGGAGACAGTCCTGAAAGACAAAGGGGTCTAGGAAGTCTGGACGTTCTTCAGGAAGGAAGTCTTAAAGGCACAGGAGCAGGCTGGCCCCATGTGCCATAAGACGAACTGGTGGGAAAGACAACCAGCCTGGCCGAACAGGGAGCTTTTGCTGGTACCTAGGGAAAAAAGGAGAGTTTGCCACTTTTGGAAGAAGGAGCAGGCAACTCAAGGAGAGCGCAGGGATCTCGTTAGGTCATGCAGAGAGAAAATTAGAAAAGCAAAAGCCCAGCTTGAACTCAATCTGGCCACTGTTGTAAGAGATAACAACAAAAAGAGAGCCAAGGAAAATCTCCATCCTTTATTGGATGCGGAGGGAAACATTGTGACCAAGGATGAGGAAAAGGCTGAGGTACTTAATGCCTTTTTTCCCCCCTCAGTCTTTAATATTCGGACCAGTTATCCCCAGGGCATTCAACCCCCTGAGATGGATGATAGGGATGGAGAGCAAGAATAAACCCCCCATAATCCAGGAGGAAGCGGTTAACAACCTGCTGCGCTACTTGGATACTCACAAGTCTATGGCTCTGGATGGGATACACCTGAGAGTACTGAGGGAACTGGTGGAGGAGGTTGTCAAGCCACTCTCCATCATTTATCAGCAGTTATGGTCAACAGAGGAGGTCCCAGATGACTGGAGGCTTGCCAGTGTGGCGCCTATCTACAAGAAGGGTGGGAAACAGGATCCCAGAAATGACAGGCCTTTCAGCCTGACCTCGGTACTGGGGAAGATTATGGAGTGTTTCATCTTGAGTGGGCTTGCCAGGCAAGTGCAAGAGAATCAGGAGATCGGGACCAGCCAGCATGGGTTCATGAAAGGCCAGTCCTGCTTGACCAATCTGATCTCCTTCTATGATCAGGTGATCTGCCTAGTGGATGCGGGAAAGGCTGTGGATGTTATCTACCTGGACTTCAATAAAGCCTTTAATACCGTCTTCCCACAGCATTCTCCTAGAGAAGATGGCAGCTCATGGCTTAGACAGGTGTACTCTTTGCTGGGTAAAAAAAATGGATAAATGACTGAGCCCAGAGAGTTTTGGTGAATGGAGTTAAATCCAGTTGGCGGTCAGTCACAAGTGGTGTTCCCCAGGGCTCAGTGTTGGGGCTGGTTCTGTTTAATATCTTTATCAATGATCTGGATTGAGTGCTCCCTCATTAAGTTTGCAGATGATACCAAGTCGTGCAGGAGTGTTGATCTGCTCGAGGGCAGGAAGGCTCTGCAGGGGGATCTGGACAGGCTGGATCGATGGACCAAGGCCAACTGTATGAGGTTCAACAAGGCCAAGTGCCAGGTTTTGCACTTCAGTCACAACAACCCCATGCAATGCTACAGGCTTAGGGAAGAGTGGCTGGAAGGCTGCGGAAAAGGACCCGGGTGTGTTGGCTGACAGTCAGCTGAACATGAGCCAGCAGTGTCCTCAGATGGCCAAGCATCCTGGCTTGTATCAAAAACAGTGTGGCCAGCAGAAGCAGGGAAGTGATTGTGTCCCTGTACTCGGTGCTGGTGAGGTTGCACCACCTCAAATACTGTGTTCAGTTTTGGGTCCCTCACTACATGAAGGACATCGAGCTGCTGGAGTGTTTCCAGATGAGGGCAACGAAGCTGGTGAAGGGGCTGGAGAACGCGTCGTATAAAAAGAACGGCTGAGGGAACTGGGCTTGTTTCGCCTGGAGAAGAAGAGGCTGAGGGGAGACCTTATTGCTCTCTACAACTACCTGAAAGGAGGTCGTAGTGAGGTGCTGGTCTCTTCTGCCAAGTCACAAGTGATAGGAGGAGAGGAAATGGCCTCAAGTTGCACCAGGGGCGATTCAGATTAGACATTAGGAAAAATTACTTCACTGAAAGGCTTGTCAAGAATTAAAACAGGCTGCCCAGGGAAGTGGTGGAGATGGAGGTGTTCAAAAAACATGTAGATGTGGCACTTCATGACATGGTTTAGTAGGCATGATGATTTTGGACTGGATGATCTTAGAGGTCTTTTCCAACCTTAACGATTCCATGATTCTATGATACTAAGACAAACATCTGGAATGAGTTGTGATTTGTGCCCTAAAAGTGCCTTTCTCTCTGCAGTGAGGTAGTCAACAGTGACTGACTCACAGTCATGGACACTTACACTGTAAATTTCTCTGGTTAGATAAGTTGGAACCTATTCGATGTATTTAAAGGCAGAAGACAGAGAAACAGCCAAAACACAAAAAGAAAATAACACAAAATGTGCTCCTCTGAGAAGATGCGAGGAGTTAATTGTGCAAGGATTTCTTTTGGGAATAGGCTGGTTTTATGAGGTTTGCGAATTGTGAGAAAAATTACTCTGTCCTATTTAATTTCTGTTGTGACTTCAGTTTTGAGCATTTTTTTGTATGTAGGAGAAATGTGTCAGATATATGTGATACTCTCCTACAAAAATTAAAAAACAAATAAGCAAACAAAAACACCCAAGGAACCTTTCCTACTAAAACCTTAAAATTGACTAACAACCTTGGGCAAGAAGGAGTTTGGTAATCTACTCAATCATGTTATGCATGCAGCCAACATTTTTCTTACTTATTTAAAAGTTGTGACACGTGGCATATCAGTTTTCATTAAGCAGCTTGTAATGACACTTCAGATTTTTCCAAAGTGATTTTAGTTAATTTAGACTTCATTAGAGAAGATGAGTAGTACAGATTATGCCTTCTAATGTGCATGTTTTAAATTTATCAACACTGAATTTTAGCAGCCATGACTTTTTCCTTCATTCAGATTCCTTCACTCCTGCAGAAATTTTTCAGTCATCCTCCATCCTGACTATCCTATCTGATATGTCCATGTGTTATCATTTTATCTTGCTTTTCAGAGTGTTATTTTTACTATTTCACAAAAATTGGAGGCATTGCTGCTCTTTTTCTTCCCCAAATTAAATGTTGGGTTTTCTTTCCCTCTTTGTCTTGTGTCTCTTAGTGAGTTGCTGTTCTAGATGATATTTTAGTGATTATCCTGTACTTTAGTTTTCTACTTGTGTTTACTAGACAAGCAGCTGCAATAGCCTGACGTGTTACTTCCCTGCCTCACCTATCTGTGACTGCTCTTCCTCCATATTATTGCTGTTATATACCGACTCAGCAAAATAAAACATATACCTGCTTCTCAACCAACTCACAGCCCAGAGCCATAATTCATCATCAGATAAGCTTGTATGTTGTTGTCAATATCTGAGAGACATCATGTTTATCCTGTTATACTAAAACTCCAGCAGGAAGAGTGTAGAAACAACTGGAAGTTCATGTGTCCAAATCCTCCTCCTTACAAGCTACTTAAAGATTTTCAAAATTTTAACAGTCCAAATAAACTATGTCAACCAACTGGTTCACAACTAAGAGGAAAACAATCCTTGTTCTTTATAGAAAACATTTCTTCAGAGCACTTGAGCAGAGTACAATTTTTTCCTTAATAATTTATGTGCAAAATAAATGTTATTCGCTTTGATCTTGTAGAATCATACATAAAATCCTTGGGACTACAGTAAATATCAAGAGTTTATATACTGTTTTTATTTTATCACCAAAGCCTCAGAATGCTATAAAGTGCATGGGGTATTTCATGATGCCTGTAAAGCACCCTACATCATTCTGTCATTATAGCAATATTTAGGAGTAACTTTAAATATAGATGCATTGCTCTTTTAATATCATTCTTGTTTTTTCCTTGGTGCATGCAGTTAGGTGATATTCAGCCTTTAGCATGGCTGTTTCTCTGTGATGGAGAAACTTATTATATTATTCAACTATAATATAATCTTTTCTTGCAAATGAGCATGCAGTATGCTGTTTCCCTGAACACAGTAGAAAAAAACAGGAGCCAGATTTCTTCACGTGTATCAGTACATAAAGTTCTCCTTCATCTAGGCCTGGATTTGGCTTCTTCCCTTGGTTCTTTTCTGGCCTCAAGAGTCAGACAGCTACAAACCAATATTGTACTATATTGTAATCCCAAGTGTTTTGCTCTAACCTGCTTAGTCCTTGGGCTTTCCTTCAGTGTTTGCTGCTCTCTTTGTTATTGCCTAGTCTGAGTATGGGACATACTATTGTTTTAATCACTGTATATGAATATTAAAAAAAATCTATGACCAAAGAAGTATGAGTAAAGCATGAGCAGATGCATAAGGAATAAAGACATAAGGCAACACAAAGAAACACAGGATACCAGCGAAACAGTCAGAATTTATAGAATCATAGAATGACCTGAGCTGGAAGAGACCCGCAAGGATCATCAAGTCCAACTCCTATCCCAGCACAGGACACTCACAACATTCACACCATGTGTCTCAGGGCATTGTCCAAATGCTTCTTGAATGCTGGCAGGCTAGGTGCCATGACTACTTCCCTGGGGAGCCTGTTCCAGTGCTCCACCACCCTCTGAGCGATGAACATTTTCAAAATATCCAACCAAAACCTCCTCTGGCACATCTTCCTCCCATTCCCTCGAGTCCTATCGTTGGTCACCCTCGCCTGTCCTGTCTATCCCTCCAGAAGAGCCTGTAACCACCCATCATGACACACCAGTCGCAGGACTCATCCCACCAGGTTTCACTTTTGTCAGTAATGTCGCATCTTTGGGACTGGGCCAGGCGAGGGGGGGCAGGCATTGTATATAGCAGAAGGACTCGAATGCATGGAGCTGACAGTTGGCGATGGCATAGTTGAGAGCCTCTGGGTAAGGATAATTAAAACGGATGTCGTCATGGCAGTCTGCTATAGGCCACCCAACCAGGACGGCGCCACTGACGAGTTATTCTTTGAGGAACTAAGAGATGCCTCCGAGTCATCTGCCCTTGTCCTCATGGGGGACTTCAACTTGCCAGATATCAACTGGGAGTACCATACAGCTGGGCCAAAGAGGTCCAGAAGATTCCTAAACTCTCTGGACGATAACTTCATGGCACGGGTGCTGAGGGAACCAACCAGGAAAGATGCCTTCATTGATTTGTTGCTAGTTAACAGAGAAGGTCTTGTGGGTGAAGTGGCGACTGGAGGCTGCCTTGGTCATCTATGGTAGCAGGAGGAAAACTGTCAGCAAGACTTCTCCTCTGGATATGAGGAAAGTAGGCTCAGTAACTTGCTCAGGGATCTGCTTAGTAAGGTCTCCTGGGAAAAAGCTTTTGATGGTGCTGGGGGCCATCAGTGCTGGTCACTTTTTAAGTACCACCTTCTAAGAGAACAGGACCAGGCAATTGTGAAATGCCAGAAGTCAGGCAGGTGAGGCAGAAGGCCAGCCTGGCTGAGTAGGGATCTTCTATTGGAACTGAGGCATAAAAGGATGGTGTATGGCCAGTGGAAACAAGGACAGGTGAGATGGGAGGACTACAGGGATGCTGTTTGCCACTGTACGGTGGAAATTTGTGGGACCAAAGCTCAATTAGAGTTGAAGCTGGCCAGCACTGTGAATGAGAATAAAAAGGGCTTTTTAAAATATGTTAAAAACAAAAGGCCAGAAATAACATTGGACCGTTACTTGATAAGAATGGGCACCTCATAAAAAGGAATATAGACAAAGCAGAGACCCTTAATGCTTTTTTCACCTCTGTCTTAAATACTGATGTTTGGCTCGGGCCCCCCCCAGAGCCCTGAGCTAGAGGACCAAGATTGTGCAAACAATCTCACAATCGACCCGGAACTTGTGTGGGTTCTGCTGCTCCAGCTGGACCCCTACAAGTCGATGGGGCCTGATGTGGTCCATCCGATGGTACTTAAAGAGCTGGCTGATGTCATAGAGAGAGACCTCTCTCAATGATTTTTTTCAATGCTCTTGGGAATCCGGAGAGGTACCAGTTGACTGGAAGCTGGCAAACATTGTCCCAATCTTCAAGAAAGGCAGCAGGGATGACCCCAGTAACTACAGGCCTGTCGGTCTCAGTTCAGTGCCTGGTAAGTTTATGGAGAAGATTATTCTGGGAGTTACCAAAAAACACCTGAAAGACATCGCAGTCATTGGTCCTAGCCAGCACAGGTTTATAAAGGGAAGGTCCTGGCTGACAAACTTAATTTCCTTCTATGACAGGGTCACCCACCTAGTTGACCAAAGAAAACCAGTTGATGTGATCTTTCTAGATTTCAGAAAGGCCTTTGATACTGTCTCTCATAATAGCCTCATAAACAAAATGCCCAGCATCCAGCTGGATGAACACACAATGCAGTGGGTGAGCAATTGGCTGGTGGG
Organism: Dromococcyx pavoninus; assembly: GCA_033558185.1. Lineage (NCBI taxonomy): Eukaryota > Metazoa > Chordata > Aves > Cuculiformes > Neomorphidae > Dromococcyx > Dromococcyx pavoninus. The sequence goes on from JAUMJL010000487.1 coordinate 980,142, forward strand.
TCGGGCTCAAGGGGTCATAGTGAATGGGGTTACATCAGGCTGATGACAAGTCCCTAGCAGCGTTCCGCAGGGATCCATCCTGGGCCCAGTGCTCTTTAATATCGCCATAACTGACCTGGATGCAGGACTTGAAGGTTTACTAACCAAGTTCAGTAATGACACGAAACTGGGGGGAGCTGTTGATACTCTGGAGGGCAGAGAGGCCCAGCAGAGGGATCTGGACAAATTGGAGAGCTGGGCAATCGGCAATCGTATGAAGTTTAACAAGGGCAAGTGCCAGGTTTTGCACCTGGGGCACAGCAACCCTGGATATACACACAGACTGGAGAGCAAAAGGCTGGAGAGCAGCCCTACGGCAAGGGATCTGGGGATTCTGGTTGATGGTAAGTTGAACATGGGCCAACAGTGTGCCCTGGCAACCAAGAGGGCCAACCGTATTGTATGAGGAGCGGCTGATGTCACCTGGTCTTTTCAGCCTGAAGAAGAGGAGACTGAGGGGGGACCTCATAGCCGTTTACTGCTTCCTCACAAGGGAAGGAGGAGGAGCAGGCGCTGATCTCTTCTCTCCGGTGACCAACGATAGGACTCGAGGGAATGGGAGGAAGATGTGCCAGAGGAGGTTTTGGTTGGATATTTTGAAAATGTTCATCGCTCAGAGGGTGGTGGAGCACTGGAACAGGCTCCCCAGGGAAGTAGTCATGGCACCTAGCCTGCCAGCATTCAAGAAGCATTTGGACAATGCCCTGAGACACATGGTGTGAATGTTGTGAGTGTCCTGTGCTGGGATAGGAGTTGGACTTGATGATCCTTGCGGGTCTCTTCCAGCTCAGGTCATTCTATGATTCTATAAATTCTGACTGTTTCGCTGGTATCCTGTGTTTCTTTGTGTTGCCTTATGTCTTTATTCCTTATGCATCTGCTCATGCTTTACTCATACTTCTTTGGTCATAGATTTTTTTTTTAATATTCATATACAGTGATTAAAACAATAGTATGTCCCATACTCAGACTAGGCAATAACAAAGAGAGCAGCAAACACTGAAGGAAAGCCCAAGGACTAAGCAGGTTAGAGCAAAACACTTGGGATTACAATATAGTACAATATTGGTTTGTAGCTGTCTGACTCTTGAGGCCAGAAAAGAACCAAGGGAAGAAGCCAAATCCAGGCCTAGATGAAGGAGAACTTTATGTACTGATACACGTGAAGAAATCTGGCTCCTGTTTTTTTCTACTGTGTTCAGGGAAACAGCATACTGCATGCTCATTTGCAAGAAAAGATTATATTATAGTTGAATAATATAATAAGTTTCTCCATCACAGAGAAACAGCCATGCTAAAGGCTGAATATCACCTAACTGCATGCACCAAGGAAAAAACAAGAATGATATTAAAAGAGCAATGCATCTATATTTAAAGTTACTCCTAAATATTGCTATAATGACAGAATGATGTAGGGTGCTTTACAGGCATCATGAAATACCCCATGCACTTTATAGCATTCTGAGGCTTTGGTGATAAAATAAAAACAGTATATAAACTCTTGATATTTACTGTAGTCCCAAGGATTTTATGTATGATTCTACAAGATCAAAGCGAATAACATTTATTTTGCACATAAATTATTAAGGAAAAAATTGTACTCTGCTCAAGTGCTCTGAAGAAATGTTTTCTATAAAGAACAAGGATTGTTTTCCTCTTAGTTGTGAACCAGTTGGTTGACATAGTTTATTTGGACTGTTAAAATTTTGAAAATCTTTAAGTAGCTTGTAAGGAGGAGGATTTGGACACATGAACTTCCAGTTGTTTCTACACTCTTCCTGCTGGAGTTTTAGTATAACAGGATAAACATGATGTCTCTCAGATATTGACAACAACATACAAGCTTATCTGATGATGAATTATGGCTCTGGGCTGTGAGTTGGTTGAGAAGCAGGTATATGTTTTATTTTGCTGAGTCGGTATATAACAGCAATAATATGGAGGAAGAGCAGTCACAGATAGGTGAGGCAGGGAAGTAACACGTCAGGCTATTGCAGCTGCTTGTCTAGTAAACACAAGTAGAAAACTAAAGTACAGGATAATCACTAAAATATCATCTAGAACAGCAACTCACTAAGAGACACAAGACAAAGAGGGAAAGAAAACCCAACATTTAATTTGGGGAAGAAAAAGAGCAGCAATGCCTCCAATTTTTGTGAAATAGTAAAAATAACACTCTGAAAAGCAAGATAAAATGATAACACATGGACATATCAGATAGGATAGTCAGGATGGAGGATGACTGAAAAATTTCTGCAGGAGTGAAGGAATCTGAATGAAGGAAAAAGTCATGGCTGCTAAAATTCAGTGTTGATAAATTTAAAACATGCACATTAGAAGGCATAATCTGTACTACTCATCTTCTCTAATGAAGTCTAAATTAACTAAAATCACTTTGGAAAAATCTGAAGTGTCATTACAAGCTGCTTAATGAAAACTGATATGCCACGTGTCACAACTTTTAAATAAGTAAGAAAAATGTTGGCTGCATGCATAACATGATTGAGTAGATTACCAAACTCCTTCTTGCCCAAGGTTGTTAGTCAATTTTAAGGTTTTAGTAGGAAAGGTTCCTTGGGTGTTTTTGTTTGCTTATTTGTTTTTTAATTTTTGTAGGAGAGTATCACATATATCTGACACATTTCTCCTACATACAAAAAAATGCTCAAAACTGAAGTCACAACAGAAATTAAATAGGACAGAGTAATTTTTCTCACAATTCGCAAACCTCATAAAACCAGCCTATTCCCAAAAGAAATCCTTGCACAATTAACTCCTCGCATCTTCTCAGAGGAGCACATTTTGTGTTATTTTCTTTTTGTGTTTTGGCTGTTTCTCTGTCTTCTGCCTTTAAATACATCGAATAGGTTCCAACTTATCTAACCAGAGAAATTTACAGTGTAAGTGTCCATGACTGTGAGTCAGTCACTGTTGACTACCTCACTGCAGAGAGAAAGGCACTTTTAGGGCACAAATCACAACTCATTCCAGATGTTTGTCTTAGTATCATAGAATCATGGAATCGTTAAGGTTGGAAAAGACCTCTAAGATCATCCAGTCCAAAATCATCATGCCTACTAAACCATGTCATGAAGTGCCACATCTACATGTTTTTTGAACACCTCCATCTCCACCACTTCCCTGGGCAGCCTGTTTTAATTCTTGACAAGCCTTTCAGTGAAGTAATTTTTCCTAATGTCTAATCTGAATCGCCCCTGGTGCAACTTGAGGCCATTTCCTCTCCTCCTATCACTTGTGACTTGGCAGAAGAGACCAGCACCTCACTACGACCTCCTTTCAGGTAGTTGTAGAGAGCAATAAGGTCTCCCCTCAGCCTCTTCTTCTCCAGGCGAAACAAGCCCAGTTCCCTCAGCCGTTCTTTTTATACGACGCGTTCTCCAGCCCCTTCACCAGCTTCGTTGCCCTCATCTGGAAACACTCCAGCAGCTCGATGTCCTTCATGTAGTGAGGGACCCAAAACTGAACACAGTATTTGAGGTGGTGCAACCTCACCAGCACCGAGTACAGGGACACAATCACTTCCCTGCTTCTGCTGGCCACACTGTTTTTGATACAAGCCAGGATGCTTGGCCATCTGAGGACACTGCTGGCTCATGTTCAGCTGACTGTCAGCCAACACACCCGGGTCCTTTTCCGCAGCCTTCCAGCCACTCTTCCCTAAGCCTGTAGCATTGCATGGGGTTGTTGTGACTGAAGTGCAAAACCTGGCACTTGGCCTTGTTGAACCTCATACAGTTGGCCTTGGTCCATCGATCCAGCCTGTCCAGATCCCCCTGCAGAGCCTTCCTGCCCTCGAGCAGATCAACACTCCTGCACGACTTGGTATCATCTGCAAACTTAATGAGGGAGCACTCAATCCAGATCATTGATAAAGATATTAAACAGAACCAGCCCCAACACTGAGCCCTGGGGAACACCACTTGTGACTGACCGCCAACTGGATTTAACTCCATTCACCAAAACTCTCTGGGCTCAGTCATTTATCCATTTTTTTTACCCAGCAAAGAGTACACCTGTCTAAGCCATGAGCTGCCATCTTCTCTAGGAGAATGCTGTGGGAAGACGGTATTAAAGGCTTTATTGAAGTCCAGGTAGATAACATCCACAGCCTTTCCCGCATCCACTAGGCAGATCACCTGATCATAGAAGGAGATCAGATTGGTCAAGCAGGACTGGCCTTTCATGAACCCATGCTGGCTGGTCCCGATCTCCTGATTCTCTTGCACTTGCCTGGCAAGCCCACTCAAGATGAAACACTCCATAATCTTCCCCAGTACCGAGGTCAGGCTGAAAGGCCTGTCATTTCTGGGATCCTGTTTCCCACCCTTCTTGTAGATAGGCGCCACACTGGCAAGCCTCCAGTCATCTGGGACCTCCTCTGTTGACCATAACTGCTGATAAATGATGGAGAGTGGCTTGACAACCTCCTCCACCAGTTCCCTCAGTACTCTCAGGTGTATCCCATCCAGAGCCATAGACTTGTGAGTATCCAAGTAGCGCAGCAGGTTGTTAACCGCTTCCTCCTGGATTATGGGGGGTTTATTCTTGCTCTCCATCCCTATCATCCATCTCAGGGGGTTGAATGCCCTGGGGATAACTGGTCCGAATATTAAAGACTGAGGGGGGAAAAAAGGCATTAAGTACCTCAGCCTTTTCCTCATCCTTGGTCACAATGTTTCCCTCCGCATCCAATAAAGGATGGAGATTTTCCTTGGCTCTCTTTTTGTTGTTATCTCTTACAACAGTGGCCAGATTGAGTTCAAGCTGGGCTTTTGCTTTTCTAATTTTCTCTCTGCATGACCTAACGAGATCCCTGCGCTCTCCTTGAGTTGCCTGCTCCTTCTTCCAAAAGTGGCAAACTCTCCTTTTTTCCCTAGGTACCAGCAAAAGCTCCCTGTTCGGCCAGGCTGGTTGTCTTTCCCACCAGTTCGTCTTATGGCACATGGGGCCAGCCTGCTCCTGTGCCTTTAAGACTTCCTTCCTGAAGAACGTCCAGACTTCCTAGACCCCTTTGTCTTTCAGGACTGTCTCCCAATGGACTCTCTCAACCAGTGACCTGAATGGGCCAAAGTCTGCCCTCTTGAAGTCCATGGCAGTGGTTTTGCCGACCCCTTTCCTTACTTCACCAAGAATCATTTCATGGTTGCTAAGCCCAAGATGACCTCCAACAACCACATCTCCCATGAGTCCTTCTCTGTTTGTAAACAGCAGGTCAAGCGAAGCGCCTCCCCTGGTAGGCTCACTTACCAGCTGTGTCAAAAAGTTATCTCCCACTCACTCCAGAAACTTGCTAGATTGTTTCCTCACTGTTCCCCCAACATTGGCATGCCATCCTTAGGCTCCTCTCTAGTGAGCTTGGTTATAACCCCTTCCCCCTTCAAACCTATTTTAAAGCCCTCTTGATGAGCCCCGCCAACTCACTTGCGAGAATCCTTTTACCCCTGAGACAGCTGAACTCCATCTGTCACCAGCAGGCCCAGTGCTGTGTAAACCTCCCCATGATCAAAAAACCCAAAATTCCACTGATGGCACCAGCCTCTGTGCCACATGTTAATCACGTGAGTTTTCCTCTCCCTTTCAGTGTTCTTCTCTGCCACCGATGGGATTGAAGAAAACACTACCTGGGCTCCTGATCCTTCAACCAATCGCCCCAGCTCCCTGAAGTCCCTTTTGATGGCTTTTGGACTTCTCTCTGCAACCTCATCACTGCCAACCTGCATAACCAATATCAGGTAATAATCAGAGGGCCATACCAGACCAGGAAGTTTCCTAGCAATGTCTCTAACCCAGACCACAGGGAGGCAGCAGACTCCCCTGTGGGATGGGTCTGGTGGACATATTGGGCCCTCCGTTACCCTCAGAAGGGAATAGCCGGCAACAATTGCCCTCCTTTTTTTCTTAACGAATGCAGTCATAATGCACATGCATGTGTGCATGTGTGAATGAGTGCATGTGTTTGTAAAAATATGTATATTGAAAAAAAATATTTGGAGCTTGAAAAGCCAGCTCTTCATCTTGCCAGTACACATTTCCTAGAGCTGTATGCTAGTCCTTAGAACTCATCCCAAAATCACTCTTAACAGTTCATTCATCTTATGGGAGTGATACGGGAGCACGGCAGGGCCAGCTTGGAAATAGTTGGGGCCAGAGCAGCGAGGAGAAGCATTATTCCAAATGCAGCTAGTAAAATGGACCTCGGAGGGTTGTCCTGGCAGGCAGAAGGTAAGGGCAGATGGATGGTTTGGGTACCAGAAAGTCCAAGTCAGGGTAGTAGAAATACTTAGATGCCAGATTTGCTTCCTCTCATTCCATCCATGCAGCTGGTGACTGTGCCTGAAGTTAATTTCCTTTTATAATTTCTATTTTTCTCTTTTCCTGTTCTTTCTGCTCTGTCTTTTATTTTTAAGACTGGCATAAAACTTTCATTCTCTGCATTCCAGCTACCATGCCTTCCTAAAGCACAAAGCTTACCAAAGCGATGGTATCACTGCCTCCTTTCTAGCCCAACATAGCTTGACCTGAGTGGTCATCTGTTCTGGATACATGTTTTGAACCCCTCTGCCATTTTAGTGCAGGCCTCATATTTATCTGAAAAAAAATGTGACAACAGAGAGTCATTCTGAAAAAATACGAGCAAACCCAACAAAGCTATGATAAGGATCTTTGTTCTACAGGCTGCTATTACCATACAGGAAGTAGCACTGGAAAACCATGTGATATTCTTAGTTTTGTCATATTGCATTTTTAAAGCTCCTGCTCTCAGAGTCCTGTGATTGTACAAGAATAGCAACATTTTTTTTTTAATCTTTGTAGTTAAACACCAAAAATGTAGCCCAGTGCATAAGGAAAAAAAAAAGGTTATTTAATATGGAATAAAAGTTTTACTAAAACCAAAATGATTTCCAAATGCTGACACCTGACACTGAATTCTGACAAAGCTTGGAAGCATCAGAACAACCTGCTTTTGAGTGAAAGGGACACAAAGGAATGTTAGATCCATAACAACATTAGAAAGATGGGTAATCTTAGAAACTTGACACTCAAACACACCACGGACAATCTTCAAACTTGACAGAAAGTCTCCTTAACCTCCAGGAATGTACTTGGTACCTTTGAAACTAAATGAACAGTGATCATCATACTTACAGTGGAGTGAGGATAGGTTGAAAAAGAGTCAATCCTAATGCTGTGAGACTTATGCCTATTAGGAAAATAAGAAGCAGAGCTGTTTCATCCATAGATCAAGCAGACACTAAACATTTGGCTTTGGTGGCTGCTAAAGGTATTTGCAATTTGATGATGTTTCAAACTGGCTCTTCCATCCACAAAGCACTTGGTACCCTAAAAATGTGTTCTTGCCCTATGACAAATGTGGTATGGTTGGTTTTTTTTATTATTTTCACAGCTGTGCTAAAGGTTTTGCATCTTTGTCTGATCTTCCACCACTTTTTAAAGGCATTTGCCTTTCATTTAGCAGAGATGGGAAAAAACACTGAGCTAAAATATAAATTGAAAGGCTTAGAGTCTTTCACATAAACTATTATCACATAAACTATTACCACATAAACAGAGAGCAACATCCAGGTCTACTGGAATGCCACAGTACCTTTCTTCCTCTTCCCATTTCTGTATTTTGATTATATAAATCTTTTGGATTAACTGCTCTCTTGAACTTGTTATTCATAAAATATGAGTAATAAGCTTTCAGCTTTCTCTCTCCCTTGTAATTCTGTCCTATTCTGTATCTCGAAGACAGTTTTCTCTATTAATATTCATTACTCATATTTAATTAACTTACCCTTATTATTCAGGATGAGGCAGGCTCCATGGATAGAGAAAAGTTTTACCAGCAATTTTGGTAATAGCTCTGTGTTAGTGGCTCATTGCACTGCAAAAGTTTGCATAATACTGTCATCATGTTACAATATTATGCAAATCCTTGTCCACCGACTAGCTAACAGTACCTCTTAGCTATTGAGAGCTATGAACATAATTATTTCCTTATGACACCACCAAGCTTAGCACATTCTTGTTCTGGGTCTTTTTTAGGAGCACAGTTTTGCAACTCTCCAGCTCCAAGAGAAAAGTGAATTAGTGGTACAAAGGACCTTTTAAAGCCATAAACCAAGCCCTCTTGCCAGAAACTTCCTCTCTCCATCTCTGTTTTTCCTTGTGATAAATCCCCGTGTTTAAACCTGCAGTGAAGTTTCTCTCATTTGGAACAAATTGCAGGAATGTTCCTATTAAAAATTATTAACCTTCCAAACCTTCCCTGCGTTTCTGTGCTGAATATTAAGTTTACAAAACACATTTAAAGGCTCATTAGAATTACTATCAACTCATGCTTTTTACATTAAAAAGTTTTAAAACTTAATTACCTATAAAAAGCAAAAGAAACATTCTACAATACAGAACAAGTCACATTTTACCTATTTTAAGCAAGAAGCTATAAATGCAATATTTCTGGAAGAGTTCAGGCCTGGTTGAAATTCAGTCCCATTCAGAACCTCCATAAGGGCTGGTAAAAGGCACGGCTTAGTGCTTTAAAAAAACCCTGCAGAATAAAAGCACCAGGCTACAACACGATCTGTGCTAAAACAATTTCCTCTGGCTTTGCCAAGATAATGTTGGTTTAGAGCTGTCTGAAAATTCCTTGTGCAGTGATCTGTAGGTTCCTTCTGCATTCTCTTTTAATGGCTGTGACAGGCATTGTCTTCTGGAGCGGAAATCAAAGATATCTAAAGAAATTCTGGTAGCTCTTTGTATATCATACCTTAGGCAGGTATTTTAGGATTCTAAGACTTACCTGAAAAAGCAGCTGGTTCTTACTGGAGAACTTTACCAGTGATGTATTAAAAACACCTAATGCCACCACCTTTTCGCCGCTGGCAACACAGCTCCTTCATGCTTTTCAGGGAGCTGGTCCCTCCCTTGACACAGAACTATGAAGTGCTGTGTTTTCAGGACACTCTCCATCAAACTCTCTTTTCTTCCGCTTTGAAGGTCAAAGGAGTTAAAAGTCTGTCTTTACCAATTATTCCCTTAACACGTGCCTGTGGGTGCGATCTTTGAATTCTTAGCTTTTTCTTAGGTCTTATCATAGTGATTAGTGATTTAAGTTTGCAATGATTGGTATTATGCAGCCAGAATCATTAACGAACATCATGTTCCAGGTCAGTTCTTCAGCACATTCAGATGAACCTGTCCAAAATGCTTCTATGTTAAAGGGAAAGATGGAGAAAGGTGGCACAGGACAGATTATGTCAGCCATCAGGTGTTGAAAGTTGTTTTACAGCATGGGATTCCACTGCTGCATCCAGATATCTTGTGACATAAAGGTGATTCATGAAAGACCAAGAATCTGGCTCCAAAACTTTTAGACTTTGAATGACTTCTCTATTTCTTTCAAAGCTGATCTTTAATAAACAACTCTTAAAATAGTCCAGAAAATCTATTTTTTTGGATTTTTTAGTTTCCTCATGGAAAAAATTGAGAAGGCATATCCATTATAACAAAAAAAAATTACCTTTGTCATCAATATGCTGCTAGAATTATCTACACCTAGATAGATTTTTTCTATTAACTTTGAGAATCATTAAATTGTATTGAAGTCACCAAGAAAAAAAAGTCTCATCAAAACAAGATGTAATTCTTAGATAAGTCATAAGCACTGTTAGAATCTATTCAAAAAGATAAAAAAGGTTAAAGATGTCAAATAGAAGCAAGAATATAATCTACTATATGATTCAGATGTTTGGGGTTTTTTTTTCTGGAAAATATATTATTTAAACTAAATACCGCTGTGTTCTCTCGCTTGTCAGGAAGGCAGTAAATATCCATGCACTACAAGAAATGTGATTTAAGAGAACACAGGTGACTCTGAAGAGGAAATATTGATTTACCCTGAAAACGTTTCAGCTGCTGACATAGTTTAACACACACCAACCAACCATGACCTTTATGTTGTTCCATTTTAAGAGTGTGAATTATTAGAGAGTTGTAAAAAGAAGTTAAATGTCAGATGTGATTAATCTATGAATCTTACATTATTTCAAATACAGTGCCCTTACACCTGCATTCTCTTTGTGGAGAGTTCTGGCATAAGGTGGCATAATCAAACTGGATTTCAGCTAAATTGCTTTATAATTTGGCCCGTGGTCTCTTCTTTTTTAGCTCAGACTGGTTGAGAGATATATGTTTAGTATGTATAATCATATTTAGAAATTCTAATGAGCTCTCTGCAATTTTAAAGTCAAACTTTTGAGAAGAACATAGTCTCACCAGAAAGCATAATTGCCAGACCTAATAATATTTCTTGTTTTCTTTTTGTAATGAGAAATTAAGAAATTCTATCTTTTTACATGTGACAGCTATTTTGAAGTCCTGGTCACTGTTCATTAGACGTGGTACAGTAGCTGGTATC